>LNAC01000287.1:1971322-2019312 GCA_002007465.1 Ailurus styani | reverse complement strand
TCCCCCTCTCTCTCTGCCTGCCTCTCTGCCTCCTTGTGATCTCTCTCCCTCTGTGAAATAAATAAAACCTTTAAAAAAAAAAAAACAAAACCCACAATGGTTGCTAGAGAACCAATGAGTTATCTTGAAAATGAAGGAAAAGAATCAAGCCCTCATCCTGCCTTTCCCATACAAACTGCAGGGTCACAATTAATAGAAGGAAGTTCCTTTTTTTGGAAAGATTCTGGCTAGTAAATGAAGAAGGAATAGTGGAGTCAGAGATACCACCATCTGGCAGCTCCTAATGAATTAATGGGTGAGGCAATAATGACCAGTGGTGGTTAACATCACAGAAGGAGAGACAGGCAGATGTTCTGTGCCTCCCGATGGAAAAACAATACAATTACCATGTATTCCAGCCAAACTATGGAACCTGAATCTATTCAAGCCTCCCCTGCACCCCACCAGTGCAGGGGGCAGGGGAACATAGTAAAGGAAACCATAGGTTTATAAGTGGCAAAACAGACCACGAGAAACTCTGTAGGACAAACCATCTGGTTTCTTCAACTAAATTGCAAGGGGAAAGAGGATAAAGGGAGGAATGTGTAGATTAGAAGAGTCTTAAGAGATACCAACGGGTTGCTTTGCGGAGTTATTTGGACTCCAAATCAAATAGGCCAACTATTTAAAAGAAGGAAAATTAAGAAGATAGGACATTTGCATAGTGACTGTTGAATATTTGTATTGTGGAATTATTTAAATGTGATAATGGCATTGTAGTGATGCTTCTTTGTGAAAGTCCTTATATTGGAGATATATACTAAAATATTTACAAGTGCAATGATCCGATGTCTGGAATTTGCGTCAGAGGGATGGGGAAACGGGAGTGGGTGAGATACTGTTGAGGTCAGGTGATGGATACTTGTGATTCATTATACCATCCTCTCTACTTTTATATGTGTGCTGGAGACTCTCTCTAATATAATATTTTAAATCTCATCCCAGTCAAGTGAACAAAAAGGATTCTAAGTAGACATTCCTTTTAAATAAGAAAAAAAATTAAAGCATTAAAATTACCAAAAAAAGTCACCGTCTTGGCGTCACATGTGAATCTAGCATGAAGGAGCTTAACAAATAAAAAAGTAAAAAGAGCAGAATACGAAATACCACCAAAATAACGTCATGTCTCTTTTTCATAATGTAATGCCACGTTCAAGTTTGCAAGGACAATGAATGCTCCTCGCAAATCACTTTCAGCTTAGTGGAAAAGAGGGGAATTCGGTGGTTCAGCGAGCAGCACGTACCAGATGAACACAGCAGGGCCTAGAGCAGGAGACACGGACGCCGAGAAAATGCCGCTGTCGTTTGGCAAATGGCTGCTAGAGATTTGGGCGCTGTGGAAGCCCAGCGTGGGAGCGGTTGGCTCCGTCCACGCTCCAGGGAGGCTCCTTGGAGGAACTAAAGCCTAAGTTCAATGTCAGAGGATGCGTAGTGGCTATCCAGTGCAAGTGGCGGGAAAGAGCACGCAGAGATAATTGTGTCCACGAGGGCCCAAAAGTATAGAGTGGTTTTCTTGTGCCCTGCACGCACTTCCAGCATGTTCTTACCACCATAATTAAATTATCTGCTTCTGTTTCTCTTTTCCGTTGCAAATCCACTGAAGGACTATATGTACCTGGTGCAGAAACCTTACTTTCCTCCTCTTCCTTTTCACCCCCAGATTCACCTAACACAGCAGGTGCTCAGCAAGTGTCTGTTGACCTCCGATGAGTTCAAGTGTAGGTGGATTCTAGTACGAAACAAGTAGATAAAAAGGCCTAGGTAGTTGCCACGGGGGCTCAGACAGGCCCGCATGATGAGAGAGCCCAATTTACGGGTATGAACGATATTTCTTTTTATTGTGTTAAATGCCTATTGATGCCCGTGCTTTTTGCCTCTGAAAGTCTCTTTTGTTTCCTTGCAGAGCGAAGCGTTCCACGTCTACACACAGTACTGCACGAACTACCCGAGGTACACGTGGTCGATCAGCAGGAGTGCCCTGGGCCTTGGCACCCGGGGTTGGGTCGAGGGGTCCAGTGCGTGCTGGTGGGAGGCGTTCTGCGCCCAGCACGGTGCTGAATGCCATGGGGAGACCGTGCGGTGTGCTGAGGATGGAAGACAGGGCACCTGGATGGGGATCCATTCAGCAGAGGGACTCCCGGCAGAGCCCGTGGGAGGGACATTGTGCAAGACCCTGAAAGAGGAGGCGCCTGGGTGGCTCAGTGGGTTAAAGCCTCTGCCTTCAGCTCAGGTCATGATCTCAGGGTCTTTGGATCGAGTCCCGCATCGGGCTCTCTGCTCAGCAGGGAGCCTGCTTCCTCCTCTCTCTCTCCCTGCCTCTCTGCCTACTTGTGATCTCTCTCTCTCTCTTTCTCTCTCTGTCAAATAAAGAAATAAAATCTTTAAAAAAAAAAAAAAAGACCCTGAAAGAGACCAAAAAGATTGTCAGGTGTCCTTCAGGGGAAAACTAAGTGACCCAGTTCTGTTCGGCTCTAATTCTTGCCCATTCCCCCTCTTGCTGCGTGGCCCATTTTGAAGAATTTGGGAGGCACACAGAATGAGTTTATATAATCTAGCTGGGGATCAAATACTGTATATTTTTACTCTAGAAGCTCTGAGAACTAAGGAAAAAGGACTCCTCATCTCCCCTGGATCGTGGCTTCAGTTTTGCTGATCCGGGGGCCACACGGGAGGGCGGTTCAGAAAATGCCGTACAGACAATCTCATGACCATTTCAGTAACGGAGCCGGGCCTAAGGTCAATGTCATCATTTCTTTTTTTTTTTTTTTCAGTAAAAAAACTTTTATTGAGCATTTCTTGAGTCCTAATCACCATGTTAAATGCTATCAGTGCAAAATGTTGTTGAATTTAACTTGCACAATAATCTGGAGATGTCACGGGATTCCAGAAATCGAGGCATGGGTCCCAGTGCAGGGCGCGCAAGGATAGATTCTCAACGATTGCTTCCTCCTCATCGCCCTGCCCCACCCCAGCATATGAACGAAGGAACTAAGGCTCCCACAATTTGCTGATTTTATGAGGCTCATGCGTGGCCCAGCTAGGATTTGAATCGAGGTTTCTCCAACCTCAGACCTCATGCTACTACATCCTTGTAAAGTTTCTCAGCAGAGCTTGAGTTGTTCTCTTAGGGGACCAGCCAGGAAGAGAAGAGCGACCTACTCCGTTGTCTGTCTTGGTGGAAACATGTCCCTAAGTCTAAAGTGGGTGGCAGGGGACGCCTGGGTGGCTCAGTCGGTTAAGCCACTGCCTTCAGCTCAGGTCATGATCTCAGGGTCCTGGGATCGAGTCCCACATCGGGCTCTCTGCTCGGCAGGGAAACTGCTTCTCCCTCTTCCTCTGCCTGCCTCTCTGCCTGCTTGTGCACTCCCTCTCTCTCTGTCAAATAAATAAATAAAATCTAAAACAAAATAAAAAATAAAAAATAAAAATAAAGTGGGTGGCAGGATCCACCTGGAAGAGAAGCCCACAGGCTGCTCTTCCTACCCCCACGGCTGCCACAGCAGGGAAGAAGAAATGCGACTCGACCCCCGCTTGGAAGTGGCCCCACAAAGCCAGTTTGGACTCAAAGGCATGAAGCCAGAAGCCGAGACTTCATGAAAAAATATTTTCCACTGGAAGGTCATAGTCTCCCTCTCTAAACACTGGTCAGGATACTGTGCTGTGAGGATTCATTTGGTGAGTGGCCAACTGTGCTTTTCTCAGGTTTCCCTAAAAACCAAAGAAAAGCCACCAAAACCCACATGCCAGTTGGTACAGCCATCACCATCTCCTTATCAGTAGACACACCCCGAGTTTACACAGTTTCACTTAAGCAATGCTCTCTCCTCCAGTAGTTGTTTCCACCTCTGTGCTGAAGGCGGCAAAAAAATTGTCAGATGGCGCAACCAAATCCCATGAACCGGAAGCTAAAATCCAACATGGCACCACACCCCAATCCTGAGCAATCACAGATTCGTCCCTCAACGTCTCCACTCCACTCCAAAGAGAAAGGAAAATAGGACAAAAACAAAAACATTCAAACTCTGAAGAAATCAACCCATTTCTGGACTCCATTATCAGCCTGGGAGACGCTAGAGGGGCTTGTCTGGGGGATTATGTCTGTAGAAATTTCATGACACACACGTCATTTGAAGAAACGACTTCTGAATTTGCAATGTGGGATGTTTATATTAAGATTTTTCGGACTTAGGAATAAGAAAGGAGAGTACAAAATAAAGGCAGATTTTTCTCTACGAGGCTGCTTCAGGGTCAAAGGACGGGCAAAATCCTTCAGACAAGAGCAGGAGGGAGCCTGGTCCCCAGCCCGCTCTGTGTTGACAGGAAATAGGAACTAATATCCTGGCCTTCTAGCAACTTTTAGGGTTTTTTAGGGTCCAACTCAACTAAACGCATTCGTGGGTAGGGTATTAGGGAAGATCAAAGCAGCAAAGACAAATTTACATAGTATGGACTCAGTCATGTGTACTAGAAGCTAAAGATACAGGAGAGAAAAGAGTAGGAAGTCCCAGGGAGGGGAGTTAAGACCAGTCTCCTGGAGAGGAAGTGTTTTTTTCTATTTGGGGTTTTATTGCATTTTCATGTTTTCTTTTCTTTTTTCTTGTGTGTCTTCAGCTTGGAGGAAGGAAAGAAACAGGTTAGCAGAGAGATGCTCACAAGGCATGCTCAGTGAACCAGGCAGTTGAAGGGCAGTGAAGCCCAGTTCTTGCCCAGTTGTGTGGTTTTCCTATTCATAGAAAAACATTTTCCTCTTGGCCCCTGTCTCCCATCAGTTTCCTTTCCGAAGCCCGGGTCTGCTTTCCCCTGTCTTCACAAGCTAAGAGTGCCAGGCAGCCCATCTGACAACATTTCTTCTCCCTTTGGATCCAGGCTAGTGATATTAAATGTCACTGGCACGCCTTGATGGTTGTCCACCTTCTTCATACCAGTCATGCCCCAGCAGTTTCGCTGGGAAGAGACACAAGGCCTCCCTCCTTCCCCCAAGGAGGGCCCCAGACCCTGGCAGGTCATTGTCCTCAGGTGTCTCCCTGGGCCCTGAACCGGGAGCTCAGTGAGCTCCCCCACTCTGTTGCAGGTGTCCTGTCCTCGGGCATGAGCTGAAGCCTTTCAGCTGGCCAAAGGGCAACCGGGCAGCCGATTCTGGCTCTGGAAGAGTCTTTGAAAAGACCCTCGGCTACGTGATAACAAGTCATTTTGAAATCTCAACTTCTAGGGGAACTAAGCCCATTTGGACAGATAATTCTCAAAGCAGATGGGCACAAAAGTGATTCTAATAGGTTCATTAGGAGGCCTCCATTTCACTTCCTTCCAAGGAGTCTTATTTTTTTTGTTTGGCTCTAATTTTCTAAAATAATCCTGAAAACATATTACCGACTTGGGGAGAGAGAGGCTGAAATCACTTCCACCTGCTTTCTTCTAAATTATGAGATCATATGATTTTAATGTGTGTGTGTGTGTGTGAGAGAGAGGCGGGGGGGAGACTCCACAAGCCCACTGGCTTTCATGTATAAGATATGAACGCTGTTTCAACTATTCCCCTGGGGTGTTAGGAGGCTATACTTACCACCTGTGGGGTAGCTGAGATGCCGAAGGAATTCTGACCCGCTTTCCTAGTCCACTGAGGCACACTCCCTAAGCAGTAAGGTTCTCTAGCTGATTCAGAAACTCTTTTTAGAGGGATCTGTTCAAAGATTCCCCAAGGGAGGTTTATCTGTGGGCCTCAGTCGCCAAAGGTCTGCACAGAGTGTCAGGCAGTTTGTGATTTCTACAAAGGCAGCCAGCAAAAGGGGTGACAAATGTCCAGCATGGGGCTGGCTCTCCTGAAGAAGGAGCTCCTTTTTCCTAGGACAGAGGTGCCCCGTCCTTGCAGTCGGACCTGTGGAGACTGAATACGGATGTGCGGTTTGAGCACTGCATCGATACCCACACGGGATGCAACAGGGGGCTGACATCCAACTCAGATCCCCTTCTGGCCAAGCATGTATCCCTAGAAGGAAGGAGCTTGCTGCTTAGAAGCATCTGTCTGTGTGCAACCAACTTTCCTTAGTGCCTTTTTCTAATCCATCCCCCCAGAAACACCTTTTCCTAATTCGTCCAGAGGCATTGTAGTCTAGTGATAGCCCTGTTGCTCCCTTACCTGCTTTAGGGCATTTAAAACTTGAATGCCCATCTTACTCTTACAATTTAGATAAAAAATGGATCATTTTCACAGGTCAGTGGCTGTGCTGACAGAGTGCATGCGGAACAAGATGGTGGCCAAGTTCTTCCGGGAACGTCAGGAAACTCTGAAACACTCCCTGCCCCTGGGGTCCTATCTCCTGAAGCCAGTTCAGCGGATTCTTAAATATCATCTCCTCTTGCATGTAAGTTTCCGCCTGCCCTCGAATACTTTCCAGGGGATGGAGATTTGGCGCACAGATCTATTAAGCTGAGGGGAAGAAAGATCAGAAAAGGCTGCGGACATATGGAAACGTTTTCCACACTCATACTTTACGACGGACTAATCTGCTTTGAGGAATTAGAGATATTTACATTCTGGGCCTGCAGCCCCATTGACACCAGCCAAGTGAAAAGATTCATTTTAGCTCTGATTCTGATAGGGCTTAGGAGTCCCTCACTCTGAGCGGCGAACGGTTTGAGGCAGAGATTTCTCACCTTAATGAAAAACAGATTTCTGTGGGTTTTATCTCCACGAGCCTACATTCAGTAGGCAGTTGGGCAGGAGAGCTATCGGTCATAGACTGGCTTTTGTAGGAGCAAAGAGAAGGGGCCGAAAGAGGAGAAGACCGATGAGTGGTGTGATGAATGATCTTTGAGCTGGGCTTAGCATCACTCCATTGAATTTACTGCATTTCCCATGATTTGTGTACAATGCAAGGAGGCTTTAGAAACAAAGGTAGACATACCTCTCACATTCTCATGTCTTCCCTCTAAGAAAGTTGATAAAATTGGGGAAAAGTTTTCTTGCAAGTCATTCCTGTTAGGTCAAGAGGATTGGACCGCCCTTACAACACTAGTGTGCCGGTTAGGGGCCAGGCTCTGGGTTCAAATGCTGCAGATTGTCCGTGTTCACTGTGGCTCACAGGCAGTCCATAAACGTGAGTTATTGCTTTTGTTTTATTATTTTTATACTACATTAAAATCTTATGACTTTAATCTAGAGCTCTTGTCTGTACACCATGCCTGTAATTTGTATGTATTGCTTTTTAAATGATACCAGGTTTCCAACTTGCATAATCATTCCAGTTTTGCTCTGTTCACACACATCGACAATTGTGAGAACACTTATTGTCCAACTTTGCTAGAAATTTCTCAGCTTTGTCTTTTTGCCTGGGTGGCTCATGTTTGGAGAATCTTATGTCCTGTGAAGCCACGTCAGGGATATCACTTTAATTGTTAAACTAATACTCATGACCTCTTAGATTAGTGGGATTAATTTGCTAAACCAGTGTCCAAGTAATGCTGAGATCATACCTGTCCAGGGCTAGATCTCTGCTGGACAGTGCTACTATGGCATTAAAGACTAGTGTATCTCAATAATCCCTACATATAGACTTCTAGATAGTTAGGTGGCCATCGATCAAAAGCAAAGCCTAAGTTGGCAGTTAATTAAGCATGGGAGACATAATAAGTCAAGATCCTTACAAAAAGGTAATTGATAGGGAAACATAGCCCTTACCCTCTCAATTAGGAGCTGGTGTCTTAGTTTAGGCTGCTCTAAGAAAATACCATAGCCTGGGTGGCTTCAACAGCAAACATTTATCTCTCACAGTTCTAGAGTTTGGAAGGCCAAGATCAAGGCGCCAGTCTGGTCAGGTTCTGACGATGTCCTGGGTTGCAGTCTTGTTTCCTTATGTGGTGGAAAAAGGCAAGAGAGAGTCCTATAAGAGCACTAATCCCATCCAGGAGGGGTCCCACCCTCATGACCTGATCACCTCCCAAAGGCCCCATGTCCTAAGACCAGCACAGTGGGGGTTACGATTTCAACATGTGGCTTTGGGAGGGGAACACAAACATTCTGTGCATGACCGCTGGTAATAAAGAACAGTGGTTAGATAAATCAGAAACTAACTTCTGGTTGCCTTTGAAGTATTTTTGCTTTTATGGGTGATTTAGAGTATTCCTTCTGTGTCATTTCCATCACTTCAAAGTTGTGTAGCCATCCATGAAGATCGCACAAGAATACACTCTGTACTCCTGAGTCTGTTTGTTGTTGAACAGGACTGCCTCTTAGACCAAAAGAAGAAATTATATTGTTTTTAATCTGCTGTAGATCTAGAGCTTACCTGGGGGCTGTTATTTTAGTGGTATAGTTTCATAGGACCTTTCTAAAAGCTGAGTCTGAGTGTGGAAAGAAAATGCAAATTCCTTCCCGGTTTCTGTCTAGATGGAAAACTTGAGTATGTAGTAAAAGCAAACAGATTTATGAAGTAGGATTATAAAATAATGGAACTAACCTTCATAAATTGCCATAAAATTCAACCTCCATCCTTTGGCTTAATGATTATGCACATCATCGATGTCCCAGAAATGACCTAATAGACTATAATATCTTCTTACTGTTTTATATATTTATATAGGTTACTGTTACTGTTTTAAGAAGATAGAGCTTCAACTTAATAAGCATTTATTGACACACACACACCCCCCAGTTCTCTGGTAGTTACTATTGAGTAGATAAAGAATTAAATAGTACAATAGTTCCTCTGCATGGGTTCTTTTTTTTTTTTTTTAACTAACATATAATGTATTATCTGCCCCAGGTGCGGGTCTGTGAATCATCAAGCTTACACATTTCACAGCACTCACCATAGCACAAACCCTCCCCAATGTTCATAATCTCCATAGGTTCTTGAGGGGTCTACGGACACGTGCTTATGCGCTGGGAAGAATTAGAGCAGAGCTCATGTCCCTTTCGTGTCCCTGGGTTGTGGAACTCCAGGGCTAACCCGAGTGCTGATCGCTGGAGAATACTTGAACCATGAGATCGTCCTCAGTACTCTGAAGACTTTCATGAACTTCATTTGGGGCTTTAAAGCCTTGACTATTAGAAAAGGCACTTGCTATAGATGTACTTTGAAA
Source organism: Ailurus styani (assembly GCA_002007465.1). NCBI lineage: Eukaryota > Metazoa > Chordata > Mammalia > Carnivora > Ailuridae > Ailurus > Ailurus styani. The sequence goes on along the minus strand of LNAC01000287.1, from coordinate 2,010,195 downwards.
GATAGTGTCCACTCTGGGGTTCAGTCTGTTACATAGTCCCGTGTGACACCTTATATTTCCTCTGGAAGGGACAGGAAAGGATGTTTTCTACCCAGGAAGGGTGAGAATTCTGTTACCATTGGCCACCAGGAAACTCCAGAGTCTCCAACCGTAATACCAACTCTTGTATCTATTACAACTGTCGCATCACCACGAGACTTAATGGACTGTATAGTGTTTTCTTTTATCCTCCTTGTCATGAAACTCTAATCCACTCCTCTTTTTCCTCCCCTCATTTTCATTCCCATCTTACCATTTTATTGCAAGTCTATTCTGGTGGTTATCCCAGACTCTTAAGGTGTGATGGTAGCGTGTAAATAAAGAGGCAAAAGTGAAATACGAGGAATTCATCGTAGACATGCCGTGTGTGTCATTGGCCATATGAGAAAAAAGTGAAAATATCTAGTTGTCTTTTTTTTTTAAAGGAAATAGAAAATCACCTTGACAAGGACACCGAAGGCTATGACGTGGTGCTTGATGCTATCGACACGATGCAGCGAGTGGCCTGGCACATCAACGACATGAAGAGGAAGCACGAGCACGCCGTCCGGTTGCAGGTGAGCTGGAGATGGCGGTGCCTGGCGGCGCTGCGGGGGCACGGGCTTATTACTAGTTTCTTTCTTTTTTTTTTAAAGATGTATTTGTTTATTTGAGAGAGAGAGCGTGAGCGGGGGCAGCGGGGAGCGGCAGTGGGAAAGGGAGAAGCCGACTCCCCACTGAGCAAGGAGCCCAATGCCAGACTCGATCCCAGGACTCTGGGATCATGACCTGAGCCAAAGGCAGACGCTTAACCCACTGAGCCACCCAGGCACCCCTACCATTTTCCAAATCAGATATTAAGGCTGCTCAAGTATTACATTTCCTCCGCAGTCTTCATCATAGTACTCCTTGAAGAAAGATGAGGACGTGGCTAATTCTGATCGCTGTTTAAGGTGGTATTTAAGAGAAGTAACATTATAACTTTTAAATGAATAGTTTGCGCAGAGCCCCTTCAATTACCCAGGTTAAAAGTTGGAGTCTCCTGCACCCTTATCTTATGTTAATTACAAATAAGTCATTCTTGTTGGAAGCAACTTTCTCTAAGCTGTTGGAAGGGTGTTTGAGCCTTACTTCCTGTCTCCCTAGCAAGTGCAGAATCGTGGGTTGGTGCATGTGAGGTTTGCTGAGGCTCTTTCCAGCACCAAAGTTTTAGACCCTAAATCTCCAGAGACATTTGATAAATGCTAAGCCAATGATCATGTCCCAGGTTCACTATTTAAACACAAAAGGTTGGGGCACCTGGGTGGCGCAGTCTGTTAAGCATCTGCCTTCAGCTCAGGTCATGATCCCAGGGTCTTTGGATCGAGTATGGCCTCCGGCTCCCTGCTCAGCCAGGAATCTGCTTCTCCCACTCCCTCTGCTGTTCATGCTCTCTCTCTCTCTCTATCAAATAAATAAAGAAAACCTTAAATAAATAAAAATAAAAACAAAAGGTCAGGGCACCTGGGTGGCTCAGTCAGTTAAACATCTACCTTCGACTCAGGTCATGATCTCAGGGTCCTGGGACCGAGCCCCACATTGTGGTCCTGCTCACTGGGGAATCTGCTTCTCCCTCTCCCTCTGCTCCCCTCCCGACCCCCGATTGTGCTCTCTCCTCCTCAAATAAATAAATACAATACCTTTTTACAAATTTAAAAAATAAAAACAAAAGGTCCTGTGGGCCTAGAGGCCGGTCACAGGCTCCTCTGTGTCCCTGGAGTGAGACGTGAAAGCCCAGAATGACTCCATGCTGTGCACAGGGCCTATGCCCACTCAAGAAAAAAGATACATTGTTTGGCTCATAAATTGAAACAAAACTCTAGGATTCATCTATAGGCAGCCAGACTGTGGGGTGACACAACTGATGCTCAGAAATCAAGGGAAGGTGACATCCTAAACTTGTAGGTCATGTCTGGTTTTTAGAACAGTCAGAAAAGGTTTCATGTGTCGTCAGCCACGTGTTCTGTGGACATAATGTCTGTCACATATTCAGAAATGGCTAAATGACTGGTTGGTTTTTCATGCCTGAGAGATCTGTTTGGCATTCTGAAGACACTGCTAAACCAGGCTCTGGGTTAGACTTTGATCTCCATTTCTATCCATTTCTACTTTCAACCAGTGAAATTTGGGGCTGACCGTTGGGCTGCTTAATTAAATGCTGTTTGCAAATATTTTTGTTTTTCAAAACAGTGAAAAATCCGCTTCCTTAAAAAACATTGATATGGGGGTGCCTGGGTGGCTCAGTCGTTAAGCGTCTGCCTTCAGCTCAGGTCATGATCCCAGGGTCCTGGGATCAAGCACTGCATTGGGCTCCCTGCTCAGCGGGAAGCCTGCTTCTCCCTTTCCCACTCCCCCTGCTGGTGTTCCCTCTCTTACTGTATCTCTCTCTGTCAAATAAATAAATAAAATCTTCCAAAAAACCCCAAACAAACATTGATATGGATGTACAGTACATCCCAAAGATACTTCAAAGTCCTGTTCTCAATTTATATTTATCAAATACCATTAAAAACATTGCAGTGATGAAGTTCATTTCCTTTTCCCAAATAAATGGGATTAATATCAGGAAATTTCTAAGCTGCATCTTCAGCGACTTCTCACCGGCCTTAGTTCTTAGTTACTCATATGTAGTATGGATTTCAGTTTCTAGAAGAAGGTTTGCACGTCAGTAGCTCTGAAGATTTTTGTGCGGAGAATATGGGTGAGAATGTTAAGGGAAAGATGCCTTTCGGAGAAGGTCACATACCTGTAGCCTCTTTACCCAGCGTTTTAGAGTCCTAAGTGTTGTCAGCAGCCATAGGAAAGGGATTATCAAGGAATGGAAATAAGTAATTGGCAACTCATCAATTAACTTGATTCATTTCTGTTAACCCTTAAGAGACAGCACCCATAAATGTGGGTTTAGGTCTTGGATCATTAGACACCACTGGATACCAAACTGAACCATTAGACCCTGTCAGAGATGGTCAGGCACCATTTCTGAGACTCAGCAAATGGGCCACCATGTCCTTGCGGCCACGTCTTCCCACCTCCTTATTTAGTCACCCAGGATGGTCACTTTTTCAGGAGATACAGAGTCTGCTCACTAACTGGAAGGGGCCAGACCTGACCAGCTACGGGGAGCTGGTGCTGGAGGGCACCTTTCGCATCCAGCGCGCCAAGAACGAGCGGACGCTCTTCCTCTTTGACAAGCTGCTGCTCATCACAAAGAAGAGAGATGACACGTTCACGTACAAAGCCCACATCCTGGTAGGTCTGAGTGCTGCTCATGGGCTGGGGCTTCGCTGCCTTCTCTTCCCAGCGTGCTCACCCTCTCTCCGCTCTCCCGCGCAGTGTGGCAACCTCATGCTTGTGGAAGTGATACCCAAGGAGCCGCTCAGCTTCAGCGTCTTCCACTATAAGAACCCGAAGCTGCAGCACACAGTTCAGGTAACAGCCGGGCCCTCCAGTCCCGGCAGGGCTCACGCGTGGAAAGGAGGCTCGGCCTCTCCAGAGCCTTCTGGCCGCCCGGCGTATTCCCCACCTTGTCAGAGGGTTACCGGAGGGTCTGAATCTTGTGAGTGGGGGAGGCACGAGTCGTCTGACTGTCGTCGTTGCCTTCTGGTAGGCGAAATCCCAGCAGGACAAACGCCTGTGGGTTCTGCACCTGAAGAGGCTGATCCTGGAGAACCATGCGGCCAAGATCCCCGCGAAGGTAAGACGATGAGGTCAACGAACAGGAGAATGGGAAGGAATTTGCAAGTCCCAGAAGGCGGCCTGCCAGGAAAGGCAAATAAAACTGAGAGAGAGAGGATGCAGATGAGATCAACTCAGTCAGGCACATTAAGAAGACTCACGTATAGGGAGATTGTCAAAGGTGTTTGGTTTTGTTTGTTTGTTTGTTTGTTTTAATATTAATTTATTTTACAGAGAGAGAGAGAGCACAAGTAGGGGCAGGGGGTGAGGGAGAGAATCCTCAAGGGGGCTCCTCGCTGAGCATGGAGCCTGACACGGGGCTTGATCCCAGGACCCTGAGATCATGACTTGAGCCCAAACCAAGCACCAGACGCTGAACCGACTGAGCCACCCAGGCGTCCCAAAGGGATTTGTTGTGGTTGTTGTTGTTATATTTTCTTTTTGGGCTTGAGCAAAGAAAAAATAAGGAAAAGACTATAAGAAAATCTCTAGAGAACTAGTAGAATACATTTGTGAGAAGTGTTCAAAGCTCCAGTAAGCACCCGTTGTGAATATAGCTAGCTTAGGTTCTGTGGGAATGCTGGGAAAAGAAGATACACGTTCGGCTGTGAAGGAATTTGTCGATGAGGGAGCCAGCCATATAAACAACAAACTGTTTGCTAAAGAGTAAATTAATAGAGGTATAAGCCAAGTGTTTGGGAAGGATAAAGTGTTCAATTACAGTTGAATGGGGAAAGGAAGGAAATGCCTCTTACCTCAGTCTTGAGGATGAGGAATATTTTTATGAAGTGGAGAAAGAGGAAACCCAGGCTGAGGGAAGAGCATAAACAAAAGCAAAGAGATGTGAATATGAGCACCCTGTTCACAGCCCACAGACCGTGCCTGGGCAGAAGGGCTGAGTCCTCAGGAGATGGAGTAGGTGATGAGGCTGGAGAAGTGGAACATAGTCCGCTGGGCTGCGAAGGTCTTTGAAGGCAAACACCAAGCAGTCTTATTGTATTGGTGGTAGGAAACTACTGAAGGCTGTGGAAGAAGGGGGTTGGCATGGTCTCCCCGGTATTCTGAGAGTGGGACTTCAGGGACAGGGTGATAAATGAGCTGAAGGAGTGACGCTGGTGGGAGGAGAAGAATTAGCAAGCCACTGCAGTAGTCTGGAAAAGAGGTGAGGGGCACTTCCGGGGAGCCCCAGCAACAGAGGGGGAGCAGATGCAAAAGATGCCTCTCACAGAGGCAAAGGGCACAGTATGTTGCCCACTAGGTGCATGAGGAGAGAGAGAGAAATAGGAGTCAACGGTGAGTCAAGGGTTGGGCCCAGGAGACGGTGTTGAGTTTTGAGATAAACTGCCAAGAGGAGGAACCGGTTGGATGGGAACAAGGAGGAGGCTCTCTGTTGCATGTGTGGAGGCGGGTCAGCCCAGGTGGAAATTCAGGTCTTGGAAACTGCTGATCTGGAAGCTCTCTCGACACAGACAGTCACTGAGCCCTGAGCTTTGAAAGGATGGCCCGTCAACGTGTGTAAAGGGAAGCATCCCTGGAAATCACAACATCTCAGTGATCTGCAAGTCGGTGGGGACTTAGACGACCACCAAAGGGAGAGTGAGCAGGGAGGCAGTAAGAAAACCGAAGGAGAAAGGTGTGGGGACAAAGGAAAGACAGGATCTCAAAGAAGAAGAGGGTAGCAAGAGTCTCAAACACACAGACGTCACGACAGATTCCAACAGAAGCATAGAGATTCGGTTTGCCAACTAAGAGATCAGGAAGAGCTTGCAGGGCGTTACAGAGAAACAGGGAAATGCGAAGCAGCAGACTGAATGCAGACTTCTTTAACAAAGCGCAGAAAAGATGCAGGGGGGTGGTTTGAGGAGGGACAAGATCAGAGCAAGACACTTGGCCTAGGTGAAGAGCACCGTGAACGTGACATTGGGCGGTGGGAAGAAGGGGAAGGAGAGTGAGACGATAAGCCGAGGGGTGCTCTTTGGAGCTCACCCTCAGGAACCGGGAAGGTGGGATCAGGAGCGCTGGGTGGGAGGGTGGTCTGGGAAGGTTGGAACCTCCCTCCCAGAACTGGGGACAAGAAACACGCGACGGGGCAGAGAACCTTTGAGATGGACTTGCATGACGATAAAGAGTCTGATTTCCCTGGAGTTGGTGGTGATGTCGTGTGTTGGGTGGGGGGAGCCCAGGTGGGTGTGGGTGCCTGAGGGAAAGTGTCGAGGCTCAGGACACTTGCTAAAAGGAAATGGACCCATGTGTAGGGATGACTACAATCATTTGTTCATCCAAGACCTGAATGAGGTGGGTCACCATGGATCAGTGTGCTGAGGTCATTCGGAAATCCGCTCAGCAACTTGGAAATTAGTGTCGAGGAACCAGGGCGCAGGGGGTTGAGGCTCAGCAGAGCCACGGAAGGGGAAGCTTAGCAGTACAGGGGAGGGTGGGTACCATTCGGCACAGGGATTGAGCGTGATCTCTAGGCTGAGTGGAGAGTGAAGCCAACAGAGAGTAGGCATGGCTTGAATAGACACCACTGGCCTGCAGATTCTGAAACTGGCTCAGCAGGAGTTGAAAGGTGGGGACATGGAAATACGGAGGTCTGTAGTCGAAAAGGGGACTTTGACTGTTCTGGGCGCTGCTAAGGTCCTGGGGCCACTCTGATTGTGTGTTGCTGTTCTGGAGTGGAAGGAAGAGGCTCTCAGAGAGAACGTGGCTAGGAGCTCAGGTGAAGGTGGAGAATGGACTGTCCGTGTGGATGGTGAAACGGTCCTTGCTGGGCTGGGGGAGGAGGGAAGTGGAGCAGAAGGTGGGATGGTGGTCATGACAATCACAATCGAACTGGGTGGGGGGAGGGTTGCAGAATTAGGACCAGAGGCATTTCTGAGCAAGGAGCGTTTGTCTTGCTCTGTGTATTTTGAAAAGCATCTGAAGCTCGTTCTCAGGGGCTGTCAGCCTTGATTTAGCGCCCAGGAAATGAATGTGCATAGGTGTGTGTTTGAGTGAAGGATGAGTCTCATTTCATCAGGGTGTTGTCAGATGTGAGGTAACTCAGGCAGAGAAGTGACTGCCTTTTCTTCAGGGTTACTTCTCCAGCTGCTGGCCCTATGCCTCAGAACGCCCTGAGCAATGACAAAGTGGCTTTGATGGGCCCCACCTACGGTTCACCTGTCTCCTGGGAAAATCAGAGCTGCCCCAGGATTCCGAAAGGCCATTACAAAACCAGACCAGCTTGCCTACCTGTCCTCTTTCTCCCACACAAGACGTGTGTATTCCAGGCCATTCTCCCTTGATGCGTTCTCATGGTTCATACAGTCACAACAGAACTGCACTCTTGTACCCAAATTCCTGACCCTTGTAGAATCTCAACGTTTTTTCCGCTATGACGTCTTGAGCACACATACAGTGGGCTGACCACTTTGTATTCCGCCCTCAGCAAAACACCTTCTGAGGAAGGTCTAATTCTCCCCATTCTAGAAAAGGAAGAACAGAAACTCGGCGACATGTAAGTGCTCTGCCCACGTTTATCCAGCTGGTACGCGACTGAACCTGAGTCAGACCCAGGTCTGGCTGGGTGCAGGGAGCAAACCTGAGCCACCATCCACATTGCTCCCAGGGGCAGTGAAAATACACCTATTTAATATACTCGGTCCAGTGTAATGTAATAATAATTTTCTATTTTATTTCAACAGGTTTATTAAGTTGAACTTTTCATTTCTTTCTTTAAGATTTTTTTCTTAGATATTTTTCTCCAAAGCCTTCAAAATCTGTTATTTCCTAGTAAATGAAAGAAATGCCTAAGAGGGAATTTTTGTAAACTTCAAAAAAACGCCTCACCAGTCTAAGGCGGTTACCACGAGCTGTTGGAAATTCGTTCCTGTGGCTCCCAACCTCCTTCCCGTCTTTCGATTCAGTGATGGTCCCTGGCTGACTCCTAGAGGAAAATGTGGGAATAGTACTTTTCTGAAATTAAATGTCAAAATGGGGGAAAAATACTAAGTTCTTAAAGTCTAAGTTTATAGATACCAGGAAACTTCTTGGAAATAACTATTTTGTTTATTCAAATACATGATATATACACTCACTCTCCTCTAGATCGAGAATAAAAATAAAAGTAGAGACTTTCTCATTTTATATATTCACCTGGTTCTAGAAACGCACTTCACAGAAATTGAGCTCCCATCTGTGTTTGAAATTAATTCCAACTAATAATCTCAAACTGACTATCAAATGATAAAAACATCAATGTCATCAAAATCTAACCATTTGTTTTCTCAAACTTAAGGCAGTTGCTTCAAGGTTTGTTTTTTTATAACCTCCTTCCTTTTTCTTTTTAACTAAATATTACCAGCTAGCCTCAGTATTTTTACTGCACTATCAGAAATTGTGGCAAAGTACAGTCAAATTATTTTTAAGGTGATTTTTGGCCGAATGTTTGTAGGTTAATTTACACAACGCCTGAACTATGAAAATGACACAGAGGAGCAAGATAGGCTACTTTAAGTAATTTTTTTCCCTCTTTGAATCCTCAGGCCACAGGATTCATGTTAGGGTAATGAACTATCTTTTTATATTTCCCTAAACATTCCTACCATTGGCAGCAAGAACAATAAAAGAAGCCTCAAAGCATTAAAGCCGTGGATTTGGGGGTGGAGGGGAGAAGAAAGCCAGATTTGGAGATTATCCGACCCAGTCCCTTGCCGGGTGGGTGGTAGTTTCATTGGGTTGAGTGCCTCTCATGTGGGTCTACTAGCAACCCTGCAAAGTAGGTCCTGTCCTGCTGTTTGGGGCTTCCTTTCAGATGGGGCCTGTGAGCTTAGCGCTGGTGCCTCCATTGTGTTGCGTCCTATAGCCACAGGAGGGCGCTCGTCTGTTTGAAGCCCATGAACTATGTGTTTCTGGTTTTTTATTTCTTGGTTTTTGGGTGTGTTTTTTTGTTTTGTTTTGTTTTGTTTTGTTTTTAATTAGTAAAAGTTTACTGTGCACACATCAAAAAGACCAGGCATACTTTAACCAAAACATAAAGTGAGGCTCAGGGGTATACTGTGTTAATGCCTCAAAGAAATAGTAAGTTGTTTAAAGCTCTTCCTAAATCCCTTTTCAGGTAGGATGTAGTTGGTACAACTGGTAATTAAAGAAGAAACAAAAAGTAATTGCAATTAAAGCGGTACTTTCTTTCTTTCAGGCCAAGCAAGCAATACTTGAAATGGATGCCATTCGTAAGTTTTGTTCTCTTAATACAATTCGAAATTTTCTGGTCTCCTTGCATCTGTCATATTTGCTAGCTTAGAGTTTATAAAAAGGTCAGTTGTAAGAAAGGAGCAGCTCTCTATTCACTGTGGTAACAAATAGAGCCGGCAGATGGTGTGATCTCTTCCTCACACGTTGGCTTGCTTGTACATTGATTTCCACCTGGTTTATCTGCGAGTCACCTGACGGCTGGCACGTGGCTAGATCTCTGTATCAACTAAGAATGTAAGATCTTATCCTCCGTTCCACCACCACCAGAAATGAGGGTTCCACACATACTTCCCACCACACCCATCGGAGGCGAATCTATGCTGTTTACCTGCAGGAATCATGCCAACTAAATAGTTAACGGTTTCCCTAATGCGGCACAAATTTCAAAATTACAGGGGCCCCACAAGTGTGATTGTATTTCTAGGCTTAGACAACAGGCAGAAAATAGAAGTGAGGTCTGTCCTACAAAATAAAACTTCATTCAGTGGCATTTATCACATCCTCGTTCTCTCCCAGATTAAATAGAATAAGGTTTTAAAGACTTACAACTGGGTCTGACAAAAACTTTTCCCTACAGAGTTGGAAATAACTTAACTTTTGAGTACTCTTTCCCTGGGTGCGAACACCGATTCACATCCCCTCCATGCAGCTGGTGGTTAGCTCTGCAGGGGAGACAAGAAGCATTCGTGAGGTAGAAAGTTGAACAGCCCTACCACGTGGCTAAGACCCCCCTCCCATGTCATGCCCCACAGCTCCTGAGATGACGTGAGGTGACCCCTACGAGAGGGCAGGGCTGGTTCCCACTGCCCGACTTCTTGAAAACCCCGTTTTTTTCCATGGAAAGCTCCTTAAGATTTTTTTTTTTTAAATAAAAACACTCTAAAGAGAAGGCAAGGTCATGGATGAGCATGCTTGATTTAGGAGAAAAGGTGGAGGAAGATGGTGATCTGAAGCCGTGTGTACCAAGTCCTCGTTCCCAGCTCTGGGCGAGTTCATAGACACCAGTAAGGTGCTGTGAGGGCATAGAATGATGTAGAGCCACTAATTGGTGCCACGTCCCTTTCTTCCAGGCCCAAGACTAGGCCAGAGCAACCCAGCCTGGGAAAATCCTCTCCTTTGCCCTACCTTGACTTTGGACTTGACTGGGTATGAGCAGAGCAGGCCAGTCCATTGGGCCAAATGACCTCATTTATGTAACTTTGCCACTGACATTGGATAAACATGTGTGGTCTTTACAATCCTCAGAACTCTCTGGAGTTTGGGACACCCTTAAAACCTTAACCCTATTACAGCCACGTCCTAAAATTATTTACCCTCAGGCTTCAGATGATCAGTGAAAGGGCTAGAGTACTTTCAGATTCAACTCCCATTTCCTTTCTTTTTCTTTTCTTTCCTCTCTCTCTCTCTCTCTCTCTCTCTCTCTTTTTAAGTAGGCTTCATGCCCAACATGGAGCCTAACATGGCTTGAGCTCATGACCCTGAGATCAAGACCTGAGCTGAGATCAAGAGTCTGATGCTTAACCAACTGAGACAACCAGGCGCCCCTAGACCCCATTTTCTTAATCTGAAGTCCGTGTACCCCTTAGATAGGTAGAAAGACATAAACTGTGAGATTAAATGAAAATCCTGGGGCACCTGGGTGGCTCAGTTGGTTAAGCGTCTGCCTTCGGCTCTGGTCATGATCCCAGGGTCCTGGGATCAAATCCCGCATGGGGCTCCCTGCTCAGTGGGGAGCCTGCTTCTCCCTCTCCTTCTGCCCCTCCCCACCCCCACTCATTACTCTCTCTCTCTCTGCTCGCTCTTGCTCTCTATCTCAAATAAATAAATAAATAAATATCTCTAATAAATATCTCTAATAAATAAATAAAATTTAAAAAAATAAATGAAAATCCCTTTTCTGGTAAGAGAACCTAAAGTGTTCATCAATGTTCAAAAGAACAATGTCTAGAAAAATAGTGAGAGTCACCACGCTGAGGACAGCTTCCATTGGGCAGGAATAGCTCCACATCCTCCGCCAGCAAGCCGGGCACAGACACCTCACAGAACTGGACTGCGATTGAATTCTCCAGATGGCTCCGCCCTCCCTGACAGAGCCCCTGTTGTCACCACAGCCTGTCTGGTGCCTTGTGACATGTTCAGCTCCAGTGATATTTATTTTAATAGAGTTTTCTGACCTCTGTTGCCAATGAGCCTGAGTGGCAGTAGGAAGTTAATCACACCTCACACGTTTTGACTAAATTCCTACAAAGGGTGAAGACAATGGTTATGGCTCTCTCTAGAAGCTAGCAAGGGAAAAAGACTACACAGAGAGTATGCGCGTGTACACGGGTGTGTGTGTGTGTGTGTGTGTGTGTGTGTGTGTAAGAGAGAGCCCGAGGACACACATATGTGCAAGAAAGCCAGCTTACTTTGCTGACAGGTTCCTGGAAGTCCCAATGTAAACAAAAAGTTCCACGATACATACTCAACACCAATTATGGGATTGTACAAGATTGTACCATGTCTGATGAAAAAGGATAAATCCACAGGGAGCCAAGGCAATTCATACCTATCTGAGAAGTCACAGAAGCCCTCCTTCTCATCGGTGTGTGTGGTTATCTTTTCAGATTACCCCGGGTTCTGTTACAGTCCTGATGGAGAGACGAAAGCATTATGTGGTTCTAAAGATGGTTCTGCTCCATATCGGCTGAGAAGAAAGTCTGGTAAATGGGTGTTGTGATCAAAATTTAATAATCTTCGGGGACAAGTAATGAAAGACCCTTTCAGTCTGACCGTCAGGCTTTCATTCTAAACAAAAAGTTTAGAAGGAAAAGTTTCGTTCTAAACTTGTCTACAGAACTCTCTATTTCCTGGGGAATATAAAACATAGCAATCAACTGATTTTGCTTTGCATAGTATCTCACCACTAGCTTTCAGGTACTTAGAACTTGTTGACGACCACTGGGGAAAAATTGTATCCTATAAATGACACATACAAAAGGTTACTCAGGCCTAAACTTGTAACACGTGTTTGCTGAACCAGACTCCATGTAGTATTTTCTCAGTCCTCAGATCTTTGTTTGATTTGAATCAGTGTTTATTGAGTCCCTACCTAACTCCTGCACTGTGCTAAAGACCAGGGATGCACGAATAAATTTACACATGATTCCTGCTTCCTAGGAGGTTATAGTCCAGTGGGAGAGTCAAAAAGGGTGAATAAGTATCAGTCCGTAATAGACTGTAGTAGAGGATGAGTGAGAGGAAGAGTGGAAAGAAAAAAGGGAGAGAGAGGGGCTGACTGTCTAGGAAGGAGAGAGAGGGCTTCCCAGAGCAGAAGACCCAGGATGGAGTCTGGGGGCCTGAGGAGCCAGCTGGGACAGGATTAGCACGTGCAAAGGCCCTGGGACTTGAGCCAGCATACCTTAGATCAGACCTCCGTTGCCAGTTGTTCCGCCTGGCTGGAATATGGGACGAAGCTGTGGGTGGATGTGGAGGTGAGCAAGGTAAACCAGAAGGAGAAGCGGCTGGAGCTGTGGGAGGTTGTGAACTTGATCCTGCACGCTACAGAAGGATTCTCAGCAACGAAACGTTTGCCTTTTAAAAAAAGAATTCTGCCTTGATGTGGAAACTGAAGGAGGCTGTCCATCTAGTCGGGGGGAGAGATGATAAAGGCCTGGATTAAGACAGTGGGGTGGGGTGTTATTGGGATCCCACAGGACTGTGATGGATGAAAACAGGAGAAATTGCTCCACTAGCTGTTGGGAGGGTAGTTTTCTGTTATGTGACCCCCTGATTGAGCAGCTTAAATTTTACCCCACAGCTTTGTCAGAGTGACTGTCTTGCTGTTAAGTGTCTCTAAGTGACGGGGATTTAGGTATATTTTATTTAAAAAAAAATTCTAGAGCTCGGATAATTTGCCGGTAAACTAATAATTCATTTATAAAGAAAATAACCTAGATTTGGTTTCGCAAATGATGGCGGCCTTATTTTTTCCTCCTAGAACCTTCCTCAAGATCACATAAAGTTTTGAAGACCAGTGGTAAGTCCTAACATATCATGTCTTTTTTCATTCTTGCTGCTTTCCACTAAGTCAAACTATACAAAAACATAACACCAGATAAATTACAGATTGACAGATTTTATTAATATCTCTATAAGCAGTAGTGCCCCATTACATAACATAAAGCCAAATGACATAAAATATCTGCAGTATAGATAACTGGCAGAAAAAGATTAATATCCCTATCATGTAAAGAAATCCCACACATCAAAGAGAAGAGACAAAGGACTCTTTGAAAAGGTAGAGGGGTGCTTGGTGGCTGAGTCCCTTAAGAGTCCAGCTCTTGGTTTCTGCTTAGGTCACGGTCTCATGGTCATGGGATTGAGCCCTGCATCAGGCTCCATGCTCAGGGTGGAGTCTGCTTCAGATTCTCTCCTTTTCTCTCAAATAAATAAATAAAATCTTTTAAAAAGAGTAATTAAAAATAAAAGGCAGATAATATAATTGGGCAGTTTCCCAGAAAAAACACAAAGTCATTAAAGTTATAAACAGTCATTCCTGTTAATAATCAGAAAAATCATACATTTGAAGGAGATAAAAAGATAAATAGAGAGGGGAAAGCTGTAAGCACAACCAAAAAAATCTAAAAAAACAGGCACTCCAAAACGAATGGTGTCTAAATTTCTGCAACCTTTTTGGAGCAGAATTTGGAGCATTCAGATTTAAAACCCACATCTGCCCTTGATTCAACAATTTCACTTTGTTCCCTCTTATAAATTTCACAGTATATACTTCCTGTATAGAAGTGCTCCCCCAGGTGTGGCTAGATCTAGTTGTGTGTGTGTGTGTGTGTGTGTGTGTGTGTGTTCTTTGTAGCATTCGTAAGAGGACAGCTCATAAAATGCCCATCTAGTGGGAAAGAGTTAAATAAATTATGGTATATCCTGGAATGCTCCATGGAATATCCTGCAGTTGTCAGATAGAATGGAGTGCCTCCTTCCGTACTGACAAGCATGTCCATGTACATTTAGCAGGAAATGTCATGCTGTATATTACACCTTTATTTTACAAACAAAGCCGTGGGCTAAGGTCCATGGGCACGGGAGCTGGGAAGAGGACCATCAAACTGCCAAGTATGATAACTTCCACAGGGTGGGCTTTGCGGAGAGGGTTCAATCACTGTTTACTTTATATGCTTCCATAATTAAACAGTGTTTAGAGGTGACCCACACATATCGAGGTATCTGCCAGGGCGTCTGCAAGGATGTGGCTATGTACAGGTCCCCCAGAAAGCCACCTGTACTGCTCCTTAGCACAGCGCCAAGGTGACCCCCGGTGATAAATGCTGTCTGTATCGTTCAGGGAAAACCAATAAAATGTTTAAAAATTAACAGAAGCATAGTCTTGTGTTTAAGTGATTCTCATGGCTTAGGGTGCGTATTTCAAATATTATTTGGGGGGAAGATTTTGAAACTTACTAACATGCATTTGTCTTTTGCTCTCAGGGATTAAGAAAGGTACTTGACACTCAGATGTATGTTAGGTTTTGGGTGTTGGTTTTTTTTTTTTACATATACTACGGGATATATAACAAAGATAACTGAGAGGTATTTTCTGAGAATTAGGTTTCAAAGGCCCAGAAGCCTCACGGGCTTCAGTTATTAACAAGTTTTAAAATCCTATAAAATAGAGGCGCTTACCCATGTATGAGATCTATTTTTAATCCTCAAAAATTCTTTTAAAACCCTTTTATTTTTCAGAAACAGCACAAGACATCCAAAAGGTAAGCATGATTACATTTCTTATTTTGAAATGTTTAGGTAGGCACCCCGTACCGGTACCCTGATGTATCTCATCCCCAGCCTATATTCTAAATGTAAGCAATTATTTTACATTTTGAGGTAGACTTAAGGACTCAGCCCTATAACCTCCTCCCTGTCCCGCCTTCATTTCTCAGAACTAAGGCAACGATTTCTTCATTCCCCTCGCCCCCCAGTTCTCACCTCAAAAGCTGTAAGGTTATCCAGGAAATAATACATGTACCCCACTTTGCCACAAGACCAAGGCTCCTGCCTCCCGAAGGTTGCCTGTTTCTCAAAGTATTAGCCTTCGGTCACAGAGATCACCTTCTAAGAATATGGTCCTGTTGCTGGTATGAGAAGTACGAGCCTGTGTCCTATAATGAAACTTCATTATATGAAGTTTGGACTTTTCTTCGTCTGATACAAGTTAGGAGAGGGGGGTGCCTGGGTGGCTCAGTCGGTTGAGTGGCTGCCTTCAGCTCAGGTCACGATCTCAGGGTCCTGAGATCGAGTCCCACATCGGGCTCCCTGCTTCACGGAGAGCCTGCTTCTCCTTCTCCCTCTGCCTGCTGCTCTGCCTACTTGTGCTCTCTCTCTATCTCTCTGTCAAATAAATAAATAAAATCTTAAAAATAAAATTAGGAGAGGGGGCATAAAAGTTGGATACACACCTATTGGAAGGTGTGTATCCAAATGTATGACCTCTGAAAAGTAGGTATTGTATCCCCACCTGAGTAAACCATGTCCAACCGTCTACTAACCAGTTGTCTAAGTTAACAGCTCTTAGAGAACTGATTGTGGTTTCTTGTTTAATGTTCTCTGTCTGTACAGATGTGGTTAGGAAACTCTTTCCCCACAATTCCACTGCACTACTCCTGAGCACAGGGCCCAAGTAACCCTACTAATAATCTCCATATCTTTCCAATAAATCCAATAAAATGTCTAAAAATCAGGAGTCTTACCTCAAAGTAACTTTCTTAAAATTAGAGCATGTGGATTTCTTCAGGTAGTACATCTTTTTGTTTGGAAGACTTTGAAATTTATTAGTTGGTCATTGTCCTGAAATAGAGCATGAGATTTTGGTTGTTGTTGTTGTTTTTTAATCTACATTATTTCCATAAACAAACACTGTGGAAGGCACCCGGCTCTTTAAGGCAGACAGACTAGGAACATGGAGCTAAGCCCTGCTTGGTACCAGGTGGTGGGGGATCACTCCACCAGCCCTAAAGATGGAATCTCGAGAGCTTGTTGGAAACGTTCGACAATAGTGAAAGTCTCAAGCCAAGTCTCCGTATGGGGATTAACTAAACCTGATAAAATTTGAGGACAAGAAAGAAGTAAAGCAACATACTTTTTTCTTAGTGGTCCAATTCCATCTCCTAACACTAATGAGCAATACCCAATGCAAGGAGAACAGATTTATTAATGGTTAAAGAGTTTATAACAGGAAATATTCCTTAATAATAGCTCCACATTTCTCCCAGAATACATGTTCCAAGGCCATGCATGTGTTATGTGTGTGTACATGTGTGTGTGGAGAGACAGAGAAAGGGAAAGGAGGGAGGGAGAGAGGGAGCAAGAGCAAGAAGAGGGGGCAGTAAAGGTCATATACATGCTGTGGATTCAGACATGGATTCAAATCCGTTTCTGTCAATCCTAAGCTATATGACTATAAGCAACTGGTAACCTTTCCAAGACTTAGTTTTCTAATTTACAGAATTACTATAAAGACTAAATGCAAAAATATGTTTTTAGAAGTACTTACTACAAGGGTTCCTGGCTGGCTCATTGGTGGAGCATGTGACTCTCGATCTCGGGGTTGTGAGTTCGAGCCCCACACTGGGTGTAGAGACTACTTAAAATCTGAAAAGAAAAAAGTGCTTAGTACAGAATCTGAAACAAAGCAAGTCTCCACAAATGATAGCTATTATCATATTTTAATAATAGCCATAATGCTAAGAATATAGAAAAATGGTGGGGGAAATGTTCATCATGGCTTTAGTGAAATCGAGGTTTCTAAACCACATACTTCTGTATTGTGCATAATCCACATACTGATAATTTCTCAATCTAAGAGCTTCTTCAGTTCTTCTGATGATTTATTTGATGTAAAGTATCAGTTTCCAAAGTCCTGCTATCTTCCTTTCAAGCAATTACCTTAAAAATATTTTTTGATATTAAAAATTCAGGTTTCCTAATTTTCTAAAATCTCTGGGAATCTTTCTGGGATGGAAGATCTTAAGAAGTTATTACTTCTAGCTGTTCACAAAACCCTTTTGTTACTCTCTTAACGTGTTCTGTCACGATTCCACAAGTTAATACTAACTTGTTGTATTTTCTAAAATGTAGTTCCTGGGGGTCTGTATTTTATAAACACGGTACTAGTACACTCTGAGTAAGAAAAAGAGATACTAAAGGGTAAAGAAAAAAAATAGAGCCATAAATCACATATAATACTGTGTGTGTGTGTGTGTGTATGTGTGTGTGTGTGTATTCATACATTTCTAGGCCTCAAATGGTCCACGGTTTGACCATGTGAAAAAAAAGTAAAGGATTAAATGACTAGCTTCTTTTTAGTTTCAAGTTTTAGTGGAAAAATAACATTCAGGATGAAATCTTATCCCTGCCCTTCCTGCGCTTCTCTCCCCTCCCTGATAGACAGGCAGCAGGCAGGCAGACAAGTAGAAAACTATATTGATTGGACTGATTGGACATTATTCCAAAGAAATGTGTATGCCAGTTTCATTGACAAGTGAGAAAAATTCTTGCTAATTTAACATCTCTAATAGGTTACTAAGGTGTTTGCGTCAGAAAATATGTCCCTGGTACTAATGAGTTTGAACTGGTGTTCAACCCTTTCAACTCTTGGACGCTCATCTTTATACCTACAGAGGGCATCTGAGGGCAGTCCCCTCCCTGTCTGCACAATTGACCTCCATCACGGAAGGTTCCAAGTTCTAAAAGACCCCATTGGTGGGCGCCTGGGTGGCTCAGAGGGTTAAAGCCTCTGCCTTCGGCTCAGGTCATGATCTCAGGGTCCTGGGATCGAGGCCCACATCGGGCTCTCTGCTCGGCAGAGAGCCTGCTTCCTCCTCTCTCTCTGCCTGCCTCTCTGCCTACCTGTGATCTCTCTCTCTCTATCAAATAAATAAATAAAATCTTTAAAAAAAATAAAAAATAAAAAAAAAAATAAAAGACCCCATTGGTTTTCCGATTAGAAATTATTAACGTCACTCCTACTTTCATTTCCTAACAGGCATCTAAATATTACTTAATTAAATGTATTTTGAAAGAAAGTAAAATGTTCATTAGTGGATTAATACACTCAATAGTGGGTCAAGTTACACGTCTGCAACAAAGCCTCTTGCCTAGAATCCATAAATCAAGGCAATGCCAGTTAGGTGCATGACAGGTCCGCAGGTCACAGGGAAAGCCTTAAGGTGTGCAGTTGGATTACTGACAGAGGCTTCTGGTATACCAGAAACCACACTAAAACTCCTTGCAGTCAAGCCTCAAATAGAAACTAGAGACAATGGCCCTCCATACTTATCTATGTTCATTTATAGAATGTTATTTACCAAGTGCACATCAGAATTATTTGAAGTACTTAAGAGTTTTCTGCATTTTGCTGATTTTCTGCATTGGGGTAAGGGTTTGGAGTCAGACTTAGTTTGCATCCTAGCCTTTCTACCCACGGGGGAGAGCCTGGATTTCCTTACTGTGAAATTAGTACAATCATGCCTAATTCACAGAGTGCTTATGAATGCTAAGTGTGGAGAATGTCTGCACATGGCCCAGCCTGTTTCTAAGGAAATATCAGTTCCTGTCCTTTCTGCTCCTTTTGTAAAAAATCCAAAGTGCTTTTCAACTCCATTAAAATCAACAATATTTACTGATCATTTGCTTTAAGACTATTATAGTCCAGTGAGGGAGGCGATGTGTAAAACCAGGGGAGTGTCATATGGTATGTGTCCATGTCACTGCAGTTCAATCAATACGCTTTTATCCACCTCAGGTTTCCAGAGAGGAAGGGTCTCCCCAGCTGACTTCAACAGGGCCATCTCCCGCCCAAAGGAACAGCCAGCCGAGCAGTTCTGCCATAATCAGCGTGCTTCGCGGGGGTGGAGCCATCAGAAACATCTGGACAGACCACCAGATCAGACAAGCCTTGTTCCCGAGCCGTCGGTCCCCTCAGGAGAACGAGGATGATGAAGATGATTACCAGATGTTCGTGCCATCCTTCTCCTCCTCAGATCTGAACTCTGCCAGACTGTGTGAAGATAGCACTTCCAGTCGCCCTTGCAGTTGGCACATGGGACAGATTGAGCCCACAGAGACCCCCAGCTCTGGCCACCGGGTGGTCAGGCGGGCCAGCAGTGCTGGCGAGAGCAACACATGCGCTCCTGAAATAAGAATCAGGGACAGTGGCGGCTCTCAGTACAGCCCCCGACGGGAACTGCAGAGTGACCCTAAAACAGAAGGGCAGGACGAAATGACTCCCTTTGGGTCATCTATAGAGTTGACTATTGACGACATAGACCACGTCTACGATAACATAAGTTATGAGGACTTAAAACTAATGGTTGCTAAACGAGAAGAAGCTGAAACCACACCCCCCAAAACAGCCAGGGACTCCATTCGCCCCAAGAGCACGCCAGAGCTCACCTTCTCAAAGAGGCAAGCTGGGCCCGAGAAGAGCTCTGTGCACACAGAGAGGGAGGGAGCTCTGACAGGTCGCCAGGCACCGAACCAAAGCACACATGAACTCCAGATGGTTGAGGAAAACATCTACGACACCATAGGGCTCCCAGATCCGCCCTCCCTGGATTTCAAATGCAGCAGCCTGAAGCGTCCCAAGAGGAGCACCTTCTTGGGTCTGGAAGCCGACTTTGCGTGCTGTGACAGTCTGAGGCCCTTTGTCTCCCAGGACAGCCTCCAGTTCAGCGAGGACGAAACCCCTTATCCCCAGGGCCCCTCCGATAATGATTATTTGAGTTTGCTCTATAACTCTTTCAGCTGTAACCTGTCTTTAGGTGATAAATCTATCTCTGACAAACTGTCTGAAGAAGTAGATGAAATCTGGAACGACCTGGAAAATTACATCAAGAAAAACGAAGTCAAAGCTAGAGACCGACTCCTCGCAGCCTTTCCTGTCAGCAAGGATGACGTGCCGGACAGGCTGCATTCTGAGAGCACCCCCGAGCTGGGCAGAGACGCGGCGCATTCCATGTCTACCCTCTCGCTTCCTGAGGGTCATGCTTTCCTCACGCCACTGAAAGACAAGCCTGGCAGAGCTAGCCGGACCAACTGCCCATTTGAAGAGGACCTGATTTCTAGAGAAGGCTCCTTGATGAGTCTTAACCGGCTGTCTCTAGCCAGTGAAACACCTCCCATGGAAAACCCCTACAACTTGACCAACAGCAGTCTATCCCAAACAGACTTGGAAAACCCAGACTCTGGGATGGATGCCACAGATAAGACCAAAAGCAGGGTTTTTCTGATGGCCAGGCAGTATAGTCAGAAGATCAAGAAGGCAAATCAGCTTTTAAAAGTGAGAAGCCCAGAGCTGGAGCAGCCGCTGGCTGGCCTGCAGCACAAATCCACACACAAAGACCTGGCGGCCATCTTAGAAGAAAAGAAGCAAGGGGGTCCTGCCATCGGTACGTTCCCTCACACTGCTCTCCCTCCTTCTTGACAGTAGGATGTAAGGAAAACTTTTGGGTTCTAGAAGTCCTTGAAACGGTGAGAACATTGCCACTCAGATGTTCATTCTCTCCAACTGAGACCACAGCCTCACTAACAAACGCTGACGAGGCCGTTCCTAATTCTTTTCCTGCCTTAGCTCACAGAGTCACCCAAGTTGTAGCAAGATTCGGTCTCGGAGGGTTTTGTTGTTTGTGTAACATTGTCTCTCTCAGATGTGATGGTTTAAGGAGTTTTCTCTAATCTGAATTGTGAAAAATAGCAATCTGTTGAACTCGTGGAGGTAGAGCTTTTCCCTGTGTGTCGCTGTGTTAGGAGGAGTCTTGGTTCATGTCAGCTTTGAAGATTTGGAAGCACGTGGAATAGGGTTGCTCCAGAATCCCAGCAAACATGCCCACTCATCCCAACAGATGAAAAGGAGTCTTTTCCCACTTTCTAAAAGCTGGTCACGCTATATCCTCAGGCGTTTCCTCACATATTTCTCTCACCAGTTGACTTTTTGTTTAATAGTTGCTGTAAAATAGCCTGTGTCCTGCATTTAATACTATTGCCCTTGGTCTTTTCGGGGAGTTTCCAAAAAGTGTGATTCTTTCAGTCAAGCCTCCTTTGTGGGGCAGAAAACTGGGATCTCAGGTATGTTACTGGAATGATTAGGGCTGAAGATTTGACTTCTTTCACTGTTGTAAAGAAGTGCAGAGACAAAACGTGACACCAAGACACCGATTTCAGTTGAAGAACACGGGTGTGAATGAGACATGTGATTGTCACGGGAAGAAGAAGCCCCAGGGCCCTGGCAGTCACCTCCGGAGCTTTTCACCTCTAGACCCGAGAAGTTTCTGGGGTTAAGCCCCGGAATCTGCAATTTAAAACAATATGGCCTTTTGACCCTATTTTAAGAATCCCTGGCCTAGATTTTCTGACAGAGGACCACCTAGGTATCAAATGAGAGGAGACCTCTCTCCAGTTAAAAGTAAAACCCAGATGGCTCGATATCAAGGCACATTGAGACAGGGAGCAGGACGGTGACCTGGCTCATTGGGCCAGACTGATGCCACCAACCCCCTTTCTTTGAGATTGGTGTCTTGATCTCTGCAAAAACCAGAGAACAGGAAGGGGATATCCAAATCCTAAACAAAGCCACAAGTTACAAGTTACACGATAAGAATCTAGAGGGAATTTGTTTAAGTTTGGGAGTATTTAAGAATTGTCTAAAGCTTTAACTCTTTTTCTAGATCTACACCTACAGTAAAGTTTCCTCTCAAATAGGGAAGGTAAGCACTGGAATTTGCTAGCTGAAGGATTTTACACATTCTCTTGAGTTATTCCTCTTTTTAATTAAAGGTGAAAAGGAATTTTGTATGACTGTAAGAGACCAGATGGCATATATTCTTCTCCTTGCAAGCATATGCTGGAATTAATTCGTGTCCCTTTTCCAGCACCAGGGCTGCTAAGCTGGTTTGTTGTTACCCATGGAAAAAGTGACTGAGTTCCCCCTGTAAAGAAGTATTTGGGAGCATAGGCGGCATTGGAAGCAGTGGCATGTAGCCCATGCCACCACCCAGTGAACCTGGGCTAGAGAGAGAATAGAACAGGGTTTTTGATGATGATGATTATGCCAGCAGACTGTTGTTCCTAGGTTGGTGGTAATCACCTGAGCCAGGTTGTTTTGAATATGGACTATCCATTAAAATGCAGAACTCAGACCTCCAGGGCTGAATCATTCGGGCTTACAACTACCTTGCGTAGTCTTCTTTTTTACCCACCTTTTTAAGTATTCATAGATGTCCCTTTGGGGTTTTCTTTTGCTTCTTTTTACCTTTGGTTTGTTCTTTTGGTGTTGCCTACTGATGTCTTCGTGGGATCCCCTGGGATCTTTTCCCAGCTCTGCATCTGGGTCCTTTCTTGACATGGTGGGCTTCTACCGACGTCCTCCCCAGCCAAGAGGTGGCGCTGTCTCCAAGGTCATCTTCTGAGAGTGGGGTCTGCCCCACTATCTGGCAGGAAGGAGCATGTCCCTAGGGCCTGCCATCTCTCGGACCTGAGGAATCTTCCACCTGGGTGGATCGAGACCACTTCCTGTGCCCACTAGGCTTTCAATCAGTTGACGTGATGACTCCTTTTCTCTCTCTTGTTTATCTGGGCACAGGACGTCATAATCGGACGGACCGATTCTCCAGACTTCTCCGTGTGGGCCTTGCCACTTTGCCAGGAGCTTGCTCTCGGTGTTGTACGGAAGGAGGAACGCCCTATTCACCTGCTGAAACTCTCGAGCACCTTTATTGAACTCTCTGGCGGGGGTCTACAGGCCCCGGGTCAGAGTTCTGCCTCTAATCACCCACCCAGGTCTAGTTCTCCCACCATCCAAAGCCTGTTGTAGTGTGCCAACATTCTCGTTCAGTCACACCTCCCTCCGCGTAGGCTTGGAGGCCAACGAGGCCCTTGGGTTCCCTTTTCTGGTGACGTTTTACATGGGGGAAACTCCATACAGGCTTGAGGGATTTTCCTTTTTGTGTAGCGAAGGCAAAATCACGTTTTATGCTTTGGTCTGCCTTTCAAGCAGCATCAGAAGCTTTGATTTTAATCCTCTGTCTTGAGAACAGTTTAATCTCACACTTTTCTCAGCAAGGATCACTTTCAGTTTTTATCTGGACTCCTAAGAACGCCACACTTTTAAACTTCCAAAAGTGAAATAAACCAGCGACAGTCCTGAGGTTGTCATGTAATGAGAATATACATGTTCTATAAAGGGTGTTAATGACGGAACTGGGAAGATGGGGAACTTTGATCCACCTGACTTACTAAGGTTTTTAGACTGGAGATGTCCTCTTGGGCTGGCTATTTCCCACATATCTGGTTAAAAAAAGCTAATGACAACTGTTGCTTTGGAAACATTCTCTTGTTCACATGGCCATCCAACAAGTTACAGAATGCCAAGCTGAGACAGACAAACAAAATCCCTAAACCTTAGGTAGGCACTGTATATTATCTACCCGTGAGATATTTTTAATTCCAAATTAATAGATGGTCAGCTTTTTATTATCCGAAGATAAACTGTGCCCATTATGAGTTATCTATGGGAAGCGTTTTAATCAAAGGTGACTTTCCTGCTTCCTCTTCTTTTCTGCTATGCCCCTGATTCTCTAGACTGCCCGTCACTCTCTGCGGTATGGTTAGGGAAAGCACATCCATTTTTAACACGATGCTTCAAATAAAAGGAGGAAGTCCAAAACTTATCTGAATAAGTAATTCTCGAGACCAGTTTGTATCTAGAATTATGCTTGGTGCTCTGTGCGGATTGTTCTCCAAGAGTAAGTGCACATAGACTAGCAGGAATGATAAACTAGCCCGTGTAATCCAACGAGCAATACAAGATAGTGTGCGGGTTTGCGTGCATGCCCGCGCATGTGTGTGCAGCCAATAACTAAATATGATGGTCCACACCAAGTATATAAGACTTCAGAGAAGAGAAATGAGTTAGAAAATGATTCATGGAAAGGGTAGGGCTTATAGAGGGTCTTGAGCGGTAGATAGGATTTGATTAAGCAAAAGAAGAAGAGTATGATTGGCAAGAAAGAGGCATAAGGAATACTGTGGCTATTTTGAGTCATACATGGTTCCAGATCATCTGGGCTATTGTCTAAAGTCAAAAGCTAATTGTTCATGCACCACTCTATGGTTAAACTTTGGTACCAAAATAGTCGAACCAAATGTTTTAAGCAGCTCTCATTGCCTTCCCCAAAATTGTCATCTTATTGGAACCTTGTGAAAATTCAGAGACTTCCTGACTCAGGTGAGGGATCACGTTCAGGGCCATCGTGTAGATGAGAACGGTTTGGGCAGGACCAGCTGATGTTCAGGTGGAACTGCTCACCAGTGACTCTGTCTCAAGGTCCGGCTGCCTTTGTTTGGGCTTCGTAGTTAATGAAACGTTATAGATTTCAGAATGACTAACATGGACACTTTGGTGTTCATGTAGACCTCCAATCTCTTAAGGGTTTGCCAAATTTAATCGGTATTGAGAGTCTTTACTATACCATTCAAGGAATAATAGCTCAAGTTTTTGTTACTAGAAATTCTAAACTAATATTCTCTGTTCTTCCAAGGAATTTGGACTTGAAAACCTGAAAGATCTGAATATAGGCTCTATGAGAAGTTAAACAGATGATTTACCCTGATTTGGGGGCTCTGGGGGGCAAACAATTTGAGAAGATTGCAATTAAATGCACACAGAATAACAGCAGGTGTCTTCTGTCCTCATAGAAGATAGAGTCAAAAGAAATGGCAGAAACTTAACTAAATTTTTTTTAATTCAAGGAATAATTTACTAACAATAGGCCACTAAAAATATAAATAGCTTAAGAAGAAAGTGCATATCACTTGCTGGTCATCATATATGGGAGAGAACCCCTTTGTAGAGACTGTGTAGATGTGGTCTGGGCAATTTATAGAATGCATGGAATTCTTTGGTTCTAGGGCGGTTGTGTGGATACCAGGATTGGGGCTATGGGGGAGGGGGCAGCTCTTGAAATTGACATCTCTGGGCTCTGTCTCTTAAATCATTCCTGGCCCAAGAAAGTATTCTATCCATAACATGGTTCCGTTAATGTCTTCAGAGATGTCTGTATACTCAGAAGTGGAGCAGAGAGAATAGCCTCATAGCTGAATTTGAAGTGGCAATAGCTTTCACGGACATAACAGTCAAATCCTGCTCCGGACAAATACTAGAGAGCATTATGTTATCGATTATATGCACAGTGATTCATTCTCAGTACCTTGGGGGCATAGACTTCAGTGCCTGGCTTCCTGGGGATGGTAAAGACGAGGCGGCTCAGTCAATACACATGGTTTCAAAATCCTGGAAGGGAGGGGCCTCCTGTAGACACTGGTGTCCCAGACAGTGGCAGTGACGGAAAGATAGGAACAGCCACCAGGAGCAGACTCTTCTGGGAGTCCTTGTCTGAGAGCGATTAAGACTAGTGAGAAGCCAGGGGCGGCCACTGCGTGGTGGATTGTGTCATCTTCCCTTTACTGACTACGTGAGTTATTTGTCATTGACCAGGGTTTAAGTGCTGACCTTGTTGTTCTTATGATGCCTATTTTTTTTAGCACTGACACAATTTCATGCTTATAAAGAACACTAGAAATTTTCATTACAAATAGCAAACATTTGCAGACCTAAAATAAAATAATTCAGGATTCGATCAGATTAAATGAACCTGTAGATGGCCTTTTTTTTAAAATTTTATGTTTTATTAAACTATGTATTATTTTATTAGTTCACTTGCTTAGTATTCAATGATGACTCATCTTCAAATGCAAAGGTCCTGTCTATTTAAGTTTTTAAAAATCTGTCCATTAGGATGTTAGATTTTTATTTATTTATTTTTTTAATCTTTGCAGGTGGCACTAGTCCTCTGTGTGTTTATTGTTTCCATATTTGCCTTCCAGGTGCCAGGATTGCTGAGTATTCCCAACTGTACGACCAGATAGTATTCAGAGAGACTCCCTTCCAGACTCAGAAGGATGGCTGGGCCAGCCCCCAAGAACCCTGCAACCTCAGGTCCACATCCCCTTCCCAGGCCCAGCAGAGCAGCGAGGACTGGCTTTTGCATTCCACCTACAGTAACGGGGAATTAGCGGATTTCTGTCCCCGGCCAGAGCCAGACTTGAAGTCGAAACATCCGACTTCAGAGATCAATACAAAAAGTATCCCAAGACAGCTGTCCACCGCTTGCTCTGTGCCTTCCCTTCAGTCCTCCGACCCTCTGCTGGGCTCCTCGCAGAGACACAGCGTGATAGTCAGCCAGCCCAACAAAGACAACGCTCTTCAGGGCCCCCTTTACAACTCTTTGGGTCGGACGGGCCTCAGTGCTAAATGTCAGCCTTACAGCCGGTCCCAGTCCTCGTCCTCAATCTTGATAAACAAGTCGGTAGACTCCATCAACTACCCCTGGGACATGGGGAAAAAACAGCTGCTGTCTTTACACAAAAGTTCGAGGTGTGAGGGTCACCAGGATTTGCTGCCCGGCGTGGCTGACACGTGTCAGCAGGACACCGAAAAACGCTCCGACCTCACGCTCCGAGACTCACAGAAGGTTCTGGTAGTAAATAGAAATTTACCCTTAAATGCCCAAAGAGCGACACAGAACTATTTCTCCAACTTCAAAGAGACAGAAGGAGACGAAGACGACTACGTGGAAATCAAGTCAGAAGAAGACGAGTCGGAGGCAGAGCTCTCCCACTGCCGGAGGAAGAAATCTGACCCACGGATGATGGAGGCCGACTTTTCGGAGAACGCCTGCAGCAACACCACCTCGTACTCTTTGAACAGTCCATGCACTCCAAAAAAGCCAGTAAGCGGCAAGCTGGGCATGTCCCCCTATCTGGCATCATACAGCGACCCGGACAAACTGAATGACTATCTCTGGAGGGGGCCATCTCCCAACCAGCAAAATATCGTCCAGTCGCTGAGGGAAAAATTTCAGTGTCTCAGTTCTAGCAGCTTTGCCTGAAGCTTCTCTTCGGAGAAGCCACCTGAGTCCATGTCGCGTGAGGCTCACAAATGACAGATACCGAGGGGTGTTTTCCATGTCCCAGATTAAAACAATTTTGTAATCCCCCAGGAATGTCAACCATGCTTTCTTCCACGGCACAACTTTTAGAAATGGCTGCCAAGCCAGCCAGGGTTGTACTGTCTGGCCAGTGTCAGCATCTCATGCGGTGTCTTCCTGACGCCGACTGTCTTCATGTTTCATGTAAGTCAATCTTACTTGAAAATTTTAGGCTTTTTTGGTTTTGTTTTTGTTTTAACATGGTGGCCATGATAGATTCTCCCATATCCTGGCAATAGTGCCCAGAGTCTCGGAAAGGCTGTAGTCCTCTCCTGTCATCCAGAAGCCACGAGTGGTTGGATTCTAGGACCCAAAGGCAGCAAGGAGGCTTGCCCACGTTGTTTTAAAAAGGAAGGGAAACTGAAGCTGTTTAAAGGATTATGCTTATTATACCTGGCATTTTGGTTCCATTCGGGACAAGACCCTAGAATCACGTCAGCTAGAGATCTCTGGTTGGAGTGTAAGTGCCCACTGTCCGTCTCGCTCTGCATCCATTACTCCTACATCCGTTCACTCTGTCGTAGAAATCGGGTAGCTACGGGACATTAGAGGGAGCGAGACCGATTCTCTAGAAGCAGAGATCCTTCCCCGTGTTCCCGGACACGTTCTGGAGAATGTGCTGCTTATCGTGTTAATTCTTGATTGCTGGAGTCTAATGAGTGATCTCCTCCAGTGCTCAGAGGACACTACGAGCAAGAAAATGCAAATTGACTTAACCGTTAGAAATGATGGGGACAACTTGCGGATCTCCTCATGTTACCGTGGAAGGCAGGGGTGGAAATAGGACCTCTCCGTGCAGTATTTTTGTGCGTATCTCTAGTCAACACAAAGTAAACTATGAGCTAAACTAAAACACTCTAGGGCCACCCCTTCCAGAGAAGTTTTTCATGGGTACTTTCCCGAATTTTGTACCTCAAATGACCGGATCCCAGCCTTGAGGATTTCGTTGGCTGTGATGAAATTTATTTTCTAAACTCGACATAACATGGGGGGGGCCTTTTCTCCTTGTTTTGAGGCACATAAAAGAAAAGAATCTTTGGCTACTAAGCTCTGACTAATAACCATCTTTGATGTTGTCATTATGGTCTTCAAATAACGGTCCATTGTGATAATCACGGACTAATCTAAGGCTTTATGGAAGGGAACAGAAAATCAAAAGCAAGGCCTTGTGAGTAAAAAGCAAAAATCAAAGAAGCAAAAGAGAAAAGTGAAGGCTGATCTGTTGCTATTTCATAAAAATGTTCTATTTTATGGAAGACTCCAGTCAATGCAACAAGGATGTTCTCTCAAACAACGTTTTTTTCTCTTTTCAAGCAATTTTACATTCTAGAACCCCTTCCCCCGTGGGCTCAGTTTTCACTTATGTCTGTGTAGGAAAGGGGATCTGGGCTTTCTATTTGAAGGCAAGCTCTGATACTGATTTCAGTCGGTGACCTCTAACCGTAATTCTGTTCCTCGTTTTAAAGTCCTGCGCCTCTCTTTCTTAACCATGAGACATCAGATGTGACCATCCTTATTTTATAAATAGGTACCCCTGGCACTCATTTTTCCTTTTAAATAACAAAAAAGAACCAACATTTCTTGCTTCTCTATACACTTCTTCTTCTAGTACCTTATAAACCCAAGTTCATGTTGAATGGCATGGTTCTAGAAACATTCCTGCTTTCACTGCCTTTCTTTAAACTTGATGCAGGTTTTCAAGAGTAAGAGTATCAGAAAAGACTAGACCTGTAGGAAAGTATGTTCTTAGACTTGCTAGAGGTATTCGCAGGTGGGTTTGCAAAACCAAGTTACCTGATGATTCTTGTCCTAAGAATGGAGTTTCCTATGTTTGCCGTTTAGTTTGTATGACCCCTAATTCTATATTGTCCATATATTACTGTGGTGTCTTACTCTCAGAAATTATTAAGTCATCACACCAGTGTCTCGTTGCACGGCTTTGATGTCACCCCTAGGAGTACACCCTGCTGCACGAAGGTGGATGTCTTGCTGTATAAGATGTCTGTGTGGTTGTCTTTATGTTCTAGAATGAATCTTTAGCTTCATAGACCACTTCTTTCAGCCAGGATGCAGATTTTGAGAGCTGTGTGTATATGTATAATCATGTTTGTATTTTTCCTCAAAGTTAGCAATTAAATGCTTTTGTTGAAGATAGTTTCTTTTGGAGGTGGGGTAAGATTGTATATAATTGGGGGGGAAAGTTATATGTACTTAAAAGTATGCCAAGTTCTTTTTAGGTCTCTGTACTGAAGGTTCAAATTTTTTTTTAAAGTTCACTTTTCACCTACTCTTTGTGCAAAAAAAAATGCATCTAGGAAAAGATAGTTTAAATATTGTATATAAGATAATGAAAGTTAGTAATGCTCATTATTTAATAAAGTTTGTAAAGTACAAAGTAAATTACAGTGTGAATTAGTGTGTTTGTTCTAGGAACGTCAAGATTTCTCCAGACTACATTGAGTTATAATACTCTGTCTTGCCTTATGAGCCATGCAGACAGTGGTTCGGGGTTAATGACAATACACCACGTTTCAGTGACAGCATATTTTCTGTGTCTTTGGATTACTTTTTTTTTTTTTAATTTATTTGAGAGAGAGAGTGAGAGAGAGCATGAGAGAGGAGAAGGTCAGAGGGAGAGGCAGACTCCTCGTGGAGCTGGGAGCCCGATGCGGGACTTGATCCTGGGACTCCGAGATCATGACCTGAGCCGAAGGCAGTCACTTAACCAACTGAGCCACCTAGGCGCCCTTTGGATTACTTTTAAAACACTGAATTTAGTGTCTGGGATCATATGTGTTTTTTTGATAGGTGGCTAAGTTAGATCAATCACTGGATTATCCTTTTTTTTTTACTTTGTAATAACAGAAGACATATTTTTAAATATTTCATTATTGAATCCAAAAAATTAAGACTTTGGGGGCACAAATTAAGATGTGTGTGTGTGTGTGTGTGTGTGTGTGTGTGCATAACTTCATGTTCCAAATTTTTCTGACAAAAATTGTATAGAGAACAGAAGCATGTTACTATAAATTGGTAATTATAGACCATTTCTTAAGCAATTCTATTTCCAAATATAAGCATAATACCCTACCCCAACACAACAAATATGTATGTTGCCTAACTTTCTTTATACAGAGGAAAATAATTTTAAATCTTTCTTGAGAGTGTTTTAAAGTGGAGAACTTCTAAACCTCACACTGAGGATCCATCAGACATCTTTTCTGCCTTGAGTTTGAAAGTAGGTGAGGTTTTCTGTATGTTATGGAAGGTCAGTTTATTTTTTTTAAAGATTTTGTTTATTTGACAGAGGGAGCGAGAGAGCACAAGCATGGGGAGCGATAGTGGGAGAGGGAGAAGTAGGCTCTCTGCTGAGCAGGGACCCTGATGTGCGGCATGATCCCAGGACCTTGGGATCACAACCAGAGCCAAAGGCAGACGCGTAACCACCTAAGCCACCCAAGTGCCCCTTGGAAGCTCAATTCAGAGAAGTAAATGATAGTCAAAAAAACATGCCCTGTGTAAATTCCATACATAAATCCTTAGGGGAAAGGCAGAAAAATCTTAAAAATCAGGCTTGTGATGAACTGTAAACACAGCTGTTAAACATGAATAGTTATTAACATTTAAGTTTTCTTCTGTTAAAAAGCATTTTCTTAATCTATTTTGAAGTGCAAATGTTAAGACTTGAAGATCTCTTCCAGATGCCTGGGTGGCTCAGTCAGTTCAGGATCCAGCTCTTGATTTTTAGTTCAGGATCCAGCTCTTGATTTTTGACTCAGGTCATGATCTCAGGGTCGTGAGATCGAGCCCCACTGGGCTCCACCCTCAGTGCAGAGTCTGCTTGGGATTTTCTCTCTCGCCTCTGCCTTGCCACCACTAAAATAATAAATCAATCAATCAATCTTAAAAAAAAAAAAAAAGAGCTCTCCCATCCACTCTACTTTACATAGCTTCCACTATCTAGACAGTGGTAACTGTACTCAACTGCATCAGCCAAAAAGGGAAAAAGGGATCGCACGAAAAGGAACTGCTTCAACCTTTTTGCTAATTTATATATGGGGGGGCAGAGGGAGAGAGAGAATCCTCAAGCCGACACCCCGCTGAGCTCAGGGCCCAAAAAAACTCTTTTATAGGAGATCATAAGTTTCTTTCTTGGAAGAATATTCTAAAATTTAGCATGTGACTCATTTGACCCCTTGAGATGGAAATGTTTTTACCAGCTCTGTACAGTGCCTGACAATGTGTCGGTGTTCCCTAAATATTTAATGATTGAAGAGAATCAAAAACTTTTTTGAGCACAAAACATGAGAAAAACATTCCAATCAGGACA
This sequence comes from Ailurus styani, assembly GCA_002007465.1. Classification (NCBI taxonomy): domain Eukaryota; kingdom Metazoa; phylum Chordata; class Mammalia; order Carnivora; family Ailuridae; genus Ailurus; species Ailurus styani. The sequence continues at coordinate 1,978,806 of LNAC01000287.1, read as the reverse complement.
TAAAGGGAAGAACAACAGGGACTACATTGCTTTTTAAAATTCACAGCAGCCCCCCTCAGAAATCCAACATCTTGGATTTTCTATTGGGTAGATCAGAGAAAAGCCTGTAGGTCCCTTTTCCATCTCTCGGCTGATAGGATTCCAGCGACATTTACTCTGTGTGATTTCCAGTAACTGTTTCAACTAAGAATCTACACGGTCATGGGAAAGTCAGGTGATCAGACCCCTCTCTAAGAGTCCATTTAGACAAAACACCTTTCCCAATAACTGGTTCTGAGGATATTAGGACGACAAAGAAGAACCGAGAGTGCAGTGGTGGGATCGAAGTCAGGTGAGGTAGAGGGCGAGGGCCCAAAACACTGAGATGTTTTGGTGTCAAAAGACAAACTTGCCTACTTGACAATGGTCACGCTTGCCCATGGGGAAAACCCACTCCATCTCTGAAAAACAATAAAGCTTGATTTTCCTGACCATGGCTTTGACCCGATGCATCACACAATAGGGAAAAAAAAGAAGCAAGCAGTTCTACTTCATTAGTTCTAAAACCGTGTTTATTCAGCTGAATTTGAAAGAACAAGGCTTGGATGGTGAGCAGATCATCTGCTCTGTGGGGCAAATACAAGCTCCCCAGTGTCCCCGTGTTTGAACGACCATGTATGGCTCTCCCGGTGGTCCTCACAGAACCGTTCTCGACAAGACCGTGGCCCAGACGCTGAACCTGGCTTGCACATTTTGAAAAAGTTTTAACATAAAAACCCCAATTCCCAGCTTCTTTAAATGAAGAGGGAAAAAAATCTGGCCTATTTGGGGCTGGACTCTGGCGAGGCAACTCTGTGAGATCTGAGGGAACCTGAAGGCAGAAATCACCTGAAAATGTGGTGACTTGTTCTAACCTCTGGGGAGACTGTTCTTTGTTCTCCATTATGGACTTCGTCAGCCAATTTAAAGCAGTGATGGGGCACTTGCATGCAGATGTTGTAGATAGAAAGTAAAGGCTCTTAAAATAAAACATATCATAGAGGAGCGCCTGGGTGGCTCAGTCGGTATAAAGTTTATTTGAAAGAGAGAAAGCGAGGACGCACGCAGAGGGGAGAGGCAGAAGCAGAGGGAGAAGCAGACTCCTTGCTGAGCAGGGAGCCCAGCGTGGGGCTCGGTCCCAGGACCCCAGCATCATGACCTGAGCCAAAGGCAGATGCTTAACCGACTGAGCCACCCAGGCGCCCCTGTACCTATATTGCATTTTGGGGGGAAATTTTATACCTGGTCCACTTGACTAGTGTATGTCATCCGCCTGGCCTCCGTAAGCCTCAGGTTTGTGAGGTTAAATGTTCTCCATCCCATTCTTGTCTAATATTATGAACTCACTTAAGGTTTAAACTGTGGTTTATACTCTGTTTCCTAACTCCAGCTTAGACTTCCCTCCTGAGTGCAAAGAGATTTTTTCCCCACGGGACCTCGCCACCTGAGCTGTCGCTTTCCCCACTCTGGTATTCCTTTATACCTCTGAACTCCTTCTCTGGTTTGCACTTTTGTTCTTGACCTATGACCACAGCTTCCGCCCTGGCTGTCTGGCCGCTGTCTTCACCACTTCCAGACTTGCTCAGCTCTGTCCTCCTGATCTTAGCCAGCATAACATTTTTACACACAAACAGAACCAAATCCTCTACCAAGCCCCCCAAATCTGTCTCTGCCTTTCTAGGAGCTGCGCCCTTTTCTCACATTGCCCTTCCCCTACCATCCTGGGGAGAGCCTGCGGAGTCGTCAACACTCAGCTCAAAAATCACTGTCAAGAACATTTACTATCCCGAACTGTGCCGGAGCTGGAATAATACTCAGCTTGCAAGCTGAAGGTTAGCCTGCATCACGTCCATGGCCGCTGGCAGAAGATAGGAGATTCCTCTGTCAGAGATAAAGGACATTATTACTCCCGCCACAACAGGGATGAGCTTCACATTTGCATGGGTTCTGCCTTGTTCCTCCAAAGCTATGTGGGCAATGCAGTCCCCCAGGTGCGTACTGCACACACTATGGGTTTATCGCATAGCTGGGGGATCCTGAACTTAGGAATCCTCAGTCATAGCGATACCGGGTGGGTCAGTTGGTTGGGCGTCTGACTCTTGGTTTGGGCTCAGGTCATGATCTCAGGGTCGGGGGATCAAGCACTGCATCAGGCTCTGTGCTTGACAGGGAATTTGCTTGAGATTCTCTCTCTCTCTCTCCCTTTGCCACTCCTCCCGCGTGCTCTCTCTCTCTTTCTCTAAAATAGGTAAATAAATTCTTAAAAAAAAAATGGAATCCTCAGTCATAAAGGGCTACTAGCAAACCTGTCCCATCTTTGCACCTGGAGGGAGCCATTATCTTTACTCTCTGGACAATAAACGTATCTGTCCTCTGTCCCAGAGGGAGATACTGTATCTTCCAAGGCTACACAAACTTTCCTTGCGGGGACAGCCAGGAATAAGACTAATACAATGCAAGAAGAAATGCAAAAGAAAGTAGATACATAGAGAGTTGTCTCAGAACGATGATACAATTCCGTGACATAGAAAAAAAAATTTTTTTTTTATCTATCCAATATTGTTAAGGATGGAGAAAGATGGTTACTCCTAACCAAATGAGAATATAAGTTGATATGAATTTTTCAGAAATGAATTTGGTACTACAGATCAATAACATCCAAAATTCATCTTTGACCCAGAAATTTACATCCAGGAATTGATTCAAAGAAAAGCATCAGTTGCAGTTAAACATATATGTATCAAGTATCTCCAAGCCTGGCCCCATCTGCGGAGCTGGTTGGTAATAATTTAGATTTTAATGTAGGTCAGCGTTGGTGTGGGCCACCCCTCCAGAGCTTCCCAGGAGCTGCATTAAATTCAGAGCTTCTCTCTCTAAGTCCAAGCAAATCATTCAAGATTTAGATAGTCCCTCCTGCCAGACCAAAGTCTCCTCATCCAACCAAGGTTCAAATTCCCATGGAAGTGCCATCTGTCCTGACCCTTGAAAAGTCCAAGCGTCCTCACTATGTTTTTAACCTTCCTGATATGTATGGGTCTGTCTCTTTGGCATTTGGACCATTTTAATCACTGTGCTCCACTTCCCTAGTCTCCTGGGCCACGTCCCAGGACACACGTCCCTCCTGCCAACTTTCCTCGTTCTCATCCCCGTCTTACGTCTTACTTCTTCCTAAACCACCTCTCACGGCTGCCATTCTTCCTGTATCTTTCCCTTGTAAGCTTCAGTTCTATGCTCCAACTCTTCTACGTCCTCATCTTTTAAGTTATATAGTCCCTTTAATTCATTTCTTATTTTTAAACTAAGATTTAGCTCCTCCTTCCGGATGCTGTTCCTCCTAAGACTATCTTAGGGGGAGGCTGTTCCTTTTTCTACATTCCAACACCTCGTCCCACACCTCTTGTGGTGGAGATGAAGTCAGCACTTTCCCTCACTCCAGACTGTGGCTCACGCGGTTCCTTCCACTCTGAACACTTGTTTCCAGCACCGTCCTTCTCTTAGCTTGACTCCTAAATCATCTTTAAGTATTGCCTTCAGGTGTCGTCTCCTTAAGGAAGTTTTTTATGACTCTCCAGGTCTAGAAAGGTGCCTCTTTTTTCTTTTCTTTTCTTTCTTCCTTTTTTAAGATTTTATTTATTTAAGAGAGAGAGTGAGATAGAGCACGAGCAGGGAGAACAGCAGAGGGAGAGGGAGGAACAGACTCCCAGCTGAGCAGGGAGCCCAATGCAGGGCTGGATCCCGGGACTCCAGGATCATGACCTGAGCCGAAGACAGATGCTTAACTGACTGAGCCACCCAGGTGCCCCGGAAGGTGCCTCTTTGTGGTACTCTTAAAAGACTCTGAACCATCATACTTCCAACCTTCCATTCACACGCCTGTGTTCTAGGGGAGCTGTGCACGATAAATTCGGTGAGACCAAGGCTGTGATTTTCTTGTTCACAGGTGACTCCTGAAATACATGCCTAGCATAGGGTAAATGTGCTCTCACGCTATATAGATATAAATATTATTTTAATTTCAAATACATATTCCTTAGGCTGAAAACGAAATTTCTTTGATTTATGTCCAAACATTATCTCAAAGTGCACCAAAACAATCTACATCCACTAGGGGAAGAACATTAGTGAGAGAATTTTTAAAGGCTGCAACATAATGGAGTCCTTTCCTTTGCACATGATTGACTTTTGTGAAGCAGACTAATACATAGTTGAGTTTTGGATAAATGGATTCAGACGTATCCATTATCTCATCAAAATGAGATAATGATCCTTATGAAACAAACCTGGGAATATGAAGGATCCTAAATTTATTTTCATAAATCTTTCTCCCTTTCCTATTCTTTGGTCTGGCAAGTGTGCATTACGAGCGTGCAAGAACCCAAATCCCTTTCTTCTGCAATGTGAGTACCTTGGGCTCAGGCTGTGTTGACAACAGGGTTAGGCCCATGAGGCAGTGAAAATGAGCAGAAGACAAGGCCTCCACATCATCCACATCAAGATTCAAAGAGGTCAAATCCAATATTATAATTGGCTCAATCAGCATAGGCTTTTGTTGTCCTAGACCTTTTAAACACATTTTTAAAAATTACATACTGGGTGCCCAGGTGGCTCAGTCCGTTAAGCGTCTGCCTTCAGCTCAGGTCATGATCTCGGGGTCCTGGGAATGAGTGCCACATCAGGCCCCCTGCTCCATTGGGGAGTCTGCTTCTCCCTCTCCCTCTGCCCCTACCCCATGCTGGTGATCGATCGCATGCACTTTCTCTCAAAAAAATAAATGAAATCTTTAAAAATCACATATTAAAGTCACATTTGTAATAGATCTTAAACATAAACTTAATTAAACATAAATGGATCTTAATTAATCATAATTAAAAATAAACATAAAGAAATCATGTGCTATTAAGTGGTCCTACATGTCACATACATACTGTCCCGCCCTTATTTTGTTCCACTATTTCACAGGCAAAGTAGAGTGGGAAATCTAACACCTTTAATAGCATTTATTATAACTCATGATTCTCTCATTCAAAAAAATGTTTTATTACCTTAACGTTAAAAATAGCAACTCATGGGGCTCTTGGGTGGCTCAGTCGGTTGGGCGTCTGCCTTCAGCTCAGGTCATGATCCTGGAGTCCCGGGATCAAGTCCCAAATAGGCCTCCCTGCTCTGCAGGAGTCTGCTTCTCCCTCTCTCTCTGCTCCTCCCCCTGCTCATACTCTCTCTCTCTCTCAAATAAATAAGTGGGATTAAAAAAAAAGATTAAGAACATGATCATTTGACTCAGGCAAACCTCAAGCTCTATCAATGATACAACTGACCTCTCTGGACCCATTTCCCTCAGGTTCAAAGTCAGTACAATATTCAACACATTACAGTCTCTGACTTAACAACTGTTCAACTTACGATTTTTCCCCTTTACGATGGTGTGAAAGCAATAAGCATTCAGCAGACACCGAACTGCAACTGATTTTTCTTTTCCTGGGCTGTCAATACACAGCAGTATACTCTCCTGATTCTGGGCAGGTTTGTAGCCAGAAGGGGCCCCCAGTCAGACGTGGTCACAGGGGTAAACAACCCATTTAACGACAACCAAGCTACACCCGTATAACCACTCTTTTTGTTCTGTTCTGTTTTAATTTTATTATGTTATGTTAGTCACCATACAGTACCTCATTAGTTTTTGATGCAGTGTTCCATGATTCATTGTTTGCACATAACACCCAGTGCTCTGTGCAATACGTGCCTCCTTAATACCCATCACTGGGCTCACTCATCCCCCTACTCCCCTCCCTTCGGAAACCCTCAGTTTGTTTCCTGGAGTCCACAGTCTCAGGGTTCATCTCCCCCTCTGATTACCCCTCTTCATTTTTCCCTTCCTTCTCCTAATGTCCTCCATGCTCTTCCTTATGTTCCACAGGTAAGTGAAACCATCTGATAATTGACTTTCTCTGCTTGACCTATTTCACTTAGCATAATCTCCTCCAGTTCCATCCATGTAGATACAAATGGTGGGTATTCATCCTTTCTGATGGCTGAGTAGTAGTACATTGTACACATGGACCACATCTTCTTTATCCATTCGCCTGTTGAAGGGCTCCTTCCACAGTTTGGCTATTGTGGGAACTGCTGCTACTGGGGTGCATGTGACCCTTTTCACTACATCTGTACCTTTGGGGTAATTGCTGAGTCACAGAGTAGCTCTATTTTTAACTTTTTGAGGAACCTCCACACTGTTTTCCAAAGTGGCTGTACCAGCTTACATTCCCACCAGCAGTGTAAGAGGGCTCCCCTTTATCCACACTTTTTTCCCACTCTTAGCACAACATTCAATAAATCACATGAGCTATTCAACACTTTATTATAAAACAGACTTTGTGGGGCGCCTGGGTGGCTCAGTGGGTTAAAGCCTCTGCTTTTGGCTCAGGTCATGATCTCCGCATCCTGGGATCGAGGCCCGGATCGGGCTCTCTGCTCAGCAGGGAGCCTGCTTCCTCCTCTCCCTGTCTCTCTGCCTGCCTGTCTGCCTACTTGTAATCTCTCTCTCTGTCAAATAAATAATATCTTAAAAAAAAACAAAACAGACTTTGTGTTAGATGGTTTTACTCAGCTACAGTAAGTGTTCTGAGCACATTTAAGGCAGGCTAGGCTAACCTGTGATGTTCAGTAGGTTATGTGTATTCAGCGCATTTTTCAATTTGCATAGTTTGAATTTAGGGGCGGTTTCTCAGAAGGTAACCCCATCATGACTCCAGAGAGATCTGCACATTGATCAGGATTAAATGAAACCACTCCAGCACTTTGTACAGGACTCAGCTACTGCAAAACCCCTCTTTGTAGCTTGCACTAGTTTTATTCCCGCTTTAATTGGAAATTAATTAAAATTATAAACCAAATATGGATAATCTCGTTTTAACTGGGAAGGCAGCTGAGATTCACAGAAATTCACTCGCCCAAGGCTACGAGTCTGCAAATCCTTCAAGGCTAGACCACCTGCAGCCTAAAAAATCCGAGCCCGGGGATCTAAGCCGGAGGCACAGCCAACTAGCCTTCCGGGAAGCAGACTCCCACCTGGGCAAGGTTTTGTCAGCATCCTCGGCGAGAGGGAGGACGTACGACCTCTGGGCTGGATCCGAGCCCACCCCGAGGCCCCGCCCTCCCCGATTGTCACCGCTCGTCCCTTTGCCCGCGGCAATGAGTGCCAGAGAGCCTGCCCCCGACGGCCGGGCCACTAGGACCGGCGCCGCGTCCGCGGGCCCCCGCCCTCTCCACGTCACGGCCTCTAGGTGCACTGCCCCCTAGGGGCTCCCCGCTCCGGCTGCCGAGGAAGGTCCCGCTCCTTCCTGCCTCCGGCCCGTTAGCCGCCCACCGGCTCCCCGCCCGGCGCCCGCCCCGCCACCCCCCGGAGTAGCCTGCCTCCGCCGCCGCCTCTCCGCGCCCCGCCGCCGCAGCTCCGCCGGGACGGAGGAGCC
>LNAC01000287.1:1896869-1970235 GCA_002007465.1 Ailurus styani | reverse complement strand
CCTTTCCCTGCCCCCCCCCCCCCCCCCCGACGCCACTTGCGCCTCTCCTCCCCCGCCGGCACCCCCTCTTTGTCCCTCAGTGGGAGAGACGGTAGGAAGAGCCTTGAATGGCCCTTTCTGGAGCGTTCACTGGGGAACTAAACCTGTGGAGCGAAGCAATCAGGACAAACCTGGAGGTGCCGGCAAAGCCCTTGCCCGCCTCCCCACCCCCCAGGAGGATTCCCGGGTCCAGGTGGCCATGTCCCTGAGTAGGCTGTTCTCCATTCATTCACAGCCTCTGCCTTTTTCCTTCTGTCCCTCCTAGTGAAAGTAATTGCCTTTACCTCCTCTGTTTCCAAAGCCTTTTGTGATGTGGCCGATGACTTTAAGGAGCCTTCTGCATAGTTTATCTTGTCTTCCTCTGGAATGTAGGAGTTACTTTAGGCCTCTTTGGGTCATATTTCACCAGGGTACAGCTGAGCTCACCTTAGTGGATTAGGGTTTGAAGACAGTATGGAAGGCAGAAACCACCACCCCATCACCCTCTTATTTTTTGGGTAGCTCTTAAGGCTACCAAGCTATAAGAAGTTTTAAGAAACTTTCCTGTGCAATTATTGTCTGTCTGACCCACCTCCCTGGAATGAAAGCTCTGTAGGGCCCGTGGCCTTGTCTCTTGTTCAGTGCTAGCTCCTTCCTCCTGGAAAGAGTTTCATGTGTAGTGTGCACATTTGTGACGTGCTGGGTGAATGCATCACTCAACACGTGGGTTCATTTGTGGATTGCATTCATGAATGTTCTTTTCACTGCCAGACTTAGAGATGAGCAGGGTGGTCAGTAGGGGGCCTGGGTCAGGATCCCGCTGGCACTTGGGTGGGGGGGGTGTGTCAATTCCTGCACTCCAGTGGGGGAGTGGTAGGTAATCCACCTCACAGGGTTATGGAAAGGAATGTGTGAGAGAACACGTACAAAATGCATAATCCAGGAACTGTCATAGCAAGACCTCCACAAATATTGGCTATTATTTATAAATTTTTTAGAGCATTCTAAGCTAGGGGTTAGCAGTTCTGCCAAGGACTAGATAGTAAATAGTTTAGGTTTTGCAGGCCAATTGGCAAAATAGAAGCTATTATTTAGGCACTTTTTTGTGAGAAAAAAACATTATCATAGTTTTTTATTGACAAAAGCCAGTTTTATTTGGATACTGACGTTTGAATTTCCTATAATATTCACACAATACAAAATGTTATTTTGATTTTTCTAACCATTTAAAAGTGCAAAAGCTATTCTTAACTTGGTATGTCAAAGTCTACTGGTGCTCCTGTTCTAAATTAAGAAGAGAAAGTGTCGAACAATGAATTGCTGCTTCATAGGATTCTGGTTAAGGGATAGGTGCTTCGCTTTGCAGTATGACTCCAGGACTTACTAGGTGTGAGAACTGGGGCAAGCTCTTTGATCTCTGTTCGTATATGAAATGGGAACCGTTATCACCAGCTTCATCACTATACTGTGCTGATCCTAAGAGGCATATTTTCTAGTATCTCCAAAACTCGTCTTTGAAACGATTGTGTCTGACAATTGCTATTGGCCACGTGACAGTCATCGCCTGTTTGTCATTGCCGGTACGTGTGGGAACCTAGGCCATGCACATTGTAACTTAATTGACTTATGCACATCATCTGACAAAACTTTCCTCCAAGAGATTCCCTGAGGGCTTGGAGGAAGGAAGGGAGGTGGGCCTAGCTTGAAGTCACCTAGGGTAGACATCCACAAATCTGTGTATGGTAGGTTTTATTATTATTTTTATTTTCTATTTCATGGACATATACCAGAAAAGTGAACAAATAAGCTCCCTCAAAAGCATAGTGACCTCTCATTTCCCCAAATAACCCCCAATATTTCCATCAACAAGTCATGGAAGGGCTGTTTTAGGAAATGGAGTGATTTCTGGTTGTTGTCTGACAACTGTCCAATGATATCTGGTACAGTCGAGAAAACTGTAACATTAAAACGTACAGAATGGTTTTCAGGAATTTAAGGAAAACCCCAGGGACAAAAGTGATATGATTTTTTGAAAAATGACACATCACTAACACCCTTGATGGCACAGAGGGTGATATTGTGGGGGGATGGGGGAAGAAACTGCCATCAGGGATGCTTGGATCAAAAAAGTCACTCAGGGGGTACCTGGCTGCCTTAATCCCAGGAGCACGTGACTCGTGATCTCGGGCTCATGAGTTGGAGCCCCACGTTGGGTACAGAGATTACTTAAATAAATGTTCTTTGAAAAAAGTCACTCAGAAGTGTCCTATCCTGAATGTGAAGAAGTTTTAGGAATATGTCAGTTTGGTAGTTTTACTTTTTATGCTTATATGAGCTTTTCGTGGCAAACAAAAAATATCTACGTCTAAATCAGTCTTACAAATTCTTTTAGTACTTACAGAATACACAGTCTGTGAAGGAAAGATCGGGCTGTAGTTTAACTGCCAGCTTGTCTTCCTTAGTGGTTTGTAAAACAGTGGTCTTTCTTTCTCTATCTGAAATTGGGTGAAAGAGCAAATAAGATTAAAGCTCCGGATCAGGCCTATGCATAAGGAGGAAACAGGCGAGGCTGCTTTAATAAAGGTACCCCCCCAAGTGTTGTGGACCTAACTGTCCAGAGGGAGGCAGACAGGGCAGGTAGGATGACGACCCTGTGATCGCTGCTCCCAGCTCCAGCTCTGGGTGAAAGGCAGCAAGAGGGGAAGGGGGCCGGGGTGCTGGTGTATCTTTCTCTTAGCTGCACGTTCCTTCCCTCCTTCTGGCCAGTGCTCACAACCTTGTTGGCCAGCCGTTAGTGTCATGAGCCCATCAAGGTACAGGGAAACCCGGAACTGTGCTCTCTAGCCGGATGCCAGGTACAGCTCACGCCCCGAATTCGGTTGAAGAGGAAAATGCGTGGAAGCATTCATAGGAGGTACCAATCATCCAAGCCGTCATCAGTTCTGTTAATACTACTGTTACTGTTGTATTGAATGTATCCACTAAATTACCAGGGCCATAGGTTTGTTAAACTGCCCTGGCTGGTGCTTTCAGCCTGGGCTGTTTCTCAGAATACTGATGGCTGTCTTTGGAAGACACCGTTTTGGAAATTTTAACCCTACGTGCACACTGGTTCCTCTTTTGCCTTTGAAATAAAGTGGCTCTGCGTTCAGGGATGTACTTAAATCGGTAGTTTTAAATAACCTTGCCTGCTGCCTCTGAGACTCTCGCTTGGCTGCAGTTAGCTGCAAGGGAGACTGAGAAATGAGGTCATTATTCCAGCAGCCGCCTTCTGCCCAGTGAACACATTATTTCCCAGCCAAAGGGAGACCAGCGTGTCCGTGGGGTCGGCGGTGTGTAACTTGGGCGCCGGCGTGCGGGAGCACCTGCCTCCCAAACCGGCAGTTCAGCCACTCGCCGCTGACAAAACCCAGAGGCAGAGAGACAGGGGGCGAGACAAACAGGAAATTTATTTCAGTGAGGCGGACACCAGGAAGATAGTGGACTAACCTCCCAAGTGCTGAAAATGCTTCTAGGTTTGTATAAGGAAAATGAGGGACTGAGGTTGTTGGGCACAGGCAGGTGGGTGGTAAAGGTCAGGTCGTTGTCTTGGGGTCCGTCAGGGGTGGGGTCTTGCTGGCTCGGGGCAGTCCTTATTGCTTGAGCGGGTAGTTTGGATCCCTACCCCCCCCCCCCATCTAGGGACGCTTCGCCTTGCAAGTCTTTTGCCTGAATTAGGAGATAAACTAGAAGGAAGAATTTCCTCAATTAGAAAGTTAAAGGTCAAGATGGAGGTAATTGAAGTCTTTTCCAGTAGTAGATACTTTAAGCTACTAGTTACATTCTTATAAATTGGACAATCTTCTTTAGTAATGACGCTCTGAATTTCGGTTACACTTGGCCGCAGCTGGCGGGAGAGTTCCGGCATTCCATCTAGCTGGAAATTGACAAGGCAGCTTTTCTCCCAGGAGTGAGAAAATCTCTGATTAGAAACGCTTCTGCGGGCGCCTGGGTGGCTCAGTGGGTTAGAGCCGCTGCCTTCGGCTCAGGTCATGATCCCAGAGTCCTGGGATCCAGGCCCACATCGGGCTCTCTGCTCAGCAGGGAGCCTGCTTCCTCCTCTCTCCTCTCTCTCTGCCTGCCTCTCTGCCTACTTGTAATCTCTCTCTCTGTGTCAAATGAATAAATAAAATCTTTAAAAAAAAATAAATAAAATGAAGATATTTAAAAAAAAAAAAGAAACGCTTATGCTACTTTTTAGATTTATTGAGCCTGGTGACTGCTTTCANGAAGATATTTAAAAAAAAAAAAAGAAACGCTTATGCTACTTTTTAGATTTATTGAGCCTGGTGACTGCTTTCATGCTGACTCCTCGTCCCTGTAGGAATCATGAGTAACCCCAAAGAATGAAATATCACACTTATAAGAGGTGGGTGGGGAGAATTAGCTGGCTCTTTTAGCTTTGTTGGTGACAGGTTTGTGTTTTCTACAAGTGTTTGGTTCCTTCACTTTATTGGGTGGTGGTCAAGGCTATGAAGAGTTTGTTTTGGGAAAACTGTTGCTGTCACATGAGTGTGTTTTAGTGTTCAAGGGTAGCCATAGGACACCTGTTTTGCAGATGAGGCTCTTGGAGTTGGTTCGAGACTCCGTAAACTGATGGTATAGGTCTTTGGGAGGCCCACATCCTGGTGCATGGCTGGTCCCCCTCTCCCACGCCTCAGAGCCACGTGGCTCCTTGTTGAAAATGCACATTCCTAGGTCTCATGCAGCCTTGCCAACTCCGACTTTCTGGAGTGAGGCATAGAAAGCTTGCTTCTTACCAAGCTCCCCAGGTGCCCTTCACGCACATTGCCAAAAACCACTGGGGACCTACATTCCGGTGACTTTTCCGGAACCAGGCAGAAATAAGGACCCACTCGGCCCAACTTAGCAGTCACGAGAGGCAGAGAAACAGCGTAGCATGTGGCCCTAAGCCACACATCATTGCACAGGAGATTTTAGCGCTCATTTGTAAGGCAGTTTGTAAACTTGCACACAGTCTCATTTATTCAACACAATAATACAGTCATTTCTTGGAGAATTACGTCGCTTCGGCCAAGTGTTTAGAAACAAAACAGACGAAAATCTGCGGGTCACGTACTTTTGCATGCCTCCCTGTTCTGCCTCGGGTAGCCCAGTGTCAGGTGGGAAGGCTCATGCTGGTGGAGTTTTGGGGCCTTTCAGTGCCTCCTGAGCACGCCTCTCTTTCCATCTAGCTGCTCAAGAGCGCTTTGTACAGGACGCTCCTCAGCGTCTTTGAAAGCAATGCCTTTGTGCCCTCAGCCACTTACAGCTGATGCTCTCTGCCTGGAACTTGGCCTTGTAGTTTCTGGAAGCTGTTCGGTGCATCTAAGACCCTATGGGGGACAGAAAACAAAATTTAAAGACGGTCTTAACATGGGGCCTGAGTATTGCCTTGGCTGAGCCTCTTATCTATTACCCTGAGAGAAGAAAAGCCAACTTCATATGCAGGTGAGGCCCACGTCACAGTTATGGGGGTGAAGGAGTCTGAAATCGCTCATCACAGAAGACCACAGAAGGAGCGCGTGGCTTGTACCACATCAGCTAGGCCTGCCCTGCCTGGGCTGGCACCCCTTGCCCTCCCCGCAGTGGTACTGAGGTGGCGATGGCATCTGCTGGGGCTTTTTAGGGAAGTCCAAATGCAGACTTGGGTGGTGGGGAGCCCTGGGGACTGACAGGCTCTCTCCCTGAGAGGCCTGGGGACCCTGTCAAATTCGGATGCAGCCCTTGTGTTTCTGTTCCCATCCCCCCTTCTCTTCCCCCACTTCCTTTTTCCTACCCCTCCCCCCACCCGTCCCCTCTCGTCCCCTCTGTTTTCTTCCCCACCCCCTCCCTTCACAGTCCTTTGAATTCTGGGACCTGGGATTTGTCTGGCTGCAAGCCCCCTCCCCAATCTCTGCTCCCCGCCCCCCACCAATGTTTGCGGTCCCCATAGGACCCCCTAGGGATGGATGTAGGTGGAGGAAGGGGATTATTTAAAAAGAAACGCAACGTTTTTTCNCCTTCACAGTCCTTTGAATTCTGGGACCTGGGATTTGTCCGGCTGCTCCCCAATCTCTGCTCCCCGCCCCCCACCAATGTTTGCGGTCCCCATAGGACCCCCTAGGGATGGATGTAGGTGGAGGAAGGGGGTTATTTAAAAAGAAACGCAACGTTTTTTCATTGCAGTCAACTTGAAAAATACTGGAGAATTCGCCCCCGGAAAATAATTGTTAACAGCTAGTTTACAGGCCTCTGCTTATTTTTAAAATCAGACAGTGACAGTTTTACTCTGTGTTGTACTTCAGGATGCTTATCCTGCCCCTCGTCGCCACACTTCCCACGCTTGGAGCGCATCCTTCTGTCATCTCACTATTTTCACTTACAGTAACGAACTTTCTAGGAAAATGTGTTGGATCCGTCCTTTCTAGTCATTAACAAAGACATGACTGTGGGTTGTCTTTTCTTTCTCAATGCAGAGAAGTCATTCGGAATTCAAAAGAGGTTCTGAGTTTATTGCAAGAGAAAAATCCTACCTTTAAGCCGGTGCTTGCTATTATTCAGGTAAGCTGAGACCGTGAGGGGTTCAGGGCTGCCCTTTGAGGGTGACTTTCAGTGCAGAAGAGAATCGGGTACAGAAGACCAGGGCATCTCTTGTCACAGAAGTGGTCTTAACAGGGAGGAGAGGGCAGAGATGAAAATACTGTCATGTGCCTCTTCCCTTGGTCATTTTGCTTCTACCGGGTGACTGCTAGTTCCCTCCCTGCCTGAGTGGGTCTTTTGTGAGTCTTTCTCCTTTGGGTGTGAGTAGCTTTGAGAGGTTAGGAGGTAGGCACCCCCATGAGTAGAGTTACATGGACGTAGTTTGCCCACATGTGCTCAGAGATGCCTATCAGATGTGGCTTGAACATGAGAAGGGGCAAAGTTCTCTGCTTCGTTTCTGTGGAAGGCAGATGCTTGGTGAGGTATGGTACTTAGTGACCTCACTACGAAACCTGCTAAGCCTGCCGTAGGTCCGAAGGGCCAAACGCCAATACACGTCAGAAGGACTTGGCATTTCCTGTCTATCTCTTGGCTGCGGCCCCTTGGTTCCCAACTGTAGGTGGTGCTGGTTACCCTCCTTGGCACCCCGCTGGGGTGACAGGTGCAGGGCAGACCGGAGGTGAGCCAAGCCTGGAAGCTCACACAGCACAGCAGGTGGGCCACTGGCCTGGGCTCGCATGTAAGGTGTCAGAAGAGCAGCCTGGAGTCCCATCGGCCTGTGATTTTCAAGACTGGAGCTATGCAAGTCACTTGCATGCTGGGGGGGTTTGTCTCCACATCCCCTGCCAAGACAGGCAAGCAAGAAGGGTAGAAAGAAAAGTGATCTGAGTCTAGAGCTCCTGGGATTTTGCTTGCTGATAGCTTTCCAGCTATGGGCAGGTCATCTAGAATCCTGTCTCAGGTGGCCTCGTTTAGAAAGGGGTGCCTACTGGGTGACCCCATAAGCCGTAGGGGGGCTGTTGCTTTTGTAAAGCAACATCATTTGAAAGCTGAGATATTAGTGTGTGAATAAATACGAGCTATTACTCTCCTTCTGTGAGCAATTAGATTCTGTATTTCCTTCTCTTTCTAATAAATTGGATAATTTATCACCACCAAATTCACCTCTGTATTACGTTTTATGCTTTTGCAAGATATTTTTGTTGCTGTTACATTCTCCTTCTTACTCCCATCTCCTAAGGCAGGTGATGATAACTTGATGCAGGAAATAAACCAGAATTTGGCGGAAGAGGTGAGGATTGTTGAATTCTACAAATTCATAATTGTTTGACGCTACATCCTCTCACAGCGACAGAATAACATTGTATTCCTTTTACAGGCTGGTCTGAACATCACTCACATTTGCCTTCCTCCGGATAGCAGTGAGGCTGAGGTAACTACCGCGGGCACGTGAACACAGGGTGCTTCTCCCTTTAGACATAATATACCGGTTGGCATCTCTTAGTTGTCATTGGAAAAGTTCTGTCTTTGCTTGTTCCTGAATTCTGAGAGGGAAGAGTTCACTTCTGCCTCTAGTGTAAATGCTCCTTGATCTGTCTGTCCCTTCGTACACATTTCTGTTGAAGGCTGGAGCTGGACTTAGTGACTTGGGTTGTGTTTTTTGGCTGCAGCAGCAGCATCTAGTGGAAGTTGTCCAGCTGCTGGGGAATGGAGGATTTGTTCTGGTTTTGCTCTGTCCTGACTGGTTGTTTGTCCTTGGCCATTCCTTCTGCTTCTCTGTGTCACAGTCGCCTTATCAATAAAATAACGGAATAGAATGAGATAATCTTCAGTGTCCTTTCCAGGCAAATGTTCTGGGAGGAGTAGCCTTTGCAAGTGTCATCTCAAGCCGGTGAGAAGCAGCCATCCTCACAAGTAGTGGTGAGGAAACTGGACCACAGGCTGGAGCATTTGGTCCTGCTGTGGCTAGCTTTTCTCCAGGCGGGCTGTGGCAGTGAGGGTTTAATTTGACTGTCAGTGATGGAAAGCTTCGAAAAACAGAATATGAAAGAACATAGTTTATTTTTCTCTTACATAAGTAAAGTTTGGGAGCAGGCTGGTATGGTGGCATCACAAGGTCACCAGAAACTTTGGCTCCTTTGGTCTTGCTGCTCTGTCATCTGTTGTGGTATCTCATATCCACGATGGCGGATTCAACTCCCACATTCTAGTCAGTGTCAACTAAATCCAGACTTAGTAAGGAGAGACATGATTTGAAAGGATTATTGCAATAGGGAGTATACCTAAGATCTGTAATCCTTTGGGAGGTAGGCAAAAGGGTTTCTCTCTCTTTTTTTTTTTAAGATTTTATTAATTTGACAGAGACAGGGAGAGAGGGAACACAAGCAGGGGGAGTGGGAGAGGGAGAAGCTTCCTGCCCAGCAAAGAGCCCCTCAAAAAGTTGAAAATAGAGCTACCCTGTGACCCAGCAATCACACTACTGGGTGTTTACCCTAAAGATACAAAGGTAGTGATCCGAAGGGGCATGTGCACTCGAATGTTTATAGCAGCAATGACCACAATAGCCAAACTATGGAAAGAACCTAGATGTCCATCAACAGATGAGTGGATAAAGAAGATGTGGTATCTACATACAATGGAATACTGTGCAGCCATCAAAAAAAAAACCCCGAAACCTTGCCATTTGCAACAACGTGGATGGAACTAGAGGGAATTATGCTAAGCAAAATAAGTCAGTCAGAGAAAGACAATTATCATATGATCTCTCTGATACAAGGAATTTGAGAGGCAGGGCAGGGGGTTGTGGGGGGGTAGGGAGGGAAAAAAATGAAACAAGATGGGATCGGGAGGGAGACGAACCATAAGAGACTCTGAATCTCACGAAACAAACTGAGGGTTACTGGGGGTGGGAGGGTAGGGATAGGGTGGCTGGGTTATGGACATTGGGGAGGGTTTGTGCTATGGTGAGTGCTATGAAAGGTGTAAGCCTGATGATTCACAGACCTGTACCCCTGGGGCAAAGAATACATTATATGTAATAAAAAAAAATGGAAAAAAGCAAAAAAAAAAAAAAAAAGATTTCCTTGTTGCATCTCCCACATCCCGGGTGCGGGTAACAACAGACCCCTCTCTTCATTCTGGGATCTCGTTCAGTGTCACTCCCTCTGACCAGTCCCAACCCATCATCCCTCTGTTAGCCCTTTACTTGCTTAATCTGCTTTCGTTTTCTTACCATCATTTACCATATCCAGAGATGATACTGTTGTTATTATTACTTTTCCGTTTCCCTCTTGTCTTCCCCACTAGAACAGAAACTCCAGGAGGGCAGGCATTTTATTCACAACTGTATTGCCTGTCTTAGAACTGGCGCAGAGTCGGTGCTCAGAGAATGCAGCATCTGCTGAATGAATGAAGGCATGGTGAACACATGGAGCAAGATTTTCTTTCTGATTTTTGTGTATCAGATAGCATTTTCCTCTCTTACCAAGTGGAAATACCACAGTGATTTTTGCTAGACAGTGAAACAAGTGGCAAAACAACACTTCTCACAGTGAGACCCATATCCATGGGCTGGTATCTCTTTTACTTACAAATGAATAATATTGTGAAGTGAAATGAATCCATATGTGATCTCCTGGCATAAAATAGAGCTGGAAAGACAGGACAGAGCATTTTTTATTGAAGGACAGACCTAGCCATTCATTAGCTTTTGCATTTTTACATTACCTTCCCAAGCTGTACTTTGGTCTTTTTCAGAAATAGTGAGTTATTTTAGTGTTTCCTATAAAAAGGAGATACCTGTGCTTCAAATTTATCCATCACAAGTCTTTGGAAATGCTTTCTGGGTCCATTCAGGTCCATTCATGTGCAGGAACATGAGGGCCTGAGGGAGGGCTTCTTGGGGCAGCAGTTGGGAAGCCTTTGTTGAACACGTCGTGTTTGAAACACAGGCTTGTCTGGGCCAGGTTGGAACGCTTGAGATTCGTGGCCCCTGGTCTCCCTGAAAGCTGGCAGTGTCTGACTCAAGGACGATCGTGGAATTGTCTTTGGCCTATCTCAGCGTCTGGTTTGGTTTGGTTTGGTTTGGTTCCGTTGTGGCAGGGAGTAGGGCAATAAGAAAGACTGAGAAGTCCCTAAAATTCACCCGTGCCGCTTTTGAAAACTTTAGTAAATATGGTGAAAAGAGAAAATGGACTTTCTTCATTCTGCTTTACAGCAAGTCTTCGACAAAAAGAAATGATGCATTTTTATGAATGTATTTTTTTTAATATAAAACTGCTTTTGTTGGGTCTTATTTTTGTAGTACTGATTTTAGGTTTCTTTTTTTCCTCTGGAGATTATAGATGAAATCTTGAAGATTAATGAAGACACCAGAGTACATGGCCTTGCCCTTCAGATCTCCGAGAGCTCCTTTAGCAACAAAGTCCTCAATGCCCTGAAACCAGAAAAAGATGTGGATGGGTGAGAAAATATCAAAGAAAATAATCAAGTCTTTTTGCTAACCGAGGTTTCCTGTGACCTTTTTTCCTTTTAGTTCCACTGTTTTGGCTGTGTCTGTAATTAAGAGTGGGAGAAATCCTTTAACTATTTCAGGAATGTGTAGGCTTTTTAAATTCCGTATAAGAAAGTTACATATTTTGGAATAGGCACTTGCCCTTTTGTGGGGCTTGGGGGCCATTCTGGAAGTCACATCCTTCACACCATCACATTCGTTTTGTAACCTCCTGCCTGATTTACGGAGTCCTTGGCCAGCCTTCCTCCTCTAAATAAGGGTTTCCTTGAAAATTCTGCCAGAGCCCAGAAACACCCCCGAGTCCTGACTCACCAGCAGTGCCCCATGCTTCCTTAGTCCCAGGCCAGTTGAGAAAAGCAAAACAAGCACTTGTATTCATAACGCAAGGTTTTATTTGTAATTAGAGGGGAAAACGACAAATATGTGATGCGCTAATATTTGTCTTTGACTCACGTCCTGGTGTGACCTCCACTTCGGGAGACGATGAGTACTGCCCGTTCATGTGGGTGATCAGGACTTCTCATGGGGTGTAAAAACCTCATTTTCCTACATGGAAATAGGAAGTGTTTTGTACTGCGACCAAAAAGAACACCATGTGTTTAGCCTTACAAGGTTGTAAGCAAATTTAAAAACTAAACTCCCAATCCGGTATGTTTCCAGGGAGCTGGTTGGGCAGGCTGCCACCTGGTGGTCACACCCGGGCTCCTTCCATCACTGGAGCCTCTGTGGGCACTCAGACCAATAGACACAAACACAGGTTGAAGAGTTGTCATGGAAACCTCTGATCCTGTACTAGACTAAGGGGAAGGGAAAAGAAGCCCTGTTCAGTGAGAAAACATCCAGAATCTGAAGGTATCAAAGTGTGATTTCAGATCTCCTGTGAAAAGAGAGAACTAGGAAAACTTTTCTGTGTCTCCTTTTTGTTATGAACTTGTATGGAGCCCATCGGTTTCAGCTAGATAGTTAGGGACCATCGGGTCCTGAATTTGAAGGAGGAAGAGCGCAGAAGCCATTCAAAGCACATGGTCACTCAGATTTTATCTCTTGATTTCCCAAGGAGGTAAGTACTGGTGTTAAATGGGGATCAGACTCGTGAATCCCACATCTTGCTAGGTCACCCCAGATTTCTAGGATTGGTCCTGGATTTTGATACTGATTGAGATATAAATTCCCTCAAGGAAAAAGTGGGCTCAGCTGCGCGACAGTGGGGTCGCACACCTTAGGGACCCCATTCCACGGAGTGCATGGAACAGAGCCCCCTGCAGTTGCATGGCCTTGTGCTGTGGCGCTGCTCTCTAGGCAGAACCAGAATTCTCAGGTTTGCCCAACCCACGGGAGCCCCTTCAGAGTTTCCCAGGGAACTGCTCTAAGAACCTAGTGGCCTTCATTCTTGCCCACTCTGTAATTTATATTTAGTGATTTAATATATCCTATCTGTCCAACGTTGATGTGGATGCTGTTTGGGATTAATACATCCAAGTTATAGAGGAGTGAGCTTTGACCAAGTTTTGGCTTACAACTTTCCTTTTTTTCAAATTCAGAGTAACAGACATCAACCTGGGCAGGCTGGTCCGTGGGGATGCCCATGAATGTTACGTCTCACCTGTGGCCAGGGCTGTGATTGAACTTCTTGAAAAGTCAGGTATGCTTGCTCCTTTAGAAATGCTGCGATTTTCTCTTTTTTGGGACTTACCTGATTTTTAGTGAGGATTTCTTTCTGGAAGATTCTAATTGAATCGTGGAAGTGATAGTCAGTGCCAGCTCTTTTTCTCATCTTCTAGGAGATACAAATGACTATGACACATTTTTCTAACAAGATTAACTCTGTTACAGTTTTCAAAAGAAACTGGTAGAGATGAGTGACCTGTTGTGAACAAAGGCTCAGCTTCTCTCAGGAAACACTCAAAATAACCACAGTGAAAAATATTCCAAGCTTCAACTTCTCAAATCTGTCAATACGTAAACTTAAATAAAACTCATGTTTAAGATTTAAATGAGGAAGCTGTCAGATATAGTTCAGAGTATGGAAACCTCGATTGGGATTTATCAGTGAGCAGTATCTCTTTCTATAATCAGTATTTAATTTCCATCGTTTTCCCCTTGACCTTGCTCTTTTAGGTCAGCGACATAGAAATGAATAATTTCTTTTACTTGGTTATCAGATTAATGAGTTTCATATATTTTAAGGGCTTTCTAGCTGAGTATCTAAAAATTTAACTAACTAAATTTTTCTCTATTCCACCATAGTAAAAGAGAAGCAAATGTTCCTCCTCTACACCCAAACATACACCCATCAAACAAAAATCGCAAAATATTTAATATCCCAAATATATAAAGAACTTACACAACCAATATAATAATCTGATTCAAGTATTAGAAATGTCATTTTTTTAAGATTTTATTTATTTATCTGATAGAGATTACAAGTAGGCAGAGAGGCAGGCAGAGAGAGGAGGAAACAGGCTCCCCGCCGAGCAGGGAGCCTGATGCGGGACTCGATCCCAGGACCCTGAGATCACCTGAGCCGAAGGCAGAGGCTTTAACCCACTGAGCCACCCAGGTGCCCCAGAAATGTCTTAATAGACATTTTTTCCAAAGAAGACATACAGATGGCCTACAGGTACAGGAAAAAGTGCTCAATGTCACTGATCATCAGGGAAATGCAAATTAAACCACAATGAGATATCACCTCACACCAATCAGAATGACTACAATCCAAAGCAAAAGAAATAACAAGTGTTGGTGAGGATGTGGAGAAAAAGGAACCCTCATGCACTATTGGGAATGCAGACAGGTACAGCCACTCTGGAAAACAATATGGAGGGTCCTCAAAAAATTAAAAATAGAAATACATATGATCCATTAATTCTACTACCTAGGTATTTACTCAAAGAAAATGAAAACACTAATTCCAAAAGATACACACTCCCCTGTTTATTGCAGCATTATTTACAATAGCCAAGATATAGAAGCAATCTAAGTATCTACTGATGGACGGATGAATAGAAAAGATGTACTATACATATACAATGGAATATTACTCAGCTGTAAAAAAGAGTGAGGTTTTGCTATTGGTGACAACATGGATGGACCTTGAGGCTATTATGCTAAGTGAAATAGTCAGAGAAAGACAAATCCTATGTGGTATCTAAAACACAAAACAAACCAAAAAAGCAGAAACAGACCCATAAACATAGAGAACAAACTTAGTGGTTGCCATGGGGGGGGTTGGTGGTCAGCATGGGTGAGGGGGAGTAGGAGGTACAGGTTTCTAGTTACAGAATGAATAAGTCACAGGAATTAAAGGTACAGGATAGGCAATATAGTCAGTGGTATTGGAATAGTGTATGGTGACAGATGGCAACTCTGCTTATGGTGAGCATAGCATGACATAAGTCTCGTTGAATTTCTACGTTGTACACCTGAAACTAATGTAACATTGTGTGTCAACTGTACTTCAGTGAAAAAATTCTTCGAAAATAATATCAGAGTTCCATTAGAAGATTAACTTTTCATATATAGCTTTAAGACATTAGCCATTAAGCTGAGATAAGCCAGGTAGACACCATTTTTCCATCATGTGAATGATCATGATGATAGTTCTCGCTCAACCATAACATTCACAAAGAAAGAGTAAATCATGGCTGATCGTCATTGTGGGCTCTACCTTGGCTCAGAGGGCCAAGTTTTAAAAGGTTCTTTGTCCTTACACTAAAGCTGCAGGGGAGGAAGTCTCTGAAGTTTTGATCATAATACAGAATTTCCCTTTGGTGGGTAGGTGTCAACTTAGATGGAAAGAAGATCTTGGTAATAGGAGCCCATGGGTCTTTGGAAGCTGCCCTGCAATGCCTGTTCCAGAGAAGAGGGTCCATGACAATGAGCTCCCAGTGGAAAACACCTCAGCTTCAAAGCAAGGTAAGCATCTTTCATGCAGGGAACAATTTTAAGTGCTTATATTAGAAAAGGAAAAGGACTAGAAATGTATAGGCTCATAAGCATTGAACATAAGAAGTGAGAGAAAGAACAGAAAATCTCAAAGGATGAAAACAATAAAGAGCAGAGATTAATGAAATAGAAATCAAGTATACGTCAGAGATTATCAACTAAGCCAAAAGTCGGTTCTTGGAAGAGTCTAGTAAAATGGAAATGCCACTGACCAAAATAATCAAGACAAAAAGAGAACACCAGCAACGTTAGGAATGAAGAAAGGGACATAACCGCAGAATAAAAATTATTTTCTAAAAAAAGCTAAAACGGGCGCCTGGGTGGCTCAGTGGGTTAAAGCCTCTGCTTTCGGCTCAGGTCATGATCTCAGCGTCCTGGGATTGAGGCCCGCATCAGGCTCTCTGCTCAGCAGGGAGCCTGCTTCCTCCTCTTCCTGTCTCTCTGCCTGCCTCTCTGCCTACTTGTGATCTCTCTCTCTGTGTCAAATAAATAAATAAAATCTTTAAAAAAAATAAAAAAAATAAAAAAAATAAAAAAAATAAAAAAAATAAAAAAAGCTAAAACAATTTTAGACTGGTAAATTTGAAATTTTGTATAAAATGAAAACATAAATGTAACTTACAAGATGGATTTAAGTAAAATTGATTGGGCTTATATACGTTAAAGACATTGGCTCAGTCTACCCACCAAACATGCAAACAAAAGTTCTGCCACCATCAGAGAATAGATCATAATCTTTCCTCCAAAGAATAGAAAAAGAATACTTTCTAACCCATTTTATGAGTGCCCAAACCAGAGGACAGGATGCTCAAGGACAATTATAGGCTCATTCCATCTGTGAGCATAGATAAAATAACCACTATCAGAATGTTAGCAAACCAAATCCAGCACCAGGCTGGGGTTATAGGATTGCAAGTGTGGTTTAATATCAGAAAAGTTTGTTAAAATCTACAGACATAATTCACCACATTCTCAGATTAAAAAACTGCTGTCATCATCATAGATACAGAAATCTTTTGATAAAATCCTTCATGATTTTTTTCCTAAAAAACCTCTTATCTAGGAAATTAAAGGAATTCCTTAACCCAGTTAATAGCTGTAAAAAGTTAGAGCAAGTATCCCATTTAATAATGAAATATTAGAAACATTTCTTTTAAAATTCGGAAAGATATAAGGGTGCCCGTTATCAGTAGTCCTAATCAGCTCTATATGGGAATTACTAGATAGTGGTGTAATGTGAAGAAAGGGACAATTTATAATGATTGGAAAGGAAGACACTAGACTGTCATCAATCCTAGATGATAGCATTACCTACATAAAAAACTCAAAAGATTCTATAAAAAAAATATGAGAATGTGTAAGAGTTCACTCGGGTTCTTGGATATAAGATCAATGTTCAAAAACCAATTGCATTTCTAAACACCAGGCCCATAGTTAAAAGATTAATTTTTTTAAAAAGATTTATTTGAGAGAGAGAGTACATGCATGTGAGTAGTAGAGGGAGAGGGAGCAAAAGTCTGAAACAGACTCTGCACTGAGTACAGAGCCTGACTCAGGGCTCGATCTCACAACCTGGAAATCTCAACCTGAGTTCAACCAACTGTGCCTCCCAGGCTCCCTGTAATTTTTTATTAATTTTTTAAAATTAATTCTTAAATTAGAATTTATAATAGCAATGAGAATATAAGGTACTTAGGAATATATTTAACAGAAGTTATTTCTGATCTTTTGAAAGAAATTACATAATTCTGATGGTCATTAAGAAGACTCCAAAACAGAGATACCATGTTCATGGATAAGAGGAGTCTGTTGAGAGAAGCAAACATGGCAGCATCTTGGTGGCTTTGCAGTAGAGAGGTTTGGCCTTGTTACACAAACAAGCAAAAAAGACTCAATATCTTAAAGATACTGATTCTGCCCAAATTAATCTATAAATTTGAGTCAGAGTCCTGACTTACTATTGTTTTGGAGAGTTTGACAAGCTGATTCTAAAATTTAACGGAGCGGGTACCTGAGTGGCTCAGTTGGTCATGCATCTGTGTTTAGCTCGGGCCATGATCCCAAGACCCCATAATTGAGTCCTGCATCTGGCTCCCTGCTCAGCAGGGAGCCTGCTTCTCCTTCTCCCGCTCCCCCTGCTTGTGTTCCCTCTCACTGTGTCTCTCTGTCAAATAAATAAAATCTTTAAATAATAATAAAATAAAACTTACACAGAGGTAGAAGGGAAAAACAAGACAATGTTGAAGAGATCTTGCACGGTAAATATCAATGTGAATTTTTTAATATAGCACTCACTGGGGAAAAAGCATTTGCAAAAGGGTACATTGCATGTGACACCATTTATTTAAGGTCTAAAAGCAATACCATATACATCTATGCTTTAGGGCTGCATATATAAAGTAAAAGAATAAAGAAATGTATGGTCCTTGAACCAAATCAGTATGGTCCTTGAACCAAATCCTGGTAAACCACTTATCAGGACAAAGATGTGGATGTAGGTGGAAAGAAGACTCACTTGTGTTGGTCCTGCCTTTTTTCTGGGCAATGGGCTGGGTGCATTTTATCATCCTTTTACATTTTCATGGCTGGAACAGTTAATAAAGTTTTTAATTTCAAAAAATGGCCATGAATTGTTGCAAATTTCAAGCAAAGTGAAGTTAAATTAAAAGTGTGTTAAGGACAATAAAGTAACTGTGGAACAGCATCAAAAAATACACGTTCCTCATGTTGCCGCATGAGAACAGAGGCGAGCGGTTGTAGTCCTCCCCAGGGAAGGCAGGTGTCTCGACAGAGAAGTGTAATATTTGAGTTGCAGTTGGATCCAATAAATGTAGCTCTTTCTCCTATTAAGACAGCTCAGAAACGTGGTCCCAGCTAAGCTCGAAACCTATGTGCCTTTTTAATGGTCACCACACGGGGGCAGCCTATGCAAGAAAATTCAGGGAGTCCCCTTTGTAATTCAGAGCGGAGGATTTTTGATTTTGGAAGGGTAGTGGAAGAAGAAAACAAACCCTGCTCTGAACTGAACAGCTGTGGTGGAAAAGAGAAAAATACCTTCATTGGCAACTGAATGTTTTCACAGCTGTCACAGATACTTTGCCGATTGTATCTGTATTTTGGTAAAACAAAGACATCTTTCAAAGTCCTTTTTTATTATGGAAATAAATCACCTTGACTCTTCTTTGGGATAAATCTCATCCTAACTTTGAGAACGACCGAGTGGCTCTACTCTCTAGAGAATCTAGAAGTTGGGTAACTTTCCTGTTTTCAGACACCCGGGAAGTTTCTCTTGAATGGTTCTTGTTGTGCACACGTTGTTTCCTGGGTACTTAGGATGGCACCGCCGTGAATCTGAGAGACTGGCCTTTCTCCTTGTTCTTCGTCTCTGTAGCCAAAAATATGGAAAGGAAGGTTCAGGGCTCCTCATACTGGTCTTTGACATTTATTTGGCCTCTGGTGTTTGGCCCCTCCACCCGGCCTACCTACTGCTCGTCGCACCACAAGACAAAGCCTCAGTCTTTCCGTTCTTCGTGCCCGCAGCTCGCACGTCACTAGTCACGTACCTCCCCGCAGACGCGCCTCCATGCTTCTGCCTGACATTTGACTTTTCACTCTTCCTGGATTTTCTTTCTGGAACACGAGCCATTGCTGGGCCTGCTTTCAAAGAACCCAGACCACAGAGCTCTGTAGACTACCGTGGTAGTGGGTCCTGTGGTACCCACAGCACCAGGGCACGGGGTTGGCATGTGGCACCTGCCACAGCACTGGGGCAGAGGGTTGGCATGGGTCCACCCTGGCTTGTCACACCCTCAGCAGCGAGTGTGTAAGTTTAACAACAGTTTGGGATTTTTGTTTTCTTGTCTCATCAACAACGAGTAAATGGAGCACTGTAAGATCATAGTATGCTCCGATTCTCCTTCGCCGCAGTGGTAAGTGTTGGGGAAAGAAAAGGAGAAACAAAGGATTAGAGCTTTTAGGTCAAAGGAAATGATCTTTGCGAAGCATTTCTCGTAGGCTCCTTTGTACCTGACATGGAGCAAGCTCCCCCCGTTGGTCATCTGGTTGGGGATTTCCATCATGAGAGGTTTGGGGATCAGGAGGTGACCACGTAACATTAGAGTCCTGCCTACCACCTCCTGCACCACACGTAGCCTCTCAAGTCTGGGGTGACCTACAGGCATCGTACTGTGACCAGTGGGAACTGTCTTGGAGCATTTGGGGTCGGACACATTTGTGTTCTTGGTGAGCAGTAGGACATAGGCTTTGGTGAGAAACAGCTCTGGGTTCAAGCCTTACCTGTCGCTTACCTTTTCTGAACCTTGTCTCTTCAGGTGTAGAATGGGGATCATAATACTACCCGCCTCATAGGGCTGCTGGGGGGATTCAGTCGTGCAAGTTGGCTTAGCACAGAACTTGGCCCCTACGAATGTCCGCATTAAAGCTTGGCTACTGTTAATGGTGAGTCAGGAAAGACACTGGCCAGTTTCACAATGTGGAAAAGTCAGTGGGTCAATGAAATCGTAAAGTAGCGGGATCTAGGTCCCTCACTGGAAGCCCAGTAGACATGCTTCCAGTGTCTGGCGGGCAGGAGAGAGTCCCTGTGCAAGGGCCTTGCACCATCTTGAGGTGGAAGGGATGAAAGCAAAGCAAGACTAAGAAGAGCATCTGGGAGAGAGTGGGTGCCCAGTTGTGGCCTTTACACCCACCCCCTTCTCCAGTATTACCAACTTGAAGTAATGGAACAGAGAGCCTTTGCTCCACGGCTGTGGACCTCTTCCTTCCCGCAAGTTCTGTGTTCCTTAGAAGCCACTCGACTTCAAGTCATGTCTGACGGGGGGTGGGGGGGTGCCTTGTTTATTAATTAATTCTTACAGAGATAGTGTTCCTCCCTACAATGTTGAGGAATGGTTACATAGAGTTAGTGGAATAGAAACGGATTCCGGTTATGCATAACATCTCCATGGAACGTGAGCATGAAGAGTGGAGGTTTGCTTTTTCAGAGTTTTGTGGAAAATAGAGTAGACTTCTGTAATCTGCAGCTTTGCCGTTTTATGCCCATCTGAGTGTGTCACTGGAAATTAAGAATAAGTTTCCTGCTTTGTTTCTGAGCATCCCTTCTGGGCTTTGCTAGAAGTTATGCGTTTATTCGTGGGGGAGGGGAAGAATGTCTGGGCATTTGTCCAAATGAGCTGCATGCAGCGGAGGAGCATTGGATGTCAGGAAGCGAAAGCTCTGCGTGTGATGGTGTTGGTCAGGGCTAGTTCCACCGCCCGGACAGGGCCCCGCACTCAGCGTCCCGGGCCCCTAGAGTGAATGTCTCCCCAGTGCGGGGACTGGACAGAGCCACCTGCCTAGTGAGACCTGGCTTATCTCTGCCTCACCCTGATGAGTTCACCCTAATGCCAAAAGCAGTTTGAGGCGAGAGGATGTTCTGTGTTCAGTATTTATGAGTTGGAGTGGTACCCCTCTCCAGGGAAGCGAGGCTGACAGGTTCCCCTGGGCCCGTGTGCACACCCCGTACTCGGCCCTGCTCGAGGGAGAGCCTTTTCTGAATCTGTGGTTAGACATAGCTGGAGGACGGGGCGAGATGGCCTCCAGCTGTGACAAATCGGGTCCACCCCAGCTGTGTGTATAAGAAATAACCCAGAAACAAGAGAACCGTTTTATTTTGTTTTTCTCAGAGGATCTCATTTCTCCTCCTTCTGAGCACAGAGACCCTTAAAACTAGTACTAACCCAAGAAGGGAAAAATACAAGTCTTTCCCATTTGGAGGATCAAAGGGGGTCGGGGTTTTTTGAGCAAAGCTAAATGATCACAAAGTCATTTCCAGTTTAAATTCACTGCAGAGCACAGATTACAGAAGGCTTTTAAAAGTGAATTGGAAATTTCTAAATAGACTTGTACATGTGAAATCTTGAAAAAAAGAATAATCTTTTTTCCAAAGATTAGGGAGCAAAAATTCTAGCTTTTAAACTGGACGAGAGTAGTGAGTTACATGATTGGGTTTTTTAAAAATATATTTTAATTTTTAATGCATTTGCCTTTTAAATGCTGGGAAAGAAAACATATAGTTACAAATCCAAAATACAGTGATACTGGTTTTTCTGGAGATCATTATTTCTATTTATTTATTTATTTGACAGAGAGAGAGAGAGCGTGAGAGAGTGTGCGTGCGCGCACACAAGCAGATGGAGTAGCAGGCAGAGGGAGAAGGAGGAGCAGGCTCCCTGCTGAGCAAGGAGCCCGACGCAGGGCTCGATCCCAGGACCCTGAGATCGTGACCTGAGCTGAAGGCAGTTGCTTAACCAACTGAGCCACCCAGGCGCCCCATGAAGCTTGGAGTTAATGTCAAGTGGCCTGTCATTTCTGCCCTGAGGACTTCTGTCTGCATTTCCTCTAGGGCTGGTCTAGTGATAATGTACTCCCTTAACTCGTGTTAATATGCAAGGATACTAATCCCTTCCTTGTTTTTGAAGTACCTTTTTGCTGGATGGAGAATTTTCAGTTGACAAGATATTTTTCTTCAGCACTTTAAATGTGTCACCCCACTGTCCTCTGGCTTTGAGGGTTTCTGGTGAGCATAATAACTCTTTATCACGGGAGAGCCACAGACCAGCGCCCCGCAGTAATGGTGGTGATGGTCCCTCCCAGTAATTGAGTCAGTGAGTCCTGCGAACCAGGCTTCCCGTTTTGCTCACGTTGTGTCCTTGATTCCGCCCTGAGTTCCTGTCCTTGCCCAACCTTCACTCTCCTCATCTCACCGAGGAGGAGACTGAGACTCGGAGAAGTAAAGAGACTTTCCAAATCTGATTTTAAAATGACAGAGGTGGCATGACAGCCTGAATGTTTAGCCGCTGTCCTGAGTCAGCTCTTATTCCAGAAAATCACAAAACCCCGTCTTTGAAAGTACATTTAAAGTCTAATCTTTTACACCAGAAAGTACCTGACCGCTCAGACGAGAAACATCAGAGAGACCAGCGCCCAAGACATTGGACTTGAGTTCACTCTTGTTTCATTCCAACAGTTTATCACCCCCCAGATGGCCTTTTAAGAGAGGAAGCCGAGGTGGTCTCAGTGCCGTTCCCTCCCTGAGGCCTTGGGAGGGTGTCCACCCCATGGAGAGGGCTGGTGGGGTCGCCGTGGTCACCTGTGGGGGCGTGCAGGATGGCGCCCTGACAGGGGTCTCCCCCGCAACCCCACACCAGTTACAGATGGCGAGGAGACTGTCCCTGATCACAGGGCACAGGATCCAGAACCAGGCAAATACCAAGGTTATTCAGTAATGTGGGACGAAGTGACCTGAACCACGTAGGGCCCTGAGCGTCCTTTGACGGATTTTTCCATGTTCGTGGACTGAAAATGCCTTTGGATGTCACCTCCCATCCTTTCCATTCTGGCCGCTCCCTGATCATTGCGTTAACTTACTTACACCGGAAAAGGAGGGGAAAGGAACTTTTTTACAAGTGCCCAGATCAGGCCGATTGTATCTAGTGGTGGTAAGAAGAGGATCTGTGGGAGAATCTGCTGGAACTGATGGCCACGCACTCCAGGAGCCACATGGGCTGACGCCCTCGTTAGCCGTACATACTTGGAGGTGTGTGCTGCACAGAAGAAGGGTTCCTGGCCATGTCCTGTGGCCAGCAGGCCGGTGACATCCCCTCCAGCGCCCTAGCGGCAGCCCCCCTTGGCCTCTGCACGTTGGCAGAGCCTGGCTCCACCCTTCACCCCTTCCTCCCCAGTGTAAATGATGTTCAAGGAATGAAAATATAATTTAAGGAGTTAGAATACTTGAATGGCTGGCTGTTAAACATAACCCACAACTGTAAAGCCCCTTCGTGTGGGTAAAGATTTCCTTCTCCAAGCTTTTCTCCTCTGTCCTGTCATTAACGCGGCACATGCAGATGAAGTGTGGCAGCCCCGTCACCCGTGAGGAGCCGCAGACCTGCCCCTGAACTGAGGTCTTGTAACCCCCACGAGCATCTCCCCACCGCACCGTGGGCCCCTTCCATCCAGTGCGACTTCTGCACTCGGCAGAGGACGTGGCCGAGGCCCGGGAGCGACTGGGAGGAAGTGGGATGCTCAGACGGGCCGATGTGCGATCCGAGCTTCAGAACTGGAAACGGCGAGTGTGTTGGGAAATGTCAAGTTCAAGTTCCCCCCGCTGCCTCACCTTGCATTAACTGCACCAGGCTGCAGCTGCTCAGGTCCGGGCTCCACAACATAAGGTCAGGTTGTCGGTGCTGTCGCCCCTCTGTGAGGTCCGGCTGGCCTCGGGCCGCCTTGGGAAGTGTGGCTTTGGGTATTTTTTGTGCTCGGTTCTGAGTCTTTGTCTTACCGATTCCCTCTCACCACGCACACACACAGGCTCTTTCTCTCTGTGTCTCAGCCATCCTTTGTAATTTCATCGTCTCCCTAGAGTGTGAGGAAGGGAATTATTTTTGATGAATCACCCAGAGTGTACCCGTTACCAGATGTGAGGTCATGCTCCCCTTCTCTCGCGTGTTAGAACCCACGTCAGCAGCAGGTGCACTTGAGGACGGACTGACTGTCTTGTCTGTCGTTCTGGACACAGCTGAGTCTCTTTGGTACTCTTCTCCTTTACGGAGTGTGTCGGATGGTGAAGTAAAAGGTGAGCTCAGGAGCATGTAGAAAAAGGAAGGTCATTTATGATCTTTTGGGGGAAGATGTTGGTAGGAAGGTGCTACACTCATAATCCTTCGCTCTCCGTTGGCTTGTAGTCATTCTGATGTATGAAATAAGCAGCCAACGATCTGGATGCCCGGGTGGCTCAGCCGGTTAAGCATCTGCCAGGGGCTCAGGTCAGGATCCCCGGGTCCTGAGATCGAACCCTAAGTCGGGCCCCTTGCTCGGTGGAGAGTCTGCTTCTCCCTCTCCCTCTGCCTGCTGCTCCCTCTGCTTGTGCTCTCTCTGTCTCAAATAAATAAAATAAAATAAAATAAAATAAAAAAGAATAAAAGCCAATGATGTGTTCTGATCACAGAGGAGAGTAGGAAAAAGACACATACCTAATCTGTGAAAGGAAGAGAATTCTCCCAGGATGAGATCACTTAGTGTGCAGGGAAGAGGGTGGGGGAATACCTTTTGCTGAAATCGTCATTCTCTTGCCAAAGTATTACAGTATCTGAATGAATGGTTTGATGTTCTTATTTTAGCGTACTTACCCAGTGATTTCAACGTCTCTGTTTGATAGTATGCTTAATATTTCAGTGAAGTGTGGTTACTCATCCATAGGTACAAGGCCATAATCCTCTGGTAGGTAGTCAGTTAATTCAAATAAAAAGGTAGACGTCCTAAGTTAAACTACTGTATGAATAAACAGGGACTCTTGAAAGACTCGGCCTAAATGAAGTCTTCACCTGCAGGGAGCACACTTGGCTCAAATGGCAGGAATTTGCCAGGCACAGTTGCTAATGCCCATGTCCATAGGAAAGTCACTGATGAATTCCTAATTGCCGAAAATGGATTTTTTTTTTTTTTTTTTTTTTTTTTTTTGCTTTTTGCTTTTCGTTTGGCCACGGGGTGTCGTTCAGACCCACCTACTATGCCCTTTCCCCTGCGCCTGCGTGACTGCGCCACGCTTCCTACCTCCTGGGCCACACCAGCGTCACCGTTTGCTTTGCTTTTCTTACCCAGGATCTGAGTACTCTAAGGGATTAGAGTAGAGGCCCCTTTCCTTCCCATTCTACCCGTTTCTCTCCGATCTCCAGGTTCCTGAGTCTAACCCCACCCGTATGCTGACGAGTCCCAGCCTACCTGCCCTCCTTCCCGACCATGCTCACTTCAGAACCCGGGCCTCCAGCTTCCCACCAAGTCTTTTCCTCCTGCTGCATGTTTCTTCCCACTCCCTCCAACTGGTTCTCAGTCCTAAAACACGTCTGGTGGCGTGAGGGCAACCAAACAACGTAGCCCCATCTAACAGCTCCTTGTCAGTCAGCACGAAAAGCTCAGCACATTTGCGAATTTGGCCTTTATAGAAAGAAAAGTGACATTGCATTAAAAACTTGAAAAAAAGAGGAACCTAACTCTTTTTAGGACATTGCCATGAGATCGTCAAGGAGCCTCTGTGGCACCTCAGGCTTCACAGACTGTCGTTGTTGCAAAGCACCAGGAGCAGTCTGCTGTGGAAGGTGTGATCTGTGAAGCCACCTGACTGGTCTCACACAATGACAGCGTGTCCCAGTTCCTTGGAAGTGGAAGAACAGGGGGCACCTGGGTGGCTCAGTCCGTTAAGCATCAGACTCTTGGTTTCAGCACTGGTCATGATCTCACGGGTCGTGGGATCGAGCCCCACATCAGGCTCCATACTCAGCGCAGAGACTTCTCCAGATTCTCACCCCTGCCCCTCCCCCCCAACCAAATAAATCTTTTTTTATTTTTCGAGGAATAGAGAATGTTTATTTGTAACTCATTTTATGAGGCCAGCATAACCCCAATACAAAAATATAACAAAATTAAGTAGTTCTTTGAATAGACACAAGTTAGAGCAACATATTAGAAAAATCAAACCCAGAGAATGTGTTAAAAGGATAATATGTCATGACCAAATTGGCTTATTCTAGGAATTTAAAAAATGGTTTGAATCAGATAAATCTTTAAAAAAAAAAACGTGGAAGAACGTTCGAGGCACCCTTCCCTCCGGACCCTACGCTGTGCTTACTGTGTGTGACAGCTGCCCAGCTCGTGGGCAGGGACTGAACAAGAACATCGATGTCTGTGTGGGCAGAATGAGTAGAAATGGGATGTTTAATCATGTCTTTTCCTCTCCCAGTGGTTTGTCCTCTGCCCCCTCCCCCATCTAGAGGATCCTAGTTCTAAAATCTTGTGGGCATGGATTTTTTCTTCAGCTCCTCAAGCATCTAGCAACCTCAGTGTCTCCCCCAAGCAGCCCCTGAGGGATGGCCGCGGAGTATATTCACTAAGGAATTCTGGACCTTCTTTATTCTCTCTAAGTTACTATAATCTTAGAAGCACATCTTTCCTGGAGAAAGGACCCATTTATTTTTTATTTTTTATTTTTTTGGAACTCTGTTTTCTGAATCGTGTTGGTAACTTCTGAAGAATATAGAAAAAGATCTCATAGGTCTCAGGTAATATAATCACAATTCATCAAAACCTCTCAGTCTTGTTTGGTTTTTTGTTTTTGTTTTTAAATTCATCCCAGCTTTCAGTGTGTATCATAGCTGAGATTCAAAACACATCGCGATAGCAGAAGATAAATTGTCAAGTTGTCAAGCAGGGGTAGGGAGGGTGGTGTACTTTCTGTAATTTGAATTTTAAGATGTCTTTTTTTTTTTTTTTTGCTAAATACAAAACCATAATGTTCCTTAATGACCTTGCAAATCACATCTGTCCTTCATCTCCTTCTGTCCGTTCATTTTCTGATGCTTGCCCACCCCCCACCCCCACCCCGCTCTTAAAAATCAGTGACGTAGAGAAAAATAGTTTTCATGATATCTAAACTATACGTTATTCCCACATGGCCCACGTTCAACGTCAGCATTTCTGTGTCTTACTATTGTTTTAACATTTGGTTTTCCGCCTGGGGAGTGGGCGGTGCTCTGTAAACTGCTTCTACTCCAGCCTCAGTAGAGAAAGCGATATTTTGTTACGAGGTAGAGTTTCAGGCCAGGCTTTGGCCAGGGTCTTTCCCATTTGGAAGGAGGAGAGTAGAAACAGCCAGTGAAACAATCATTCTCCTTGAATTTTAGCTCATTAAAATCTTCCTTGCTCCTCCGCGAGTGATTTATTGATTCAAGGCATCTAGCAGTTTTCCCTCTCCAGAAAGAATTAGCATCTCCAGTGATATCATTGCTAATGGCAGAGATTTTTGTGTTTTCTCTGTGGGATCAACTGCCCCAGTCGCTTATTAGCACAGCTCAGTTTAGGGCTGTGTTTAAACATGGAGTTGAGCGGTTGGAATGAGATCCCTGAGATTTATAGGTAATGAAGAGAACAGGTTGTATCAAAAGCACCACGTGGAGGAAACAAAGTGTTCTTAGGGGACTTGTGTGGACCTCTGATCCTTCTTGGCTTTTTCCAAAATGAATGTTTCAGTCTTGTACCTATTAACTTCCTCTTTACAGAAGTTTTAACATGTTCTGTTTTTGCTGCTATTGTGCGTGAAAATATAGTGATATGGCGTTTCTTATCTGCTGACCATTTCCAACAAGAGTTAAACGTTTGAGTTTCTCTTGAGGGTTCGTGTGGTTGAATATCTGCAGTGGGATCAGTACATGAAGAAATACATGCTTTTATTCAGAAATTTAAAATCCTCTTTCCTTGGGGCACCTGGGTGGCTCAGTCAGTTAAGCATCTGCCTTCGGCTCAGGTCATGATCTCAGGGTTCTGGGGTCGAGCCCCGCATTGGGCTTCCTGCTCCGGATGCCTGCTTCTCCCTCCCCCTGCTCACATATGCACTCTCTCTCTGTCTGTCTCCCCCTCAAATAAATAAATAAAATCTTTTTAAAAAATGAAAATAAAATCCTCTTTCCTTAAGAACACTTTTTCCCCCTAAATATAACATCACCCAAAAAAATCTTGCTGCTTTTCAGATCTGTCTGTGGAGAATGTATGACATTAATCGCACTATGATGCTGGTGATGTTAGCTTCCGGTAACTTCTGAGCTCCATTTCATGGTGTTGTGGTCCGACAGTGTAAAAAAAGAAAAAGGATGGTTGTTTTAGGACGGACTTTTTTTAATGTGATCAAAGCAGTTGATTTACTGTGACACCATTTCAGTGTATTTATTCTTCCCGTGCCTTAATAAAGTACGAGAGTGAAAAGCAGGAAGGAGCACTGTTTGGCTCATTAGTAGGACCCAGCAAATGTTAATTCCCTTTTCCCTGCTGGCGTGATCAGACTGATCCGTGTTCCCGGGGTGTCAACTTTAAAGGTTGCCTTTTTTGGCCCTTCGAAAAGATACGCCTTTTAAATTGTTGTCATGTTCCTCCTCTATCGGGGAACTTGGAGCTGTTCTAGATCTTGGCTTTTTTGTCTTCATAAACCAGGGAGGACCGTCATGGATTTGCTTCCCCTTGCTGCCATCTCTTGCCCAAGATTTCTAAGAGACATTCTTGGAGGCAGCCTCTTGCTCAGACGGTGTTACAGAGTCTTAGGCTGAGTTCCTCAGCGGGTGCTTCCCTGGGCTCTTCAGCCACGAGCCTGTCCAGGCCGAGAACAGATGAGGGCGCGTGGAGCACATTCACTGATGGGGCAGTTGGGTGGTGGTTGCGGCT
This sequence comes from Ailurus styani, assembly GCA_002007465.1. Lineage (NCBI taxonomy): Eukaryota > Metazoa > Chordata > Mammalia > Carnivora > Ailuridae > Ailurus > Ailurus styani. The sequence goes on along the minus strand of LNAC01000287.1, from coordinate 1,942,001 downwards.
GTGGGGCCGTTTCCGTGTTTTGTTTGCCCCTCCTCTGTCCGATTCTAAAAAAAATCTGCAGCCAGTTGCAGGGCACCGAATTCTGGAAAAAGCGATGGGGGAAAGAAAAGAGTGTGGGAGAGTGGAGGGTGGGCAGCGGTCTCTCTCCCTCGTGCAGTGTCCTGAGATTGGCTCCCCTGGGGAGACAGGACTTACCAGAGAGGTGCTTACCCTCTCTGAGCCTCAGTTTCCTTGTCTCTTAAATGGGTGTAGTGGCACCAGCCCACGTAGCTGACACACGCAGTCATAGCTGTTTCCCCCCACAGGGTCTCAGATTCCTCCTTCACCTCCCGCCCTCCACATACGGACCCGGCTTGTGACCATCGGTTGCTTAGTTGGGACAGTACTGGGACAGGTGGTCATTCTCTGGTTGACGTCTCTTGTAAATGTCACCTTCCTACCTGACGTGTTCCTCCAGCACTGTTATCAAAATCGGATAGGACAGTTGCGATGAATGTGTTTGGTGCTAATAGTTGTATTCTTTCATTTTTCTCAAAAAACAGACAAACAAAACCCCAAAAAACAAAAACGAGCAGTCTGACAGGACACTAAGCAGAGCCTCCAGGAAAATGAGATTTTTTCCCTTGAGCTCTTGAAAAACCCTCCCACAGATGCAGTAAAAGTTGCATACGGGCCTAATTTGGATTGTGCCGTTGTACCAGCCAGCAGGCCCCCTGAGCTGGCCAGATCTTCGAGTGGCTTCCCTGCAACCACCCCCACGTTCCCCCCTGCCCCCCGGCCGCTGCGTGACCCCAGACGCCACCCACCCCGTATACCTCTCCGTCTCCTGCTTCCATCTGTGCAGTTTTCACGGCCCCGTCCTTTTTCCTGATGCTGCAGTTAGTGGTAAAGACACGTGGATGGCGATGCTGCCCACAGTGTAGGCGCCGGACTGACTGCCCTAAAGAAACTTTGCCCCTTTTTCTTTCCCTTCTGGGCTAGGGTAGTCGTGCCCTGTGCTGATGTGTGCTGCTTTAGGAAATCCATGACATGGTTCTGTGCGCGTCGTCTGTGTGGCACCAGCCTCGGGATGGTTGTCAGCGACTGCACCCAAGTGAGTTGACACGGATTAAAGCGTGCGTGGTGTTCTTCTTTTTCTTTCTAGCTCCACGAGGCTGACATGGTGGTCGTGGGCTCTCCCAAGCCAGAAGAGATTCCCCTCTCTTGGATACAACCAGGAACTACAGTTCTCAACTGTTCCCATGACTTCCTGTCAGGTGCGTAAATGTCTTAAAATGGGTGTTGGGCGACTGACAAAAAGAGGTGAGATTGTTAGGAGAAACGTGAACCTTATTCAGAAGAGAGGGCGCCCCTGAAGGGTTGCTCATCGTCAACATCTGTGCACAGGACAAGAAACTCGAATGTTGATGTGCCTCTCTTTTGGGTTACCCGATGTTGAAACCAGGTTGTAGGGCGAAGAGCAGGCAAGATGCCAACCACAGTAGCCGCCCCCTGCTCCCACGTGCGGACGTGGCCCTGTGGGCCTCTAGCGGTGAGCAGGCCGGTCACGCATGACCTGAAGTAGATAATTTGGCCATGTGTGAGGTAAACTACAAATTGTGGTTTTCAGTCTCGTACAACGAAGCAGAATCTGTTCTCCCAAAGAAATCTGAGGTGACCTTCAGCACGTCAAAGCAGATGAAGACAGTTGCCGGAAGAGAGGGGATGGTCAGAAGTTGAGCCAAAGTGGGTGGAGACCCTCTCTCTCTTCTGCCAGGACCCACTGGGGTTCTAGATCTTGAAACCTAGACTGATCCACAGGAGAGTGGAATAGAGAATAGTATCCCATTGAGTGTGCGTGTATGTAAAACTTTGATCCACTCATCTTGAGATAACTATTTTACATTTTTCCACAAAAAAAAATGTACTAAACTTAATTCGATTGGAATGTAATAGATGGAGAAGAAAACAGTGTGATATTATAAATGTTACTGGAATTCATATAACTGTTTCTTCAAAAAAAAAAATAACCGACCCACCCCTCTACGAAATGTCTGTCCTCCCAGAATTAACTAATTAGATTAAAAACCATCTGGAGGGTGCCTGGGTGGCTCAGTGGGTTAAAGCCGCTGCCTTCGGCTCAGGTCATGATCCCAGGGTCCTGGGATCCAGGCCCACATCGGGCTCTCTGCTGAGCAGGGAGCTTGCTTCCCCCTCTCTCTCTGCCTGTCTCTCTGTCTACTTGTGATCTCTCTCTCTCTCTGTGTCAAATAAATAAATAAAATCTTTAAANGAGCAGGGAGCCTGCTTCCCCCTCTCTCTCTGCCTGTTTCTCTGTCTACTTGTGATCTCTCTCTCTCTCTGTGTCAAATAAATAAATAAAATCTTTAAATGAATGCTTCTTTGCTGTTATATTTACTTGCTGTTTTTTTTTTAAATTAGAGTTTATATATTTAGGACGGTTTTGGCATAGTCCTGGCTGGAGAGAGAGAGCCTACTCTTTAGAATCCCTTTGAGCCCTATGATTCAATATATGAAGGTGACATATATTTTTTAGTGAAGCTGTGCCTGATTTTTAATATGTTTCTTTTGAGGATCTTTAGTTTTTTAAAGGCATTCATAAAAACATTCAATTTCAATGCAGTGATCCTTCTGGGGGAACAAGAAAGATTAAGGCATTATATTTTGATGGGACAATTCTGTGTGTAGACTGACTACAGTTAGTTTATTTGAAGTGTGTCTTGTCCAGTACTAATAGTTTTCTTCTTGATTTTTGAATATCTCGTGCCCAGAATAGTACCTGTCACATAGTACATGCTCAGGAAATACTGAGTGTTGAATGAGTGAATAAACTGGGACTCAGAATTGTACTCTGACTGATTGCAGTTTTAAGTTAGTTGCAGATATAAAGACATCTTTTTGAACTTGTCTCCCACTCAGAAACAGGGCTGAGAGGGCAAAGACAAAGATGAGAAATGCTCTGCTATTAAATAGATGGGCGTTTTGCAGTCAGCACTATTCATAAGAGCGTGGTATTTCCTGATAGTTTTATGTTTGTTTGTTTTTATTTTTTTTTTAGAGAGTTTTTTTTTTTAAGATTTTATTTACTTCTCAGAGAGAGAGAGAGAGAGAGAGAGCGCACACAGCAGGGGGAGAGGCAGGCAGAAGGAGAAGCAGGCTTCCTACTGAGCAAGGAACCTCATGTGAGACTCAATGCAAGGACCCTGGAATCATGACCTGAGCCAAAGGCAGCCGCTTAACTGACTGAGCCACCCAGACGTCCCAAGATTCCTTTTAAAAAAAAAATAAAGATTTTATTTTTGAGTAATCTATAAACCCAACATGGGCCTTGAACTTGCAACCCTGAGATCAAGAATCCCACACTGTACTGACTGAGCCATCAAGGTACCCCAGTCAGTTTTAATTTTAGCAACTTTAAGTAGTATGAAAATTGGACCTCTGAATAGATTGAAGAAAGGCTTTTCTCCCTTCTGTTTTGCATAATCTTGCCACCTTAAACAGAGACTTTTTAAAGCATTATTAAAAGGAAAGTTGCTTTTATTCACACTTAAGAACAAAAGAACTCTTAATAAACTGGTGATTGGGTGAAGGCAGACTTTGTAATGAAATTTTCATACTCGTATTAATGGTACAGGGATTCCCTGCCCCCGCCCCCCCCCCCCCCCCCGTAAAAATAGATGGGATGCAGTGATTTATAATGAGGTAATTCTATAGCAGCATTTTACTGAATACCTAATCCCAGGAAAGATTTTTCGGATGGCTGATATCCCAGAAGCAGTGCTCAGAAAACAGTTACACCTAACTTGTTGGATCTGTTCACTCTTCCTGTGGCATGAGTCTAATGTTTAGATTTAAAAGCCGGACATGTATGATCCCTGAACAGTACTGAAAGACTGTGGTGCTTTACTCTGGCGTATAGAAATCTGTGAGATGCCAGGGGGAAAATCTGATCTCTTGCAAGTGAATTGAGAAAGTGAATGACTTAATGATTGGGTAATAAATCCTTACCAAGTAAAAATAACTAACAAACTAGATACAAGAGGGACATGTTAATATTCAGTTTTCTAGCTATAAGAATAACTGATATTTTACTGTTAAGCTTCATATCACAGATGCTCTGCTTGCTAAAGAGCAGAATTCATCCTAAGCATGACCATTTCATGCTCTAACATTAAGACTTACTTCCTGGATGCCTGAGTGGCTCAGTCGATTAGGCGGCTGCCTTCCGCTCAGGTCATGATCCCAAGGTCCTGGGATCGAGTTCCATATTGGACTCCCTGCTCGGTGGAGAGCCTGCTTCTCCCTCTCCCTCTACACACTGCTCCCTCTGCTTGTGCTCTCTCTCTGTCAAATAAATAAATAAAATCTTAAAAAAAAAAAAAAAAAGACATATTTCCTGATGTGCCAAATGGGACAAAGGAGGAGCTGATCTTATGTCTTGGGGCCAGAGAAGAGTATCAAAACAGTAATTTTGTGGGTCAGAGTATTTGACAGCATCATTTTAAGTGAGTGTAAGTGTATTTAGTGTGCGATACATCTCGGGGTTCATGCTAATGACCTGGGGATTCCTGGGAGACTGGCACTTTCTCTCTTACGGCCCGGAAGGGAGACAGTGTGATTAATGTATGGGAAAAGCATGGAATGTGGGTCAGGTTGGTCTTGGTTTTGGTTTTGGTTTTCTCTTAACTGCATCTTATTTGTAAGCTGTGTGACTTTGAGCAAATAACTTAAGCTGTCTGATCTTCAGTTTCCTTGTAGGTAAGGTGGGAACAGGGCTCCAGAGAGGAATAAATGAGCTCTCGCCTCCCAGCACCACCTTCATAGGAGCTGCTGTTTAGTGGCCCCCTCTCCCCTCCCTCTTCATTGTCCTCATACTGCTAGCACACAGAAGAGCTGTCAGACTTCATATTAGCAACATGTGATTCTGTATTTGAAAGTCAAGCCCAGGGAAGGACTCTTCCCAATGAGTTTCTGAGATGTAAGAAGGGACCTTTAGAGAACTTAGACACGCATGTAATACACTCATTATCTTCCTGCACTTGGAATACAATAAGGATATTGGCTTATGCATTTTGAACTCCAGTTATTCTAAGATCTGTTATATCTATTACCTGTTTCCCTTACCTTTTTTCCCAGGAAATTCTGCAAGATTTGGACTCAGATGTTATTGCCAGGTTTCATTTCAGATTTTAACTAGTTCTCAGTATAAAACATTAATGTCCTGACTTTTTAAAAAAGTCTCAAGCTGTTGAGAATTTACAACTCTGTGTTAATTCCTTCCTACTTGGTGTCAGTGATATCAAAAGGGCAGTTTATATAAGTTGATATTAATATTTTAATTATATTTCTTTTTTGGAAGATTCTTATATTCTGTTAAAAATCATAGGACATTGATATTTGATAGTGGAATTCAGATGTTTTAAGCTAAGAAGTCAACCCTTGCAACCATTATTACAAAAATGATATTAAGATTTCATTTATTGCATTTTACCGTTATCCTATAAGATGAATATATTTAACTTGAAACTAATGGCCAGTGATTTTGAAAGTATTATCTGTACTAATTTATAATTTTTTAGCTTTTCCTGTTTTCAAAACTTCACATACAGGTTTTTTTTTTTTTGTTACTTGTTCTCCCAAAGGATGAGAAAATATTTAAGAGTTCAGTCTATGGGTTCATATGGCGCTTCAGTGATAAGAAGGGTTCCCTGGGCCAGACTGCAGAAAGCAGAAACGTTTCCATATAGCAGAGATGGCAGGAAGACCGAAGAAGAATTTGCATTGGTCCCTCCCATTTCATTTATTCTGGCAAAATCCCCAGGGTGGTCTCGAAACCACTCCTGTTGGGAAAAGTACCGTTCTGATTTCCAGGGAAAGCGTTAGGACACATTAGCCTTAAATTTTCTTGTTGTAGAAAATTTGGTTAGCGGGCGCCTGGGTGGCTCAGTGGGTTAAAGTCTCTGCCTTCGGCTCAGGTCATGATCCCAGGGTCCTGGGATCGAGGCCCACATCGGGCTCTCTGCTCGGCAGGGAGCCTGCTTCCTCCTCTCCCTGTCTCTCTGCCTGCCTCTCTGCCTACTTGTAATCTCTCTCTCTGTGTCAAATAAATAAATAAAATCTTTTTTTAAAAAAAAAGAAAATTTGGTTAGCAAGAAAAAATTATAAATGAAAGGCCATCTTTTAAAGTGATTCATTGACCTGTCCTTGGAAGAACCNTTGGTTAGCAAAAAAAAATTATAAATGAAAGGCCATCTTTTAAAGTGATTCATTGACCTGTCCTTGGAAGAACCACGAGTAAATGGGGAGTGTTTAGTGGGAAGTGAAAAGACCCATTTGCTTTGGGACGGGACCCCTGGGACCCCTGCCGGCCTCGTGGGCTGAGTGCAGACAGCCTTGGCAGGCCGAGTGTAGACAGCCTCCGGGTGGAGCCCCGCCTGGACACAGGCAGAGGGGTGAGGTAATGATTTCCTTTCTCGATTCTCCTCAGCCATGAAATTTGTTAAGAATGTTACTCCTGATATACTGAATTACCATCTTCATTGCTTCAAGTTCTCTGGTCATCCCTAATATTAATTTCCTAAAATACAATTTCTCAGTTTCTATGGAAGAATGGTCCTGTCACTTTATGACAGGGTACCGTGATTCCATTCTGGGAATGTACATTAATTAATTGATACCAACTCCCTACGTGTAGCTTTTCCTTATTTCCTCGTCATTTAAAGATAGAGATAAAAATGAGAGAAGCATGTTTCTTTTCCATAATGGTTGGACAAGAAAGACCTTTAGATCAGATCTCTAGTGGTTCAAACAAAACAAAACAAATCTCATCCTCTAGACTCTTGGCTTTTGCCTAAATATGATTTATAAAACTGTGAAGTGTTGCTAATCTTGAAACGGTACTCGAGGGATATGATTTTCCAACACCCTTAATACATTTGACTACAGAACATCACAAAACACTTACTCTTAAGGACTGTCAGCAAAATGGATAATTGAAAAGTAGAGTGGTCCAAACTAGAGGAAAAGAGTTTCTTAATTCAAAAGAGTTGCTATTAGAAATGTTTCTTTTCTCTAAGGGAGGATATAGACTAAAGCATTTTACATGTGTGCTTGCTTTTCCTATCCTGTGCAAGTGCCAGTTGAAGAAGGGAGTAGAACCCTCACAGATGCCTCTAGTTTGAAACCCCGGTTGTCCCTAAAATTAATATCCTAAAATACAGTTTCTCAGTTTCTATGGAAAGTTGGTCCTATCACTTTTATGACGGGGATTTTCTGAAGTTCTCGGAGACGGCCTGATCTCTCACAGCACTGGGTTGGTTGCAATTCTGCTGTTTGAGTCCCTCTCCCTACACTCTGTACATGTAAGTGAGATTGCTTTTATTTCCTGGGTATCGTTTAAACATACACGTTTGATGCCAAGCACCTTGATGTCACGTTCAATTCTCCCACGCTTGGGTGGGCTTGTAAATTACCCATGGTAATTAACAGGCCCAAAGTCACAGTTGCTGGTTGGAGGCAGAAGCACGCTTTTCACCCAGTCTTGACTCTCAAGTCAGTCAAGAGCCCCAGAGCAGTGCCAGGGACTGGTGACCCACCTGGAACTGTGCCCGACAGCTGACGTCCCTGGGTTGCAAAGCGGAACGTCACTCCCTGGGTTGCAAAGGAGACTGTCACTCGGAGTGCTGGGTTTGTAACTAGGAGCAATTGTTGTAAATGACAGTATACTGAAAGTCGGGTTTTTTTTGTTTTTTGTTTTTTTCCCTAGGGAAGCTTGGAGGTGGTTCGCTTGGGGTACATTTTAATGGTCTCATCGCAGAGGACGATGTGAGTCTCCTTGCTGCAGCTCTGCGGATTCAGGTTGGTTTGATGCAGCTCTCTGAGAATTACTGAGTTGAGAGCTTGGATGAATAGTTGCTCACATTTTGAAAGTGTTTTCTGTTGAGCAGACACAGCGTTAAGCACCTCACACACATAATGTCATTTAATTCTTGCAACAGCCCTGGAAGATAATGTCATTCCCATTTGGTAGATAAGGAAAGGGGAGCGTAGAAAAATTTGCCTTTGGTGACATGACAGGTACAGAATGGGGACCCAAATCAGGGTCTGTTGTTAGTGATCTATTGCTGTGAATAAATTATCCCCCAAGTTTTGCAACCTAGGACAATAAACATTTATAAACTCACAGTGTTTGTGGGTCAGAGATTTGGCTCAGCTGTATGGTTTTGGCTCAAGGTCTTTCATGCAGTTGAAATCAGGAGGGCAGGGGTGCCTGGGTCGTTCAGTGGGTTAAAGCCTCTGCCTTTGGCTCATGATCCCAGGGTCCTGGGATCGAGCCCCACATCAGGCTCTCTGCTCAGCGGGGAGCCTGTTTCCTCCTCTGCCTGCCTCTCTGCCTACTTGTAATCTCTATCTCTCTGTCAAATAAATAAATAAAATCTTTAAAAAAAAAAAGGAAGAAATCAGGAGGGCAGCAGAAGGCTTGACTGGGGCCAGAGGCTCCCACTTCCAAGATGGCTCACACACACCTGTTGGCAAGATGCCTTAGACCCTCAGCATGCAGACTTCTCAGTAGAGCTGCTCATGATGGGGCAGCTAACTTCCCCCAGAATGAGTGATCCAAAGGAGAAGACAAGGAGGAAGCCACAGTAGGTTTTATGACGTGGCTGTCAAAGTCACCCACCACCATTTCCCTGTTTCCTCTTTGCTAGAAGCGAGCCACCAGTCTAGTTCACACTCAGGGGAAAGGGAATCGGGCTCACCTTTTGAAGACAGGAGTATCAAAGAATTTGTGGACCGCTCTTCAAACCACAACCATTTACAGGACCCAAAGCCCAAGATCTCCAGCTCGCTGCCGTGCAAGCTATGCATGGCAGTGACCTTGACTATCAGGAGAGAAACTGGAGCCTGTAATTCCTGCCACAGTGGAATTAAGCAGAAGCAAGATTTAGTTTCTTTCTTACATACCTGGTGTATACAATGAAATCTTTTTATTTCCAGGGGCGCCTGGCTGGCTCATTCGGTAGAGCATGCGACTCTTGATCTCAGGGCCATGAGTTCAAGCCCCACAATGGGCGTGGCGCTCACTAAAAATCAATAAATAAACTGACCCCCCCTTTAAAAAAATTTGAAAAAATATAAAAATAAATAAGATCTGTTACTTCCAAATGGGATATAATACCTTTCTTTAAGGACTGTGTGTAGCATTTCAACCTATGCCAAATTTTAATTCTGTCTCTCTTTGTGTATCACCATTTAACAATTCAGTGTTCTTGTTCTGTTACATCAACTGTAAAAGGATTATACTTGGAACAGCATTGCAGAGTTTGGAAGCTGGGGATCTAAGCTGATCATTCATGCAGCCTCACATTTCCCTCATTTTTCTCTTCTAACTGTGAGGAAGAACACACTCTATAATTTTATTCTAGTATTTGGTATCTTCAGTGAACACTTAACCTATTTTACAAGTCCCCATGTCTCACATTTTCCTTTTTCAGACCAACCTCCAATGCTAATTACATGCGAATAGAAGTGCCCCTGATATTCACCTGGGTTATTGTGGAGCTCTGTGATCCTTCTTGTGACATAACAGCCCTGCACAGTATTTTCTTTTGTTTTTTTTAAAGATTTTATTTATTTATTTGACACACAGAGAGAGATCAGATCACAAGCAGGCAGAGAGGCAGGCAGAGAGAGAGGAGGAGGCAGGCTCCCCGCTGAGCAGGGAGCCCGATGCGGGCCTCGATCCCAGGACCCTGAGATCATGACCTGAGCCGAAGGCAGAGGCTTTAACCCACTGAGCCACCCAGGCGCCCGTATTTTCATAGTTTCGATACATACCTGTCAGCCTTTCCGTGGGTAACATGCTTTCCTTTCTGTCCCTCGAAGAACATGGTCAGCAGTGGAAGGAGATGGCTACGCGAACAGCAGCACGCCAGGTGGAGACTTCACTGCTTGAGGCTCCAGCCTCTGTCCCCCGTCCCGAGGTACCCGCTGGGCTGCTTTGTAGTGACGTCGGGGTGCCACGGAGCCTCAGCTGTAGCCGAAGCTCCTCACTGGGTGGGGGCGCACGTCATGGTGTTACGGTGGCTAATTTCCTCTAATCACAGGGCTGCGCTATTTATGCTCTTGTTTAAGCCCTAATAATTAGATAGTAGTGAACTCATGTACCATATTGTGTCAGTTCTAGGATGTATATTCTCCATTTCTGAAGTCAGGATGTCCCTTACTGTCAACGATGTATCCTATATTAGATGGCATTGTTTTTTCTTCTTAGCGGTGCATGACATGATGCTGTCTTCTGTTTGACAAAATACGGTAATGCGGGGTTTGGAATATGCTCTTCCGTGTTAGAAATACCCGACTCACCTATCAGCCTGGTCTTCATGGCCCCGTAGGTGTCTACACTGGGGGCCCATGACCAACCAAACCAAACCCCATTCTAGGCAGGAAGTGAGTTCACCTTTCCTCAGAACACAGTAATATCTACTATCTGACAAGATACTCTGTGACGCTCCAGATGGATATTTTCTTCAGAGTAGCATTTAATGAAGTGCAAGCTATATATTCTCTGGATAAATTTGGAAATACATGCTGCAGGAATAATTCATTAGATAAGGTGTCAGAGCCGGAGAAATGCATTTTCCAGCCTCTTCATGCACGCCCCGCCCCCCAGCTCCAGCGAATCGGCCGCACCCTCTCCGTGCAGGCACCCACAAATGCCATTGGAAAACAGTGCACTGAAAACAACACATCATCAGCAGATAAAGCCTCCAGGAATTGATGCATTTTTCATTTGATAACCACTGACTTTTTAGAGTTGATCCATTTTCTTGGGCCACAGCTGAACACTCATGGTTCCGTTCTACTCATCCGGCCGTTTCCACCCCTGAAAGTAGACTGAACATCATAGTCCCCATCTGTGTTCATTAATACATAAATTCCAGGGAATGTTGTGTTATGTAATGTCACCCTCTTGTGTAATCTGTTTCATCAGATATCTTCATTTTTTTTTAAGTTACCTTTGTTGTTAAAGGACTTTTATTTTTAAAAGTAAATGAGTACGTTCTACTTACAGAGAGCTAAGAAAAAAATTGAGGGGGACTCTGCCAAACTGTGTATCAAAGTCTTTGCAGACATCTAAATAAATTCCACTTGGGGGAAGAAGTGTTTTAATTGCTGAAGCAAATTTGACTTCTGAGTTATGCGGGGGTGAGAAAGACAGGCTGAGTAGTTTATAAATACCTCAAAAATCAAAACGATGTCACTGTCACTCTGTCGCTAGTGAGGAGAAAACTTTGGAGGTTTTCCAAGAGTTGGCGTTTCCATTTAGATTTGGGGGAGGCAAGAAAGAGAAAAAAGGTGTAGACAGGAATGCAAAATGAAGTGGGAGCATAGGCAGTGGAGGGAGAGGGGGAGACCTGGAAGGGAAAATGCAGGTGTCCCCGGGGAGGGAAGCACAGAGCTCAGCCCACGTGCGATCCTGGCGGAGGCTCGCGATCCCCTCTGAGCTACTGTAGCGCGCTGCGGGGAAGTTCAGGGTCGAAGTGGGTTTGCCGTTACCTTGTGCCCCACGGTCAGACTCCATGGGGTCATGGAGGAGAGCACAGAGCAGGGTGAGGGCTTCGAGTCAATTATCAGCAGGAGCAAAAGAAAGAAAAACCAGAGCAGGGGCCTCCTGCCAGTGGACCCCAAAATAAGGGCTCCGGGGCAAGGCAGGCATTACCGTCTCCCCAAGTCTCAACCCTGAGGACCGGCCGAGTCTCTGAGGCCTGCTGTCCCCAGCTCTGTCTTGTGCCTGCCACATCTTCCTCTTGGACAGGTGCTTAATCCAGCAGATGGGGGGCCTGAACCCCCATTAAAACAAATAGCTGAGCTCGGGAGCCCCAAAAGTCACCCTGAAAAGTTCAGCACGGGCCGATCTCTTAGCACTCCCGCAAGCTGCACAGTGGTGTTCTCATCTTACCAGGAAAACAGAATAAACGACCAGCCCAGTGACACTCGGGTGTTCCTAACCCTTCCTGTATTTGACGTTGAGCTTCAAGCGCTAGGTCCTTTTACAGACGGTTATGCAATTAATAAAATATTTTGAAATATGATTTTTGGATTTGAAGTAGGAAAAAGAGAGGGAAAAGTGTGGACCCAGATGAAACAAAATAGCATTTCCCCATTTCTGAATAGCCAAGAGACACATGCAGCCAGCCCAGTGAGAGCGTTATGTAATGAGCCCCCTATTCACAGTTAGCGGAGATGGTGATGACCCACAGCGAGTGCAGTACCCTACAGTGACTATACAGTTCTCGCCTGTAGTATCGGTGTGCCCTTTGCACGTGGGCAGAGTTCTACGATCCTCGTGAGTTTTTAAGAGTTGCTCCCCTAAAAAAATATACCGTTTTTTTCATGCACATTACTGATTAGCAGTGGTGCTTAATACTGCTTGGGAGAGAGGACCACAAAGCAATTGCTTTGATTGCATTGTTGGCGTGGCGCATGGCTGTTTTCACTCTCGCAGAGTGACCACCTAAGCTGAGGAGACTCTTGCCTCTTGTGTGTTTCTCCCCCCCTGCAGCGATCTCGAGATTTCAAGAGCACAGACTCCAAAAGCCGTGGATGTCCTTGCCAAGGAGATAGGATTGCTTGCAGATGAAATTGAAATCTATGGCAAAAGCAAAGCCAAAGTACGTTTGTCCCTGCTGGAAAGGTTAAAGGATCAAGCAGATGGAAAATACGTTTTAGTAGCTGGGTAAGAAACCACTTTTAAAATTTAATTTACTAAGAAAGCGTGTTTATAAAACTCTCTTCCCTATTTCTGTCTGTCATCACACCCCTCACATCTGTCCTTTTCTCAGACTCGACATTTTTGTCCATGTCAGTTGGCATTCTTTCATCTGACATGAGGTTAAGTTCTCATTTTCAGTGCAAAACAAATTAGTCTCCTCCCCCAAATATAAAGTGTAATGAGTTCCTCATCCAGTATTTTAATTTTTCTTGTTTGTTTGTTTCTCATATTATGTTTTGATCACCCCTGTTCTGTCTTCGATTTTTCATTGAGTTTTTTTTGTGATAAAAATCCAAATAAGAATTAAAAGTAAAATATTTGGAACTGAGCAGGGGGGAATTTGTGTTCTACTAAGAAATAACATCTTAATGGGAAGTGTACAGAGAATTGTGTGAAACTTAACATTTTCCTGTTAATATCCTTAATATTTATTTATGTATTTGTGTTATAAAAGTTCATCATTTCTTTTTTCTTGCATTTTAAAATTAATATTGGGCCATTTTCATTTGTTGGGCATTTTATAAATGATAAATGCAGAGTTTTTGTGAAAAGGAGTGTTTATTTTCCCTCTTTTTAAAAAAGGAAATATGTTCATAGGCTGAAAAATGATAGAAAACAAGGGATTTAAAATATTTTTTCAATGTGACCTGAGGGAACATCAGGAGACCATATAAATTCCTTTGTTGCCTTGAAATTTCATTGCAGTGACTTATTGATGATATATAGGCCAAGACTTAAGGCCCCGAAACCTGTCTAACAGGCAGAGGGACATGTCTTAAACCTGGACTTGACTTTTGGTTAACTTTATTTTTACATATTTTATTATTAATGTAAACGCCTTGTTTCTTTTTCTGGTTATAAAGTCACACATACTCATAAAGCTATTCCAAAATGCAGAAAATTATCAACAAGAAAGTAAACGTGCCACCTCCTCCCACCCGGAGGAAAGGAAGGGGCTGGTAACCTTTGGGACCATCTTGACACAGGGAGTCTCCCGTAAATGAGATTGTCTTCACTGCTGTTCCCTAAACAGTATGGTTAGCGAGCAACGTGCCGTGTTCCTGGCTCCCTCCGCGCGGGTCAGTGTAGAGCTGGGCGATCATTTTGTATGACTGCGTATCATTCCACTGCCCCCATCCTAGATTCTGGGCGACGGGGGCTGGGATGAGGGTGGATTCCATTTCACACATCCTCCCAGCACCGTGAAGCCCCTGGTGGCCCAGTGGCCAACAGTTCAGCGTGCTTCTCATTCTTCAAGGATATTCAGGCCAAAACACGACTTGAAAATATCATTAAGGATGTCCCACAATGTATTTAACCAACTCTCTGTTGATGGGCACTCAAATTATTCCCCATGTTTGGCCACTGTAAGCAGTGCTACAATCAACAGCCCTGTGTGTGTTCACTTGTACACTTGCCCAGTGACCTCCTTAGGGAAAATCCCTACGTTTTTAATTCAATGTTATAAAACTGCAAATAAAGATAAAGCCCCAGGGGCTCCTGGGTGGCTCAGTTGGTTAAGCAACTGCCTTCGGCTCGGGTCATGATCCCGGAGTCCCAGAATCGCGTCCCCCATCAGGCTCCCAGCTCCATGGGGAGTCTGCTTCTCCCTCTGACCTTCTCCCCTCTCACGCTCTCTCTCTCTCTTTCTTTCAAATAAATAAATAAAATCTTAAAAAAAAAAAAAGATAAAGCCCTCAGTCCATAATTTCACCTCTTTAACGGCCAAATAATTTCTTCGTATTTCTTTCCCTCCCCTTCTCCCTTCTCTTTCTCTAGCTCCTCTGTCCATCTTTTTTTTTTTTTTAAAGATTTTATTTATTTATTTGACACAGAGAGAGAGATCAGATCACAAGTAGGCAGAGAGGCAGGCAGAGAGAGAGAGAGGAAGAAGCAGGCTCCCCACTGAGCAGGGAGCCCGATTTGGGCCTCGATCCCAGGACCCTGAGATCAAGACCTGAGCCGAAGGCAGAGGCTTTAACCCACTGAGACACCCAGGCGCCCTCCTCTGTCTGTCTTTTGGAAGGATAGACAGCTAGGGCTCTCAGAGCCCCTCAGTGGCTGTGGTTTTAAGGAATTCCTATCTTGCCTGTGGCTTAAATCTCCCTCAGGCTTCCAGGCTCACAACAGTTGCACTCCCCATCCCACTGGGGTCCTTTCCAACCTAGGACCCCACCCCTAATGTCTCCGGAACTGAGCTGCAGGAAAGCTCCGTGCTGAGAGGGAAGGTTGACCTCACCTACAGGCACCCCCGGGGCCAGATCCATGCAAGGAGCCAGCTGATGTCGGGAGTGGATTGGGGACCCCTGGGTCCCAGGGTTTGGAGCACACATGGAGTCAGTGTTGCCTTTCTGGAACGTGCTTGATGCAAGTTTATTATCAGAAAAAAACTCTGGGACATTCAGAACTTCAAAAGTCTATTTAGTATTTTATCCACACATTTGCTTCCCGTTTTCCAGGCTCTAAGTGATTTTGGTAGATGGATTTGCTGGTTTTTTCCCCCTGTTTAAGGTGGGAAGTTTTAAGGAAAACTCAGGAGGATGCACTCTCCATTTACCAAGGAAGAATCAAGCAGTCATTTTTCATATGGAGTGGCTGTTTATTCTTTCAAGCACTTGTTAATACTGGAAATAACACAAATCTGTATGTGACCCTGCCCCTAGCTGGGAACACAGAAGTGATATTTCTAAAACAAAAGCTCTGGTGGTATTGTTATCAGATTCCTAACTTAAGTCCTACCATCAAGGGCGGGCCACATGCTAGAGAGTGACAGCTGGTGTGGCTTTCCAGGATCAGGGCTGCATGTGGGTCCGTGCCCAGTAGGTCACAGCTTCCTGCCGCACCCCGTCTCTTTGCCAGCATTTGTATGTGCATCTGAGCTGCAAAGAAGCCAGGTTGTCATATCGTCCGTAGAAATGAAATGAAACCTGAATCCTCAGGTACAGATTTAACCCCGAGAGATAAACAGTTCTTTTTCTGAAACTGTAGTGTATGTTCCTTATAAAACAAAGATCAATGAAGAAACAAAAATTAAATTGTGTTCCTTTCAACTTCATTGGGAAAAAAAAAAGCTGTGACAGTTGGATTTTGAGACTGTACCTGTGTCTGTAGGAAAGCCTGAAGGGTTTTAGAAAATACGTATCATCACACTGTGTAACCCACACAAACAACAAGCGATACATTTTTTTAAGTGTGTTAGCTGCCTTTTTCATCTAACTTTTTAATAGCTGGATGTTTGCGATCACTTTAAAACACCAATCATTTTATTTATAATCTAAAATGAGAAGTTCATGTGCAATAAAGACCACCTCCATAGTTTTATTTTTGGTCACAAAAGTTATGGAAAGTGACAATTGTCAAACCACTATAGACGCTGTCCCTGCTTCAGAAATAGGAAGGACCCCTCCATGAAATGGGGAATTATTTCCTTTTCCTGCAAGATTTTTTTTTTATATTTTGGAAATAATACCGGCTTACTGCATAAAAAATTTAACATCATGTAAAGCAAAAAGGAGAAAACGAAATCTGTCGTGACTCGGAAGTGTTAAAAAATTTTTATATTTCCTTCCAGGATTTTCTCTCTGGATCTATCCTTTTTACACATTAAGATCATGCTATAAATACCATTTTGTGGCCTGCTTTTATTTCTGAATACTGTAACATGAGTCTTTCCCCATGCTTTAGCAGAATTCAGATACTCAAGTCATTCCTCAAGAAACCTAAATAATGTATTTGTGGTTGTACTTTTGAACTTACACATAACATGTGATTTAAACGTGTCAGCGGTAGAATTAAAATCTAAAACAATGGGATTTTAAAAAATCTTCTGTCAATAACCACAATGCAGCACAGATTAATTCGCTTTAAAAGCTGTTCTTCCAACTTCAGAATTTCTCATTCCGCCAGAATCATCTGTGTTCCATCAGCTACACATCGCGTGGTACTTCTACCTTTATCCATCACTGTATTTGCTTTGCCTGACAAAATGAAAAGTATTGGGAATTGTTCAGGGAAATATGCCAAGAGGATCTTAGGGGCTCTTGAGTTTTACATATTTTCCCAGTTACACTAATGAAAAGGAATTTGTTGGAGAACTTGCCTCGGAGTGCAGCTGTAGGGCATTGAATGTGTGCAGGCTCGGCCTCCGTTGGCCCCTCACCGATCTCTGTGCAGAAGTTTCTCTGAATTACTCAGAGCAGTTCAGAAAGAAGCCCAAATTTGTCTATGAGCAGACTGGATTTCACATTAAAGAATAATTAAAATCATTCGCATCGCTTTCTTTCATGTGTAGAATGCCAGATACTTCATTTGATTTTTTTTTTCTTTTAATCGTCCAAACCATTCCTTTTGGTAAGTGTAAAAATAACCTTTACTGACTTTTAAAGATTCTGCTTTTCTGCCTTGGGTAACTATTCGAATATCTATGAGTTTTTTGCTACATGCACAACTCACGGAATAAAACAAAGGTATTCAGAAGAAACCACCGCCGACGGGGCCTTTGAACTGCTCACGTCGGTCACGTGCACTGGGAAACACAGGCCAGCGGACTGCAGAGTCTGTTGTCAGGCCTAAAAGCCTTCAACAACTTCCTGGTCAGGGGGGTGCCTGGGATGAGTGATATATATTCATATGCTGCTTGAGCACGTGGTTTTGGAGCTCCCGGTGAGACCCATGGCCCAAGACAATACTACTGTTCTAGATGCTTCGTTTTGAGAGCCATGCACAGTTTTACCACTACAGTCTGCATAGGCAGTCTCTTTAACCTTGGAGTAAGTGGTAAACTTCTTTTACTATGTGTCTAAACTCTCACGGAGTAGTTCAATACATTGTTACTGTAGTTGACAGTAAACAAATTTGTTTTAGAAAAGACATCATTGCTTTGTCAAGTGTGTTTTGCTCATGTGTGCCTGGACAGCTGACAGAAACACAATGGGAATGGGCATAGCCCTTCACCTCAGCAAGCCTGTGGGCTGGTAGGCAGGACGGCCAGGAAGCGTCAGGAGGCTCGTAAGGATACGAGAAAAGTTACGTAATAGGGGCGCCTGGGTGGCTCGGTTGGTTAAGCGTCTGCCTTCAGCTCAGGTCATGATCCCGGGGTCCTGAGATCGAGCCCCGCGTTGGGCTCCTTGCTCGACAGGAAGCCTGCTCCTCCCTCTCTCGCCCCCCTGCTGTGTTCCCTCTCTCTCTCGCGCGCGCGCTCTCTCTCTCCGTCAAATAAATAAATAAAAGCTTTAAAAAAAAAGTTACGTAATAAATACATGATAAATACTTAGGGATACAGAGAGGAGCAGATAAAGCTGCAGGGAGATGTTGAGGAAGAGAATGAACAAAAACCACAGTTGCATCTCCATAAACTCTGAGCTCTTACAGAAAAAAGAAATTAGGTGCTCCTTGTTTTTCCGAGTCAGCTTGATAATTTGGAGTCAGAGTTAAGGATAGTGGGACAGCAATTAAACCCAAGTCTGATAGCAAGTTTAGGAATGAGGTAAAATAAAATTTTTATTGTAGCTCGCCTTTTATTGCTAGCAATAAATACTTCCTGCTTTTTGATTTCCCTGGATCGTATTAGTTGGCAGAAAGCTAAGCGGTCCTGTGTTTCTAATTAAGAATTGGATGGTTCCCTGGAGTTTTGAGGAGGTCATCGCTGGGTGTGTCTGCCTTGGGCCGTCTCCAACAGCGATGTTAGCACATCCTTGGGGATGAAAATGTAATTCTTCATGTGACACACTGAAGTAAGCCACCTATTCCTTTGCAAGCAGTAAATGGTCAGTACAGTACTTAGTCTGCCCTGTCTTTGATACCACATTTTTTTTCCAGGCTATCACAAGATTGTGATGCCTGCGGCTGACCAGCTGCTTGTATTGTTGCTGTACTAAGAAAACAAAGTTGACTCAAAGCATAAACATGTGTAACTGAGTCTTCATGGTGACCAAGGGTCGTGTGGCTTCAGGAGTTTGAGGCTGACTTCACTGAGCGTGTTTGGCTTGGTGCACCTGCTCCCTACCAGTGACCTTGTTGCTACAGACAGTGATGGCTGCCACGGGCTCACCTGGCGTCAGGTGTCTCTGCGTCTCCGCGGTGTGTGATTCTGGGCAGACTTCCGGGGTTCCCTTAGAGACCCTGTCACAGCCCTGCCTCATCCTCAAGATTTCTTGCTTCTGCTCCGAGTTTCCTTTTGCTTTCTTCTGACGGCTCCTTAAGAGAACTGTTCTCGACGATTCTGTCCTCATCCCTCTTTGTACTGTGTTCACTGACTGGGTGAGCTTTCCTGTCCCCATGCTTTACATTGCTAATTAACGGTTTGTCTGGCTAACATTTATTCATTTGCCAGCTGTCAGCCTGGGTGTTAGTTTATGAAGACTTCCCTAATCCTCCAGATCTCATCAGACCCTCCTGCCGCGTGCTCTCGTAATGCAGTCTCATTGCCAAGTTTCTGTCCTATGTGCTTGTCACCTTCGTGGACTGATTCTTCTCCAGTATTGGAGGGGCTGTTGGATGAGAAGGGACGGTATGTCTGACTCCATGAGATTGGAGCCGCAGGAATGCAGACATCTCTTCTTTAGGACAAAAAAGCTCTCTAACTATAAACACAATCCGGAAATGAATGGGCTACTCTAGAGGTAATGAGCCTCCATCACTGTTTGTGGTGGAGAGACAAGCCCTGAACACTGATGTCTCGAAGGAGATAGGTGAGTGGGGACGACGGGATGCCTTCCAATCCTAAGAGTCTGTCCACAGATCGCTGAGGAGGCCTTGTGCCCACGTTGTACCCCCAGTAAATGGCCCTAGAAGAACAAATGCCAGGTCACCCATCAAAAAGAAACGACGTCGTCGTAATTATTTAAACCATTTGATGGATAATTCTGTGCCATTTCTTGAAGCTGAGAATGTTATCACTGGTGAATCACTTTTCTTTTTTTGGTCTCTTGCTGGAGGTGCATCTGTATCTTGGCTTTAGCATAAGCACGGCCTGTGTCGTGCGGGTAGATCATAAAGGTCCATGAAAATTGGAAGCACTTAAGTGAATCTTGGGATGATGTGTTCTCAGAACCTTCCAGTATCCTCTGATTTGGTTCTGGTACTGTAGGTTGATTTTGCATAGTTTGTTCAGGAAATATTACAAAATTCACTTTTTTTTCCTCCCCAAACCAGGATCACACCCACCCCTCTCGGGGAAGGGAAAAGCACAGTGACAGTTGGACTCGTACAGGCGTTGACTGCTCACCTGAACATCAACTCCTTTGCCTGTCTCAGGCAGCCTTCTCAAGGACCAACTTTTGGAGTTAAAGGTACGTGATTTAACAACTGGTACATTTTTCAGAGCAAAATTTGGGGCAGAGAAAAGTTTTGAAAGAGCGTTATCAACAGATAGGGAGTTAAGACTTGTGGGGGAACTGGGACGTTTCATCCCCGCGTGCACCCCCTGCGCACGCTCAGTACGGGGTGGTCACCCCAACGTGGCCACCCCTCGCAGAGGGGGCTGCAGCGGGCGGGGGGTTCAGCCGAGCCCCCCAGGAAGCCCATTTCCCTGGTTCCCTGGAGCAGTCGCTGGGCCCATGCTCGCCACTCCAGCCTTGGGCGGAAGCCTTCAAGCTCATCGGGACCTTCTTTGCTCAGCCGCTTTGCGATTCTGCCATTCCTGTTGGTGTTTTATTATCCCTGCCGCAGAGAAAGGCCTTTCCCTCTAAACCATCGGAGAGTCTTTCAGTTGGGCCTGAGGGCTCTTCCCATCAAAGTTGCTGTCAAGCCGGCTGATCTCAGAAACTGACCGGCCGTGGCCAGAGATGCGGTGAAATTTCTGTCTGGCTGTGCTCAGCCTACAACCAGCCCCGTCACACTCGCTACTCCTTCTCCGCTGATTGATCATGACGTCATTCGTCAGCTCACGTTACAACAGCATTTACTGCTGCGATTACTATTTGTTCCTGGCACTTTGTGGTTGTGAGCAGGATGA
This sequence comes from Ailurus styani, assembly GCA_002007465.1. Lineage (NCBI taxonomy): Eukaryota > Metazoa > Chordata > Mammalia > Carnivora > Ailuridae > Ailurus > Ailurus styani. The sequence continues at coordinate 1,921,272 of LNAC01000287.1, read as the reverse complement.
TGTTTACGTTACAGTCACAGCTGCTAATAAGTCCTAGCTCATTAAGTACTGATAACTCATAGGATGTCAGGCATTACGCAGCGGAATGAACACTAAACTCGAGCGAGAAGGCTGTGGTTGTATCCGTGGCCGTGCCGTTTACCGCTGTGTGACCTTTAGCCGGTTGTCACCTTTCTGAGCCACATCTGTGATTATGCAAAATGGTTGATAGTATCTGGCTTACTGAGTTGTGAGGACCAAATGAGATCGTGTTTAAAAAACATGGTACACTGTGAAATGAGAGGACGCAAAATGTATCACTCTTGTTTTAAGAAAGCGAAATTTTTTTAATGGAGTAACTTTACTACTTTGAGCGCTAATCAGCACACCAGACCTTACATACTATTATCTAAAATCAGTTGACTGAATTTTACCGTGTGTTGGTGTGAGTTCACCAGATGGATTTTTCTGAACCAAGCTTCTTGATACGTCAAGCACGTGCAATTTCGATAACACAGAGCCGCCTAGATCGAAGAATAAATGAATAAAATAATGTCATGTTAGCTTTAATGACATTTGCTATATTATTTTTACCATTTTTTGTTGTTTTTTTTTTTAAACCAAGAAACTAAAGTCCTTCCATTGCACAGTTGAACAAAGTTGGGACTTTTTCCCCCCTTTTGTTCTGCTTTGATAGACAGTTAATGTTTTTTACTACCTGTTGTTTCATCTCGGGGGTGCCGGCCTTGCTGCTGGGTTGGGGGAGCTGTGTCCCTAGGGCCCTGTCACCCTGCATCGCCGGACTCAGTGACTGATTTCCAACGGTGCCTTCTCTGTCATGCAGGGGGAGCTGCAGGTGGCGGGTACGCCCAGGTCATCCCCATGGAGGAGGTAAGATCTCAGCGGAAAGCACGTCATGTGTCACTGTTCTTCCTTCCTGGAACCTTTGTGCTGGGCCCCCTAAGCCCAGGCCCACAGTCCTTGATCCTCAATCCCAGAATCCTAACGGCTCTGAAAACCAGAACCATCTGCATGACACACAGCGGAGAAACCTGACAGTGACAGCTCTGAGCCATTCGTGTCTGTGCCGTTAGCTATAAATATGCATACATTTTGCTGCAGATCTGATTAATGGATGCGGACCTAGACCCCACTGGGGGTGTGTTATTAAAAAATTAGAGGTATATCACACTATGTTTCTAAGTTACCAAAAATTCTGGATCCCAAACCCCACATGGCTCCAGGGCTTCTGGAGAAGAGAGTGGAGACCTAGCTCCCCATCTGTCGTCAGTTACACGCCCCTGTTCAGGAGGACTCAGACTCCTCCCTTGGGCAAAGAGAGACTCCGAAATAGTTCCGAAGAGGGGCCCCTGGGTGGCTCAGATGGTTAAGCAGCTGCCTTTGGCTCAGGTCATGATCCCAGGGTCCTGGGATCGAGTCCTGCATCGGGCTCCCTGCTCAGCCAGGAGTCTGTTTCTCCCTCTCCCTCTGCCTGCTGCTCCCCCTGTTTGTGTGCTCTCTCTCTCTCTCTCTCTCTCTCTCTCTCAAATGAATAAATTTTAAAAAATCTTTATTAAAAAAAATAGTCCCTAAGAAAAATGGGCAAAAAAGGTCAAAGGTGTCCATTGTTATTTCTGCAAGAACCCCTACCCCTGCATCACCACCCCCGTGTCCCCTGCATCTGACCATCTGACCAGGTCTCATCACTTCTGCTCTCGGCATCAGCCTCCAACTTCTGGTCCCGAGCAGTCTTTCCAAAACCCAAGTCTGAGCCGGTTGCTTTCCTGTTCAGTGCATTTCACTGTCTGTGCTGTGTAGCGTGTGTGCTCCACCTTTCCTGCCTCAGGTCCCCACGGGCCACCCTCCTTCTCCCGCCTCATCAGACTCCCCGCCGACTCCTACCCTGTCCTCTGTTGATTCCAAGCCTGGAGGGTTCTTCCCTTCCTGTTCTGCCCTCACTGCCCCAGCCTGTCCTCTGAGTTCTGTTCCACCCCCCAGAGGCCCTCCTGTTCTGTTTCTCGCATCCGGTTCGGTAGGCCGTGGTCAGTGAGAGGCCGTAGACCAGCGCTCAGACCGGCGCCCAGCACACAGCAAAGGCTCACTGGGAAATGTTTGTTGGTTTCGTTGAATGAATCAGAAAGCTGTTTACCTGTGGAGGCCTGAGAGTTAGGGAAGCTACAGGGGAAATCGGGACACTTTTCAAGTATTGGGGGTGGGGGAAGAAAGAATAGTGTGGGGCATTGCTGAAGAGATGGCCCCAAGCCTCCCGTCTGAATGGGGGTGAGTAATATTCACAAGCCAGGAAGAACCAGAGCCAGGAGGCCAGGCTGGGGATATGGAGGTCAAGGAACATGCCCAGGGGAATGGCTCCGGAATTTTTGCGCAAATATTCCAAGGGCATTGGTGTCTTGCTGTCATATGGCATCAGCTGCGTGGCTCAGACTTGGGGCAAACTTAAGGCATATGATAGTTGTAACTGCCTTATGATCATTAAGTGAGCCAGAAACAATCAGGCAGCTTGTTCCTTGAATTCGAAGACCTTGCGTATCTCCTTCGTCTCTCTATCCCCAGCTCTGAGCACAATGCCCGGCGCTCAGACCGTGTTTGTTGACCGAGTGCATGAATAGACAATGGGTACCAAAAGAACCTTATTAAATAGTCATGGGGAAGTGTTTGAATAAATTCCAGATGGGTTGAGGAATTGAAAGTGAAAATACTGAGACTGGAAGGATGAGAAGGAGCCAGGATTATGCAGATTGGGGGGTGGGGGCGGGTAGGAGCCCAGGCAGTGTGACCTGCTCAGGGGAGAGCACTGAGGCAGAAGGGGTTGGTTGTCTTCAGTGAACCAAAGGCCACCAGCTTGTGTCCATGGGCCAGCGGGGGTGGAAGGAGTGAGGTATAAAAATGGGTGAGGGCCAGCTCTTTCAGGCTATGAAGTTCATGGCCAAGAGCCTGGATATTATTGGAATATCATTGTCCACCATTGAAGGGATCTTGACAAAGTAATAATATGACAGAAATTGAGTTTTATAAGAATACCTCTGGCTTCTGTGCAGAGAATAGGCTGCCAGGAGTCCAGAGTGAAATCTAGGAGTCTAGTAAGGAGGCCCAGGGAAAAGATGGTGGTGTGGCCTAGGATAGTGGCACTGAGGATGGAGAAAGGTTGATAGTGATGGATGACGTGTTTGTTGGGTTTGCAGAATTAGACGAGGGCTGTGAGGAAGGGGGAGAACATCCAGGATAGTGAGATGAGCAACTCCATAGTCATTTATTGACATGGAGGATGGGGGGAGGAGTGCCTGGGTGGCTCAGTTGGTTAAGTGTCCAACTCTTGATCTTGGCTCAGGTCTTGATCTCAGGGTCATGAGTTTAAGCCCCACATTGGGCTCCATGCTTTGTGTGGAGCCTACTTAAAAAAAAAAAAGGATCAGAATTGGAGGATGAGGGTTGGGTAATGGCCATGTGGCTAGAGCTGTGGGGGCAAAAGGTTGTTGTCAGGAGAAGAGAGGCCTTTTTGGGTCCAGTGGACACCCCAGTGGATATCAAATAGGCAGCAGGAAAGAAAAACAAGCCAGTTTTAATGTAGGGGAAGGATTCAACAGAAACATCAGAAAAGGTTAACTAACCAATGATTGTTTCTTTTCACTAATAATCAAATTAATCTACATTAAAACTGCTAGCAGTTATTTGACTTACCAAATTGGCAGAGTTGGATTTTTTTAAATAATAATAATAATAAATATTAGCAGTGAGAGATTGAACTGCACTGCTGGGAAGCATATATTGGTAAAAATTTCCTGGAGGGCCAATGTGAGACAGGAATCCATCAGAATCCTTGAGGAGAACACAGGCAGCAACCTCTTCAACCTCAACCACAGCAACTTCCTCCTAGAAACATCACCAAAGGCAAGGGAAACAAGGGCAAAAATGAACTTTTGGGACTTCGTCAAGATCAAAAGCTTTTGCACAGCAAAGGAAACAGTCAACAAAACCAAAAGACAACTGACAGATGGGAGAGGATATTTGCAAATGACATATCAGATAAAGGGCTAGTATCCAAAATCTATAAAGAACTTATCAAACTCAACACCCAAAGAACAAGTAATCCAATCAAGAAATGGGCAGAAGACATGAACAGACATTTCAGCAAAGAAGACATCCACATGGCCAACAGACACATGAGAAAGTGCTCAATATCACTCGGCATCAGGAAAATACAAATCAAAACCACAGTGAGATACCACCTCACACCAGTCAGAATGGCTAAAATTAACGAGTGTGGAAATGAAAGATGTTGGCAAGGATGCAGAGAAAGGGGAACCTTCCTACACTGTTGGTGGGAATGAAAGCTGGTGCAGCCACTCTGGAAAACAGTATGGAGGTTCTTCAAAAAGTTGAAAATAGAGCTACCCTATGATCCAGCAATCGCACTACTGGGGATTTACCCTGAAGATACAAATGTAGTGATCTGAAGGGGCACGTGCACCTGAATGTTTATAGCAGCAATGTCCACAATTGCCAAACTGTGGAAAGAACCTAGATGTCCATCAACAGATGAATGGATAAAGAAGAAGTGGTACACACACACACACACACACACACAGGAATATTATGCAGCCATCAAAACCGAAATCTTGCCATTTGCAACAACATGGTTGGAACAAGAGGGTGTTACGTTAAGTGAAATAAGTCAGTCAGAGAAAGACAATTATCATATGATCTCTCTGATATGGGGAATTTGAGAGGCAGTGCAGGGTTCGTGGGAGCTAGGGACGGAAAAAATGAAACAAGATGGGACGGGGGAGGGAGACAAACCGTAAGAGACTATTAATCTCAGGAAACAAACTGAGGGTTGCTGGGGACTGGGGGGTAGGGATAGGGTGGCTGGGTTATGGACATTGGGGAGGGTATGTGCTATGGTGAGTGCTGTGAATTGTGTAAGACTGATTCACAGACGTGTACCCCTGAAGCAATACATTATATGTTAATAAAAAAAATTTTTTTTTCCCGGAGGGCAAGCAAAAATATGTATCAAGTGCCTTAAAAGCAGTATCATACCTTCGGGCCCAAATAAATCCATTTTTAGTTTATCCTAAACAAAACTGGCTGTGTATGCAAAGATTTAATTTTCAACTATTTTCACACATCTTGTACCATTAAAAAAATTGGGAAGACAGTCTTAAATGTCTACTAATAGAATATCACATTAGCTGTATTTTGAAGACTATTTAATGATGTAAAAATGCTAGTAATATTAACACTAAGTATAAAAGCTAAGGTGTAGCTGTGCCTGCGTGGCTCAGTCTGTTGAGTATCTGACTCTTGATTTCAGCTCAGGTTTTGTTCTCACGGTTATTAGTTTGAGCCCCGATGGGTTCCGCAGTAGGTATGCAGCCTACTTAAAAAAAAAAAAGCCAAGGTGTAAACTGTTATGGTGTTATGATCTTGATATTAAAAATTATAAATTTTATAAAATATACATATATAATTTTCCATATTTTCTACTCATCATATATTTTATGTTATAAAATGAGATTTTTACTGATCAGCTGGTGTTTTGGGAGTGGTACCTCAGTTCTTTCAAAAAGCAATTTTGGTCGTATTTTCAAGATCTTTTAATCCAGTAGCCACACTGCTGGAAATACATGGCTTATTAGCAACTAATTAAAAAAATTATTTGCATGTGTTCTTTTTTGCAAAAGTGAAAATTGGTAACAATTTAAATATCTAGCCATTGGAAACTGAAAACTTTTGGAACATCTACTCAATTATACAGACTCCATGACCTGTAACTGCATGTCGACAAGATTATTACACTAAAATACATAGAGTAAGAAGTTCCTTAAATGAAAAGTTACCAAATGTATTATAAGTATGCTGAGTCTACAAAAAAAAAAAAAGTATGCACATAGAGTCTTGAGGGGGATACATTTCTTTTTACTTCTCAGACTTTCATATATTATTCTATTGTTACTGTTTATTTAGTTTCTGCCTCATTTTAAAGTATGTTCTATGTGACACTGTTTTCTAAATCATAAAAACAATGCATGAAAACAAGGAGATTATTAAGGCCATCGGAATGTCTCACCCTTTAACCCAACAACGAAAGACGAAAGAATTTGTGGTGAGCCAGTCCACTTAAGAGTTCTTTGTTGTCAAGTGGAAAACTCTGACATTGATTTTGATTTAGGCTATTTTGTTGACTTAGCTCATTATAAGGGTATGTGTAATTAGTGCAATAGTTTATTTATTCAGAAAGTCCTGGAATACAGCCGTGCTTGTCTGAGACCAGTAGAAAGATGTTTTCATGTCATTTACAGTTCAACCTTCACTTGACCGGGGACATCCACGCCATCACTGCTGCCAATAACCTGTTGGCCGCTGCTATTGACACAAGGATTTTGCATGAAAACACCCAAACCGATAAGGTGAGAAAGTTTCCTCGTTGGCCCTTTTGGGAATCTTATCCTGGGATTTCTGGATTCTTAAGGAGTTCATGAGAAAACTCTGGAGTATGTAAACTGAAATTGTATAAAACATTTTGCAAACTCTACATGTCTATTTCTTGGGGAGAAGATCCATACTTTGGTTGGTTTCTCAAATGAGTTTATGACCCGTGCCATGTTGTTAAGTGAATTATGTTAGTTGTACTTCGAGGCAGGACTTTCAGTTTTAAAGGCAGTTGGTAGACCAGTTCTCTTCATTCTGTCCAAGGGTCCAATTTCTGGTCTGTAGTAAGAGGACTGTTGGAAAGATATCTTTTTTAGACTATCGTGTTACATACAGCCATTCTAGATATACTGTGAAAGAGATTAGACCCCTTTGTTGGCCTTCAGGTGCACACAGCTAATGTAAACACACACCTGATGTGGATAGAGTACCAGGTACTAATTCCTCATAGACATAGGACATGGATAAAAGTGGGACTTTTTGGCATATTTACAAGGGTCTTGACTTCCTCCAATGAAAGTAATCCCTTGTGAGTTTTGGAAGCCAAATACAGATAAATATTAATTTGATGGCTATGAGGCTATGTAGATAAAGAAATATTTATATTTATGCAGAGTCTTTGCAATGTGCTCTATTTCAGATGTAGTCAGATTTATTAAAATGATAGAACTTAAGGCTACATTGTTTATATTAGCCAAGAATTTTAATAGGGTCTCTAATCTTAACAGTTTGGTTATAAATGTAATGAACTTTGTCATGTCCTGTGAATTATCCAAGTTCATAGTTGGCTGTTAAGCTTTTGTGGGGTTTTATTTTTGTTTTGTGTTTTCAGGCGCTATATAATCGACTCGTTCCTTCAGTGAATGGTGTTCGAGAGTTTTCAAGCATTCAGCTTGCTCGGCTGAAAGTAAGTTTGCAGTTAGTGGCTCTTCAACAAGAAAATAATCCTAGAGGCAGGGCACCTGGGTGGCTCAGTGGGTTAAAGCCTCTGCCTTTGGCTCAGGTCATGATCTCAGGGTCCTGGGATCGAGGCCCACATGGGGCTCTCTGCTCAGCAGGGAGCCTGCTTCCTCCTCTCTCTCTGCCTGCCTCTCTGCCTACTTGTGATCTGATCTCTGTGTCAAATAAATAAATAAAATCTTTAAAATAATAATAATAATCCTAGAGACAAGTCAGAAAAATGATCAAAGCCCACAATTTTGAACTTGGCTTGATTGGGGTTTTCAGACACTATTTGGGGAGTTAAACTCTAGAGACAGAACAATGTAAGAGGGAGAAGAGAACCCAAAACCTCAGACCTGGCTCCACCAAAGAGCAGGTAGACAAACTCGTTCCCTTTTGAGGTCTCCGTTCCTTCCACTATTGACTGAGAAGACTGCTTTGCAGATCTGGAGTCCCCTAGTCCACGGACAGATAAAATTTCTGGGAGTCCTTCTCTTTCATGAATTTTCTTTGATTTCTCGGAAATAAAATCTAGCCTCTGAAAATGTATCTAGATCAGTTTTATTGCAGGAAGATGCTAAGGTTGTACTAGTAAAAGCAATCGTTATTCTCACCCATGTTATCATTTCTAAGTTCTGTTTGCTCCTGTCCTACTTATCTCACTGATTCTCCCTTGCTCTTTTCAGAGACCAAAAACTAACTTTAATGGTATAACTGACAGCCACTGGTGGGTGATAATTGATTTTAAAAACTCACCCCCCTGCTTCTGAACCAAGTTTGGCTTGTTGAGAATACTGTGCACTGTACTAACCTCAGCAGCCACAACATAGATCCTTTGGCATTCATACTTTCAGATTATTTTCTTGTACTTCATTATGAACTTTCATAGAACGTTTTCTTTATAGAAGTAGATGCACTGAGAGTTTTAATGCCAATTTTTTTCACAGTGAAATAGAAATAAATTGTTTTTAAAAAATGGGCATCAACTTGACGTGAGTTATTGGTATTGGTATTTGAAAGGAGAGCTAATGAACTGGAACATCAGTCCTGGGGACAGCAGTCAACGTCCCTTCTGAGTGGAGCACATGTGGCCACATAGCACAGTCCTGAAAGTTTCGGGCCAAGGTAGCAGCAGGTCGTGTTCTCTGTCCTAACAGCCTCGCCTGATTTCAGTGCCGTTCTAAGGGTATATTATAAATATCCATGTCTTCCATTTCAGGGCTATTTGGGCATTTGTTTAGGAATTGGCCTAACCTACAATTTATTGGAGTTTCAGTGTAGTTTTGGTGCTTTTGTTTTGTTTTATTTTAAGTTCAGTGTAGTTTTGAAAAGACTTCCCAGTCATGGAGGAAATAAAAGAACAGGGATAATTTGGGGTACATTTTGCTTTCTCTTCCCTGCTAAAATTGGTTGCATTTTTCCCCCTTCATTGTTAGAAACTGGGAATAAATAAGACGGATCCAAACACACTGACGGAAGAGGAAATCGGTAAATTCGCCCGTCTCAACATCGACCCCTCCACCGTCACGTGGCAGAGAGGTGGGTGCTGCTTGTGGGGTCGGGGGTGACAGTCATTCCAGCTGCGGCGCTTAAATCACTTTCCCAAGCACCTAGTTTCGTTTCTTCCCCTCACCGCCCCCCACCCCCACCCCAGCGTGGGGTCTGGAATCTCTTCCCTCACCCTGCTCTCTGTCCCATTCACTCCCCGACACCCGTCCAAGGAGGGCGAATCCGTTTTCTCCTTCCTGGGTCGTAGCACCTAATGAAGCTCACAGTGTCTTGGAAGGTTCGGGGGTCTGGATGCCTGACCCTTCTGTGTGCTCTCCTCAGACCTGCCCCCTTGCTTTCCTCCTTTCTACCCGCTTCCAGAACTTTTTGATCAGATGCCTGACTGATCGCCATTACTTGTAATCGATGTTCTTGTGAGCACATGCATCTCGCAGGTCAGAAGGTTCAGAATGTAGAGATGTCCTACTGTCACCTCTTGGCTTAGAAGGCCCCCGCGTGTGTGATAAACTCCTGTGTGGGGCACGAGGACCCCCGCAAAGCTGGGCCTGAGGCATCCCCGTGGTGTGGCCCCGGGGGCTTTTCCTCCCCGTCTGGTTTCCAGGCAGCTGGGCCTCACCTTGTCCTTGTGCATGCCCTCCTGCCATGCCCACCCCGTCTCCTCGCCCGGACTCTCTCGGACACAGCCCGGGTGCCCCCCTGTCATGAAGGGGACACAAAGCTTCCCTTCTGAGAATCCGTGTAACCAGTTCATGAAGAGCATGGTGTTTTCCAGTAAACGGGGAGGTGGAGAGACAGAGACCAGAGACTGAGTCTTGGCTCCACCGTGTACGAGCTGTGCAACTTTACAAATGACTTACTCTGTTTTCTCATCTGTCAAATGGAGTAATAATTACCAGAGTCTGCCTTGCATGGTTTGGTGGCAGCTGGACCCAATGGCACCGCCCAAGCCATCAGTAGACTCCATCGTGGGAGTAGTTGCAGGATGGAGTTTTCTGAGTTGGTCTCCCAAGCGGAAGGAGAGGAACATCATTCTGGAAATTCAAAAAAGTGTGTCAATGAGGTCTATAGATTTTAGATCCTGCCGGCTTCATGGATGTTATAAGTAGCATGTTCCATTTCGTTAGCTCTTTATTGCGATGGTAACTTTAAATGGATCTAGAATATTCCTTTGTGGATGAACCACAACTTACTCTCTTATTTAACAGACAAACCTCAGTTGTAATAATGGATATGAGCATTACCAGCGTTTTATTAGGAAGCCTACTGACTTTTTTTAATAATGGAAGTGACAACTTTTAAAAAGCTATTCCAGATAAACACCAGAATTATATGATTGTTTATGATACTAAAGCAAAGATGTTATGGGTGTTGACAAGCAACCCGGATTGGAGGAGTTTAGAATGACATTTGCTAAGTAGCTTGGGTCTTACTCTCATGAATTAATATAAAAAATGGAACTCGTTACCAAGAAATTAAGGGCATTTAATGTAGGGTCTTTTTTTTTTTAAGGCAATATGAGACTTGACCTAGAAATAATGTAACCCTTATAATGAGATTCGGTCCTTCTGTGACTTGATAACTCAAGGGGGACACTCAGGAGCGGTGTGGGGCTGAACACCTCCCGTCAGACTACACAAATGGCATGTATTTACGTAATGGCCAGCCTTTCCTTTCTGCCTTTGTAAGAAATGTAACTGGTGGTTCTTTCCTCCTGCGCCTCCTCTTTGAAGCGTATGGAGTTATGGCCTGGCAATAAGGTGGGACCAGAGCTAACAGACTATTCCAGAAACAATTAACATAAAAAGAAGAAACAACAGGGGCTCCTGGGGGGCTCAGTCGGTTAAGCGTCTGCCTTCGGCTCAGGTCATGATCCCAGGGTCCTGGGATCGAGTTCCACATCGGGCTCCCTGCTCAGCGGGGAGCCTGCCTCTCCCTCTGCCTGCTGCTCCCCCTGCTTGTGCTTGCTCTCTCTGTGTCTCTCTGGCAAATAAATAAAATCTTTAAAAAAATAATAATAAGGAAGGAACAATAGCCATCAAGCCATTTTGTAGCCCCTAGAAGAGCGTGAGCCCCTGCCTCTCTGAGCACCGCCCCCGGGGGTGGGGGGGCACAGTCTTCTCTTCTCCCCTGTCTGGTTGGTTCATCCACCTGCAGGCCATCAGGCAAAGGTCCCACAGGCTTCCGTCACCCTCAGCGAAGTGACATCAATTCCGGGTTCCCAGCACTGGCCCGCCAGCCTTGCAGGGAATCATGACAGTTCTTCCCCCAAAGCCAAAGCAGTGGCCCGGCCCCGACGAAGTGCCTTGACCCGCTGTTGTTCAGGAAGCCGCGACACTCGCCCTGGGTGGTCCTCAGGACCCGGGCAGCATGGTAGTGCCCAAGGCCCCCTGCAGACCCTCACTCACCTGCGCCTTCCTCATCTGTACGCCTCCGATCAGAGATGGACGTCTGGTTCACCTTTGCATCCCTGTCTGGCTTGCATGGGACCTGGCACAAAATTGGCCGTCAGTAAGTCTTCCTGGAATGAATACGTGCATCCCTCATTCCACCTTTAGCTCTAGCTTTGAGAGGCCGGGAGTGAAGCATCACTAACTTAGTGTTCCTTCCTGGTCTCTACCTTGTATGGAGGAGTTAATTTTCCCTGACACACCCACACGCCTCCCCCCCAAGCATCCGGAGCCCGCCGTGCTGTGAGGTGCCCTGCTCTGCTGGGACCCCGCCAAACACACACGCGGAATTCCGATGCCCCTGCTTCGAGCAGATCCTGCCAGCCTTTTCTGTTTTTTTCTTTTGGTTTGTTTGTGTTCTCTCTGCTCCATAACAGCAGCTGAATTTCCAACGCAAACATCATACCCGTCTTATGCCAAGATTGCGTACCCCGCACACCAGAGTGGGAAGTGTTTTTACTATGACTGCGCCACGGGTCTTGGGAATAAGTATTAGCTCGTGGGAGCTTTGAAAAGTGTTCCTTTCTCCGTGTAGACTCTGCCTGGACCTTCCGATCATCCGGGCGTGTACGCGTTCGATGTGTGAAGTTTGAGTGTGCGCGTGAGTGTGTTCGTGTGTCTGAGTGTGTGCGTGAGTGTGAGGGAGAGAGGGCGTTGTATGGGGAGTGGCACCGGCTGAGTCAGGGAACAACGGAGGGCAAGGTGGGCAGGCCGGCTGGGGCCTCGTGTGGGAAGGAAAAGGTTAACATTTTTCATCCTACGGATGCTCTTAGTCCCAAAAGACAGAATTCTCATCGTCATTTTTGCCAGTGCCCTGTAATGCATTGTCAGGATGGGCAGCTTGTTCTTGGAAGCCACATGAATTATGAGTGCAGCCTGCATCCTTCTCGCTGATTTCCTGCTGTTGTAATTCCGGCGTGCAGGCAACAAACCTAGTTTTCACAAACACATGCAGGTCAGCGTAGTTCAGACAAACCAATGAAAGCCACACGAAGAACCAGTGCCTGCTTTTATCACAACTAACTTCTTCCCCCTCCCCCACGTTACTACTTTACTTGCTATATTGGGGTAAAATGTACATATCGTGACATTTTAGCCATTTATGAGTGTGCAATCCGTGGCATTAAATATGTTCACAAGGCTTACAGCGGTTGTGTCATCCCCACTGTCTATACCCGAAACCTTTCATCATCCCCGGGAAAAACTCCGTACCCATTGAACAGGACCTCCCCTTCTGCCCACGGCCCCTGACAACCACTGTTCCACCTTCTGTCTCTGCGAACTTGGTAGTTCATGTCAGGGGGGTCGTACAATGTTAGTCCTCCTCTCTCTGGCTGATTTCACTGTGCATACTGTCTCAGTGTCTGTCCATGGGGTTATTCATTCCCTTGGTTTGGGCTGTGTGATAGTCTACAGACCAGATTTTGTTCACCCGTTCACCTGTGGATGGGCGCTGGGTTGTAACACCTTTGGGTGTTGGGAATAATGCTGCAGGGAACATGAACGCTCGGAGACGGGTTCGAGTCCCTGGTCTGGGTTCTGTTGGTTTATACCTAGGAGTGTCATGGTGGCATCCTACGGTGGTTCAGTGTTTCACCCTTTCAGAACCGAAATTGGCTGCTTATTGTGACTCGGATTCAGGGTAAAATGTGACCACTTGAGAAATGGTTTTCCTTTACACCTCGTCAAAAATAACACCCCACCCTCACCCCCACCCTGACATACCCTACCACAGCGCCGCCTCTGTCTTCTTGGGGCACTTACTCCCCGACTGTTATTTTCGATCGCTCTCTATGTCTTGTCACTGGAACGTCGCCTCAGGGGAGCCAGACCCGCCTCTTGCTCCCCACTGCCTCCTCGGCACTCACAACGGCTCCAGACGCACGGGGCAGCCAGTCTGTACTTGTGGACTGAAGAAGCCTTTTCTCTTTTTCAGTGTTGGATACAAATGACCGATTTCTACGAAAAATCACGATTGGGCAGGCCCCCACCGAGAAGGGCTGTTCCCGGCAGGTACGTGACATTACTGCATGGGCGTGGGTCCGTTCTTGGTAGCATTGGTTTGCACCGGCCCTGCGGCGGGCCCTCGGCTTCTCTCCTCTTGGTCATCCACCTCCTGTGGCCGGTGGGTTTCTCGTCATTTCAAGGTGTTGCTTCCCATCCGTCAGCAGGACTGGGCGAGGATCAGGAGGTAGAAAGGCCCCAGTATTTTCTTATCATCCTTTTCCTGGGTGACTTGAGCTGTAGTTCTGGGAAGAACCACTCAGGGTGTCTTTCGAATATAAATTTTTACATATTTTATGACAAATCCACTAAGTTCATACTACATCTGTATAACAACTGAAAAAAGAAAATCTCAAACACGTTACTCAAGTTTCATAAACCAAAGAATAAACACCTCGTTATTTGTTTAGTAACCTGAAGTGTTTTTAAGGATAATGTCTTATTACCCAAATGCAGAAACTGCAAAGGTAAGTTACGACATTCACCTTCATTTCCTGTGGAGACGGATGCTTAGGGAGCATAAAATCGTTCTGCGATTTTTCAGTCAGGTACAGCAAGCCTCTAATTTTTTTTCCCCCTTAGATTTTTATTTATTTATTTATTAGAGAGAGAGAATGAGGGCATAAGCAGGGGGAGCAGCAGAGGGAGAGAGAGAAGCAGACTCCCTGCTGAGCAGGGAGCCCAACACAGGGCTCAATCCCAGGACCCCGGGATCATGACCTAAGCCGAAGGCAGATGCTTAACCAACTGAGCCACCCAGGAGCCCCAGATTATTTTTTTTATTTTTTTTATTATTTTATTTTTTATAATAAACTTTGTATTTTAAGATGGTTATTACTTTTATGGCCTTTACATTGTTAGTTTTTATTACTGAGAAAATAATCCTTTCTGCTGTGATTCACTTCTCATACCTAATAGAATAGACTTTTGGGGCGTTTGAAATATTTTGAATTAAGCAACAAATTCAAGAATTAAATCAAGACAAACTAAGCCCATGCAGCTTCTTCCCTCCCTGCTCCCCCATATCCTGGAACTTGGACCCACGAACAGTTAGTCCACATCCATGCTAGAAAACCAGAATCATTACCATATAATTTCGGGAAGCTTCTGAAAGCTGGGGAGATGGAGTTGGATTTGTGGAGGAAAAAGCAGAGCCCCAAACATGGTGGGAGTGTTTTAGGGGTGTCTATGTTCAAAGGCAAGAGATGTCCTACTTCAGAGGTAGAGCTGGCCCGCACGCCCTTCAGGGTCGGTGGATGGGAACAGCTCCCAAGAGGGAAACAGGCGCCGTCCTGAGGCCCTTGCCTCAGTGCACGCCCAGCCGGGGTCCCTTCATGTCATAGTCACAGACCTGCGTGTGTAATGTGAAAAGAATCTTGTTCAAAGAAAAGCCGTATATTGTGGCACTTTTTAATTTTTTTAAGATTGACTTATTTAATTGAGAGTGGGAGGGGCAGAGGCTGAAGAGAGAATCTCAAGCAGATTCCCACTGAGCTTGGAGCCCAACGTGGGGCTTGATCTCACCACCCTGAGATCGCGACCTGAGCCGAAACCAACAGCTAGACACACAACCAACTGTACCACTCAGATGCCTCGATGGCTCACTTTTTTAAGGAGAAGACAACCTTTTCTCATCTCGTGGGTGGCATCCGAAGAACTAGCCGTGGCCCTGTGAGTGAGCACAGGTCTGGAAACAAAACATTGGCAAGTCCTGGGTCCTGCCCTCTCTGATCTCTAGAGCTCAGCTGGGGTCGTCAGAAATCAGGTCCACCGACAGGTAAAAGTGAGGATCAAAGCCAGGCAGCACCAGCATCAAAAGTAAACGTGCATCATGACATGTGACACCAAAACCAGCGAAGGGGAACTCACAGGAGCCAAGGAAAACAAGATGGCAAGTCCTGTGGGAGGAGTGTTTACGAAGAATACCTTCGCTATCCTCAGAGGACTGAGAGCCATCTCACAGGGAAAATGGGCTGCTGTGATCAGAATAGGTGAAATCTTGGAAAGAAAACAGTGATGTGAAAATGAAAGTCAAGTTCAAGGACTGGCTAAGAGAATAAGCCTAGGTGGATTAGAGAGGGCAGTGCCATCCTGGGAATTCTGTCCGAACATGGTACCAAAGGGAAAGCCACAGCAAGTTTAAAGGAAAAGGCTAGAGACGTGGGAATCCCACATGAAGTCCTAATACGCATCTCATCGGAGGTTCAGATGGGAGCAACGGAGAAGGGAGGGACGAAGGTGTTTAGGGAAATAACAGAAAGCAAGTGCCCTGGTTTGATGGCACACATGAATTTTCATATTAAAGACTCTAACTAGCAAGTGCCGCACGGGAAGCATTTGATACTCACACCAACGCAGAGGGTAAAGCAGATTGCAAAGAGTGGCCACAGACAACGGAGTCCTGCCTGGTCACACAGGAGCGAACCCGGGCTGGCCGCAGGTTTCTCAGGGACGGCCCCCAGTGGGAAGTAGCCCAGGGAAAGGATTCTGACTCCTGAAGGAAACGGAGTTTGCATTCTAGAACCCTCCAGAAGGAGAGCTGCAGCCGCAGTCAGGCCCGCTGGGCAGAGACGGCAGGAGCTGCAGCCAGGCCGAGTGGGACCTGGCTGCGCTCGCCGTCCATGTCAGCGGTCACGGACAAGAAGTGCAGAAACGTGAAGGAAGAGATCATCTGGACATTGTCAAAAGTTCAAAAGGCCAGTAACAGAGCGGGACGGAATATTTGCATTTGCTGTAACAAAGGAGTCAGGCTCCAGATGGAAAAAGAGCTCTGTGTCTGCATCTGCGCACACCGCTCTCAGTAAAGGCTCTCAGTAAGGCCTGCACGGCTCCCCTTTACAGCCTGGACTGCCTGGGGGCACCTGGGGGGCTCGGTCAGGTGGCTGCCTTCAGCTGGGGTCATGGTCTCAGGGTCCTGGATGGAGCCCCACATTGGGCCCCGCTCACCAGGGAGTATGTGTCTCCCTCACCCCCTGACCCTCCCCCCCCATTCCTGTGCACTTGCCAATAAATAAAATCTTAAAAAAAAAGAAACTGGGGGCGCCTGGGTGGCTCAGTAGGTTAAAGCCTCTGCCTTCGACTCAGGTCATGATCTCAGGGTCCTGGGATCGAGGCCCGCATCGGGCTCTCTGCTCAGCAGGGAGCCTGCTTCCTCCTCTCTCTGCCTGCCTCTCTGCCTGCCTCTCTGCCTACTTGTAATCTCTCTGTCAAATAAATAAATAAAATCTTTAAAAAAAAAAAAAAAAGAAACTGGGACTGGCTATCCCAGGACTCCCTCCTTCCTTTGCCCACACTCTTTATCTTGCATATTTTCTGCCTGTCCCTCCTCAAATGCGAGTTTTAAAAGGGGCAGGAGTTTCTGTCTTCTCCCTTCCCTGCTGTATTGTCAGAGCAATGAACTTTGTTGTATAGCAGTAGGAGGCGTTGTGTAATTGCTAAATAAACGCAGGGAATAAGAACAGTTTGTAAACACGAATAAAATGCCAACAAGTGATCGTAAAACTGCAAGTTAAAATAATGAGGTGCTATTTACCTGTAAGCTTATAAAAACATATAAATTAGTACTGAATGTTACTGAGGGTACAGAGAAGTAGAGGCATTTGTATAGCATTCGTTGGAATTTAAATTAGTAAAGTTTCTTGGATGAGAGTTGGTTTGTACTAAAATTTGAAATGACCCAAGAATTCCAGCTTTAGGATATAGAAAAAATACAGGTGAAGGAATTTTTGCCCATGTGCAAAAGAAAGAAAGAAAAAAGCCCCAGTGTATAAGGATATTAATTGCAGCATTATTCGTAATGGTGAAATTTGAAACAGTCCAAACATCCATCCGGAGGGGCAGTTACATGCTTTTGGTACATGGTTCTATATGGCAGCTGAAAATATTATAGTGCCTATAGGGGAAGTGACAAGGAGAGTTCTCATCCCGATTGTGAAATGGAAAGATTAAAAAAAAATTATAGTGAAAAAAATTTGAAGGGCATGTAGTTTAATCCAGGTTCTATTAAGAAAAAGCCAGCATACATGTTCATGTATGTATATAAACAGAATGGAAGCTGGAAAGACGTACAGCAACTTCTGACGCGAGTTCCTTCTGAAGGGAGGGGTGGGAATGAGGAGGGATTCGTAAGTCCTTTCCCGTTTTCTCCAAGTTTCTTGTACGGTAACCAGGTCCTGGAGAGATGGGAGGTTCATACTGGCTGTGATTCGAATGCCTGTCAAGTGCCTCGTAATCATTACACATAGTCCATCTAGTTCTGTAAGTCTGGTTTACAAACGGGGAAGGCAGGCATATTATCTTCCGTTACTTACCCAAGGTTATATCTTGGCTTGCTTTATGCCAATTTATTTTTAAACAAAAAGATATTTAAGAGCTTTAACTATTTTTTTAACACTAAGACTCTATTGACATATTTTTTTTTTTAAAGATATACTTATTTGAGAGAGAGAAAGGGGGCAGGGGAGGAGCAGAGAGAGAGAGAGGCTCCCCGCTGAGTGCAGAGTCCGATGCGGGGCTCGATCTCATGACCCAAGATGATAACCTGAGTCGAATTCAGGAGTTGAACACCCAGCCGACTGAACCACCCAGGTGACCCTGATGTATTTTTATGTTAGTATAGGTAGCGCTGTATCATTTTTTTTAAAGATTTTATTTATTTGACAGAGAGAGAGAGATCACAAGTAGGCAGAGAGAGAGGAGGAAGCAGGCTCCCCGCTGAGCAGGGAGCCCTATGCGGGCCTCGATCCCAGGACCCTGAGCCAAAGGCAGACACTTGACGCACTGAGCCACCGAGGCATCCCAATAAGTGATATTTAAATTGACCAATTTGTTTCATTTTTGATGTTTTTCAAGGTACAAGATTTTGAAGTACTAATGACTACAAATGTAGAGCTTATATGTGTATTATAAATGCTACTTACTTACATAGTTAATATTTTAAGAGTGTCTCTAGTCTCATGTTTTGCATAGAAAGCCTCCGAATTTGCAGGCGTTTTTAATATGCGCTGTTCATAATGGAATAGCAGTGTATAGAATCCTCACTATCATACAATGACAAGGCACTGATGTTTGGAATGGGTTATACTGAAAATGTAATAATGGAGCATAGTTGTATTTGAGTTTCAGGTAATATTTTTTCACTACATCAGTGACTAATGAAATCTCAACCTGGAAGTAGCCAGAAAGCTCCTTATTTCCTTCATTTCCTTTCTTGTCACTGACGGAAATGGACAATAAAATGTCTCATAAGGTGACCTCACCCGGGGCACAGCCCTTTTCTCTCTGTGTAAGCTTGCATTTGGCTGCCTCACATGCCCCTTGGGAAGAAGAGAATTCAGGCAGAGCCTAATGAAGTGATTTTGTCCAGTGGCTGAATTAGGAGGAGGAGGAAGGCAGGTTCCTTGTTTCTATCTTCATTCCTGTTGGACCGTCTGCAGCCTGCAGTGAGAGCCAGGAGAGGGACTAGGAAGGCCCGGGCGTATTTCACAGACAGGAGCGGCTGTCCAGTGTGCATTGCTGGGTGCTTCAAGATCTGATGGGGCTGAGCCCCCGCGGGCAGCTGAAATTCGATTCTGTGTCACCTTCTGACTTGGGGGAACTGTTCATGACGGGGTGTCCACACTGCTGTGTGAAGCTCCGACTCTGGGAAACTGGCCTCAGCACCGTCACTCACTGTCTGCTCCTCATCTCTTGCTAGACGGACAAATGCCACCCACTGGACATACCAACGATAGCAGTGGAGGCGTTTATTTAGGCAATGTGTCCTGAGTGCCTGCTGGGTTTCATACCCCGTCCTCTA
Organism: Ailurus styani; assembly: GCA_002007465.1. Taxonomy (NCBI): domain Eukaryota; kingdom Metazoa; phylum Chordata; class Mammalia; order Carnivora; family Ailuridae; genus Ailurus; species Ailurus styani. The sequence continues at coordinate 1,902,144 of LNAC01000287.1, read as the reverse complement.
CTCTGGGGACTCGGCAGTAAAGCCTTCCCAAAGTTCTTGCCTTCGTGGCCCCACTTTCATGGAGAGACATGCATCAGACAGACAGTCCCATTGATCATTAATCACAAGTCTGAGCCCTGCTGCAAAAGCCAACCACAGAACACCATGGGCGGGCGTCACCGCGGCCCAGCCAGGTGGAGTCCTGCTCTGCAGAACAAAATCAGAACGTGGCCACCAGTAGAGAGCGCGCCCCCGAGAACACGAAGCACAAGCCCATGCACGTTGCCAGCACTCCAGACACTTGCGAACGCGAGACTGGCGCACTGAAGCTATACCCCCCGGGTCCAGCTCCTGGTGCGCACGGCCGTCCAGATGGCACTGTCACTGACAGGTGCTTCTCTTTGCTTTTCAGGCACAGTTTGACATCGCAGTGGCCAGCGAGATCATGGCCGTGCTGGCGTTGACCGACAGCCTGGCGGACATGAAGGAGCGGCTGGGAAGAATGGTGGTGGCCAGTGACCAAAGTGGGCAGCCCGTGACGGCAGAAGATTTGGTGAGTGTGTCCATCTCAGGAGCTCTAGAGAGCTCACCGCGTGCCTGGGGTCATAGACACCCCAGACTATGTCCGCACTCACGTTGTCCCCTCACAAGCCTGTTCGTCTCACAGCGTCTCTGGCTGCAAGCACAGCACGTGATATTTCTTTTCTAAGCATTTCAGGACTCTTGGCAGCCCCCATCTCTGCCCTGGGCAGGGCGACCTCCTGTGAGCTCATGGCTTTTTCACAAAGGGTCATAGCGCCTGCTTTCAATGGAGGACAAATTGCCTTTCAAAGGACAAGAAGAAAGTGACTCCACCTTTATGAAAGGGAAGGCAGAGTGCAAATTGGCCCGGCTTGTTTAATTCTGTGCTTTTTTTATATTTGGGTGTCACGTGACAACACCAGATCTTCCCCCTTAATCCCGCTTACTCATTTACTCCCCTTTGTGTGCAGAGGGGCCTTCTGTGAGCTTTCGGGGTACCCTGGCACATCACTGCCTCTTGTAGTGCTCATTCTAACTTGACGTGCTCGTCTTTTTTTCCTCTTCGTAATTACCACCTTTGCTGGTAACCTGAACCCCGTTGGTGGTATAGCTGTTTCACGTGCTTGTGTGTAGGTAGGACGTAGGCATCGGGACAGCCATCGAGCACTCTAAATTTCAGCTAACTTGCCCACATACGAGTCACGTGCCGCGATGGCAGCTAATGCACCCTGATAGTTGGAAAGGGAAAAAGGCAACTTCATATTTTAATTCCGAGGGCTTAGGATATAACTGGACTCCATTGCCAGAGTGTCTTGATTACTTTCTGGCCGCTTTTGAAGAGATGAATCTGACCGACTCATCTTGTAGGTCTTGTGTACTAAATTGAATATTTTTGTTAGCGGCCCTAGGATGCTTCATATAAAGCTTAACGAGAGCACCCAAATCCAGGTTGCTGTAAAGGTACTGTTTTTTAAAAATTCTGGACATTGCGACATTTCTACGTAAACTAACGTATTATGGTTTCTGTATCAGTATATTTCCCTATATCCTCTTAATCTTGGGTATCAAGACCTAAGCATCCGAAATAGTTTGAAATTTTAATCTGCATATATGATTTCCCTATGTTTATTTTTGCATGTGTATGATAAAAACCTCAGCTCTGAAAACAAACCCCAAGTTTACTCTTTGTAGTCATCTTTTGTGTCTCTTGTTTACAAAAAGCACCTGACTTCTTCCAATTATATTTCATACCAGTTGGAACTATCAGTAGCTGGTCTTTCATGGAAAATTGAGGGAGAATTTTAGGAGTCTCTTTTTGTTTCACTACCTGATCATTTTTTTAATACTCTGATTTGGCTGAAAGGACTTACATCTTGCCACAAGAATTTGAGTCGATGGCTTCTGAACGTTTTTCATAAGGTGATCGATTCCTGGCATCCTCTGGAAGAATGTGTCCAAACTCTGCCCCCTGGACTCGGGACTTGGAACAAGTGCCAAGTTCATTGTGACCGTGACAGCCCCAGAGCTGCTCTCTGTGCATGGGCCACAGGATAGTCAATGTGTTGGAGTGACAAAAGATAAGAGATGTCCCAGGAAAATAAGCAGGTGCATGCTAGCTGAGGCAGTCCAACCGAAACGTCCACTTTCCTTCCTCCTCTAGTTTCTTGCTTACAATAGGAAGTATAAGCAAACACAGCATCCAGAAAGCTCAGCGGGCTGCTACTTTTCTGTCTGCTTTGTGTGAAGAAAAGAACTAATTTCTTTGAGCCCTTCTTGTCCTGCCACTTTCACAGTAAAACATCTTAATATTGTTTATAATAGGTTGGTGACATTTGTATAATGTCTATTTCATACAATAAAGCAGAAAATAAATTAGATTTTCCTGTAAACCTTAAGCCTTCAAGATCCTGCCACCTGACGTGTTGAGATCTGTGACGTGCCATGTTTATCTTTCCAAGGCGACGTTCACATGGCATTTTACTTATGTTGTTGCCTTATGATGCGGTGTTTTGAAGGCACTTGGCCAGTGTCTGTAGGAAAGGTGAAAGGGTTTTGTTCTTTTGGTTTTGGTTTTCTATAGCTTCCCTTGTGGCCTTCTTTGGCCCACTTGTTCCAGCAGTTCTCAGATTTCTTTCCTGTTTCTTCCTTCTCCTGTCTGTCTTTTCCAGAAATGGGGAACAGGGACGCGGCGGGAGCCCCACCCAAAGCTTTGCAGGCTTGGGAGGAGGCAGCTGCGTTTTATGTGCTGGGGGCATCAGCTCTGTTCCAGGCATTCAGGCAGCATGAGAGACGGAAAATGAGAAGCTCTCCCTACGTAGCCGTTTTCTGAGGGCCTCCTCGATCTGTGGGATGAGGCATTGGGAAACCAGTGATTTCTTTGTTGCTTTTAGAAAAATGGATGCTTTTAGACACCTCCCTTTACCCCTCTCCATTTCCCGCTCAGTCAACAGCCGGATTTTCATACTTTATCTGATTTCTTGAAGCAATAGTATAATCTCTGGTAATGAAAAAATAATGTGCATAATTGCCAGAAGACACTGGAAGGCAAACTGAAAGATCTGCCTTACAGCAAGCCTCGTAAACACCATCAAGGAAGGTTTTTTTTTTTTTAAAGGCGAGGACTGCCACTTCCCCATCATTTCAGATCTTAGAATGGTTGACATCGGGGCGCCTGGGTGGCTCAGTGGGTTAAAGCCTCTGCCTTCGGCTCAGGTCATGATCTCAGGGTCCTGGGATCGAGCCCTGCATCGGACTCCCTGCTCAGCGGGGAGCCTGCTTCCTCCTCTCTCTCTGCCTGCCTCTCTGCCTACTTGTGATCTCTCTCTCTGCGTCAAATAAATACATAAAATCTTTAACAAAAAAAAAGAATGGTTGACATCCACTGAGGTGGGCGAGAGAAGGATCCAGCCAGCCGCACTGTGTTCCCTGCGGTGTGGACGTGAGCGCAGCCCGCAGGAATCCCCACCAGCGAGGCGGGCCACTGAGACACGGCCACGGTGCCGAGAGTCACCTTGGCACGGGTGATCTTTCCTCAACCGTCTGACGCAGGTTTCTTTTTTCTCTCCTTAGGGAGTCACAGGTGCCTTGACGGTTTTGATGAAAGATGCAATAAAACCAAATCTGATGCAGACCCTGGAAGTAAGTGATTTTCTCTTATAGAAGTTGTTGACAGTTTGTATTTATCCGATCGCGTGGGCGTCCCCACACAACCGGAGTGCTTCTAGCCCACGTGAGCTCTCAGGGAGCATCCGAGTAAGTCCTGGTTCATCTGAAGAAAGTTAAACATGTATGTACAGATTCTTTCCTTGGGAAATGCAGTGGAAACACACGGAGTCTGGGTTGAGTGCGTCAGTAAGTTATATGGGCTGTGTTTGTGTGATGTTTTTTCTGTTTTGCCTTTTTTGGACTTAGCTTCTCATCATCATTAGGTTTAGAGGTTTTTGGTTCGTTTTTCCCAAGCAAAATACAGAGTATATGCTGAGAAATGCTTCCCAGAAAGCATGCTGGACGCCCCCCTCCTTTCGTAAGCTTTACCCTGCCCTTGCCCAGAGGACGAGTAAGCTGGAGGAAGGCAAGCAGAATCTCCATCCATTCATTCATTCAGCCCAGAGAAAGCTCAGTTTGAGTGCACTCTCTGCCATTTACTGACTGTGGCCTCGGCCAAGGATTTATTGATCTCAGCCTGTTTTCCCCCAGGTAAAATGGTGATAGTCACGAAGACTAACTTATCAGGGTTATTGTGAACATTCAGTATTCACCGAACCCACGACGCGGGCAGGCCTTGCAGTAGGAGCTTAGGACAACAAAGTCCCACTCTCCTGGAGCTTGTCCTGTAGTGGGGGAGACGGACGACAGAGAAATGAGTCAGTACCGAGCATGTCAGCGGGTGGCAAGGGCTGAATTAGAAAAATAGGAGGGGACGAGAGAACAGAGAGCGAGGTGGGTGGCGTCTGATGGCCAGCGATGTGAACGGACCAGGAGACCGCGGAAGAGCTTTCTGGGCCGAGGGTGACGTGTAGCGCAAAGGCCTGTGGGCAGGGATGAGCTCTGCGTCAGAAAAGGAATCCAGATGCAAGACATGACAGAAGTGGCGGGACCAGCCGGAGCTGGAAGGTGGGAGATGAGGATGCGGTGCTGCGCGGGGGAGGGGAGAGCACAAGCAGCGGCTGGTGGGGCCTCTCCCCGCTGCAGCGTGAGCTCCTTCCTCCCTCCTGCTTTTCGAAACAGTCGCCAAAACCGCCCAGGAGCCAGTGTCCCCATGCAACTGCTGCTCCATTTCTCTGCTCGCTGTCACAGTCAGATATTAATGCCCGTGACCGGGGTCTCCAGCTGGTCACCTGCCTCGCCTCAGTCACTTCACCTGACCCGAGCTTCCCCGTCTCCCAGATGCTCCTGTCGAGGTCACCTGTTCCTCCGTGCGACCGAGTCTTCGTTTCTCTCTCCTTCTCTGGGCGGCATCTTTGCAAGGTCCGACCTTGCTGATGTTTCTTCCTTCTGGAGCCCTTGCTTCTTCTGACTTCCGGGACACCTCGTGGCCCCGGGCTCCCCGTCCTGTCTCCCCCCTCCCCCCCCACCGCCCCGGTCTCCTTTGCTGGCCTGGCCTTGGCTCAGCTTCTAAACGTCAGAGGGTCTGAGCCCTCGCTTCTCCAGCTGTGCTTTCCCCACCACCCCATCCGCCACGGGCTGACCCCCAAACTTTTTTTTTAAGATTTTGTTTATTTAGGGCGCCTGGGTGGCTCAGTGGGTTAAAGCCTCTGCTTTCGGCTCAGGTCAT
>LNAC01000287.1:1825674-1896831 GCA_002007465.1 Ailurus styani | reverse complement strand
CTCTGCCTGCCTCTCTGCCTCCTTGTGATCTCTCTCCCTCTGTGAAATAAATAAATAAAATCTTAAAAAAAAAAAAGTTTTTTTTATTTGACAGAGAGAGCACACAAGCAGGGGAAGCAGCAGAGGGAGAGGGAGAAGCAGGCTCCCCGCCGAGCAGGGAGCCCGATGTGGGGCTCGATCCCAGGACCCTGGAATCATGACCTGAGCCGAAGGCAGGCACTTAACCCACTGAGCCACCCAGGCACCCCATGACCCCAAAATTCTTGTTCTGAATCTCTTGACCTCAGAATTTCAGAGTCGTGGGTGTACTTGCCGAGAGCCATTGCGTATCAGACTTGGTTATAAACTAGGGTCTTTGATTTCAAACCTAGTCAGTGGTTCCAGCCAATATCCTAGGAGTCGTCCTGGAGCCCGGTTCCCTCTCCCCGACCCCGGCCCGTCTCCATCCCTGCAGAGCCTCCCTGCCACCGTGGCTGCTGCTAACAGTCTTTCTTCCAGAATCCTCTCTCCGCTCAGCTGCCCGAGAACGCTGAAACTGGATCGGGTCCTGTTGTGCTCCTGCTCAGAGGTCCTGGGTGGTTTACCCTGGTCCTCATTCTGGCTGGAAACCCGGCAGGACCTGGCCCTTCCCTGCCCCTTCCCTGCCGCTTCCCTCAACCTCTCTCTCCCTGCCTGGGATGCTCTGCCCGATTTCACTGATTTCACAGGTTTGGCTCCTTCGTATCTGTCAGGACTCGTGTCCTTTAAATATCAGTACCCCGGAGAGGCCTTCGCAGGTCACAGTCCACCCCATCCCCAGTCACTGTGTCCTGTCGCTGTCTTGTCATTCTGGGCGTGGCACGGAGTATCATCCAAGTTCCCTACTTGTTTGTCCATCCATCCACCAGGATGGGAGCAGGACCTTTCCCACCGGGCTCACCACCAGATCACGGCTCCTAAAAGGTGCCTCGCACGTATTAGGTGCTCAGCAAATATTTGTTGAATAATTAAATGAATACTCTTTAGTTTTACAACATGGCGCCTAACAATACATATTTGTTTAATAAATGAGTGAGTGGGAAAAAAAACTTACATAGAAACATAATACTGCGCCCTCACAATACTTCACCCTCATAAATGAACATGTTATTATCAGCATTATTAGGTATAATCAGCTTACTGTTTTAAATACTTAGCTTTCTTAAATTAAAAATTACCCACACCTTGGGCACCTGGGTGGCTCAGTCGGTTGGGTATCTGCCCTCAGCTCAGGTCATGAACCCGGGATCCTGAACCCAGGATCCTGGGATCAAGCCCCACATGGGGCTCTCTGCTCGGCGGGGAGTCTGCTTCTCCCTCTCCCTTTACCCCTCTCCCCCTGCCCCTGTCCCCTGCTTGTGCATGCTCTTTTTCTCTCTCTCTCATAAATAAGTAAAATCCTTAAGAAAAAAAATTAGGGCGCCTGGGTGGCTCAGTGGGTTAAAGCCTCTGCCTTTGGCTCAGGTCATGATCTCAGGGTCCTGGGATCCAGCCCCGCATCGGGCTCTCTGCTCAGCAGGGAGCCTGCTTCCTCCTCTCTCTCTGCCTGCCTCTCAGCCTACTTGTGATCTCTCTCTCTCTCTGTCAAATAAATAAATAAAATCTTAAAAAAAAAAATTAGCCATCCCTTTAAGATAGAATCCATTCTAAAAGTCTAGTTTACGTTAGGGAATGAGTCAGAGGGCTGGGCTGCTCCCAGACCATTCTTGTGGTACTCACATTTCTGTCTATTTTTCATTTAAGACTAGACCATTTTGTCATTACTTTAACAGATGGTGGGCATCGTTTAAAAAATAAAGGCATCCTTCAGTTAAAATATCTCCACGTATGAATTCTCCCTAGGTCCTAATCATCTTGGGTGAACCTGGCTAATGAGTGGCGCTAGGAATCTAACTCGGCAGCAGTTTGACAACCACTGCTCCACGTGTAGACTGTGCGTGTGGATACACTACTCGATTGTTATTCCCACAGCAGGCTTTCACGGGTTACCGTGCCGCAGGGTGCCACGAGACCGGTAGTTCTCAGTTCTGGCTGCACGCTAGAATCTCCTGGAGAGATTTTTTTTTAAGATTTTATTTATTTATTTTAGAGAAAGAATAGGAGAGCAGGCAGCAGGGGAAGAACACAGGGAGAGGGAGCAAGAACCTCAAGCAGACTCCGTGCTCAGCACAGAGCCCGACATGGGGCTCGATCTCAGGATGCTGACATTGTGATCTGAGCCGAAGTCAAGAGTTGGCCGCTCAGTCAACTGAGCCACCCTGATGCCCCATCATAGTTTTTTGTTTTTGTTTTTGTTTTTGTTTTTGTTTTTAATAATTAAGAGAGAGATCCCAAGTAGGCAGGAAGCAGGGAGTCCGATGTGGGGCTTGATCCCAGGACCCTGAGATCATGACCCGAGCCAAAGGCAGAGACTTTAACCCACTGAGCCACCCAGATGCCCCGTCATAGTTTTTTTATTATTTATTTATTTATTTTTTTAATTTCACAGAGAGAGATCACAAGTAGGCAGAGAGAGAAGAGGAAGCAGGCTCCCCACTGAGCAGGGAGCCCAATGCGGGGCTTGATCCGAGGACCCTGAGATCATGACCTGAGCCGAAGGCAGAGGCTTTAACCCACTGAGCCACCCAGATCCCCCCGTCATAGTTTTTTAACTAAGTACTTAACTCTGTGTACTGTATTATAGCCATAAGTATTGGGTGAGCATATGAGCCCGTGTGTCTCTGTTGGAATGTCTAATGATTATGTTTGACAAGTGTGTCCGTTCAGACTCCATTCTAGGAGCTGGAAAACCAGGGTCCTAATACTACTTTAGTGAGTAATTCACTGTGTGGCCTTTAACTTTAAAATGCTGCTGACCTACCTAGTCCTTAGAGTGATTATCTCAGGAATAGTGAAACGTTCGTACTGATCCAGCCACACACTGTCACCTGTCCCCCATCCCCCGCCAGAGACCAGTGTTTGGTGGCTGCTGCAGTGTGTAGACCCAGGGATGGAGCCTGTGACCTTGTCCTCACGACACTGTCCGCAGCCCCACTAGCTCACCGCAGAACACCACAGTCGCGGACTGCAAGGGGAGGAGGTGATGGAGACTCGAAGTTCTTTTGAACAGTGTTTTCTTCAGAGCATTTAAAAGGTTTATCTGGACAGAAGTGAGAAGTTAAAGAGAGGTGCACAGATCTAGACACTAGACACCCACGTGAAACTATCCCTAGGCACCTCCGTTTGGATTTCCTGTTGCCAGCTCTATTTCCACAGACATCGGTGTGACCTCGTCCAGACCCTGTCATTGCCCCTTCCTGGGACTCTGGGAAGAAAAGTAAATAGAGAACTCACAGAATGGCTTTGATAAACTCTCTTTTTCATTCTCAGAGGTGATTTTCCTTTCACTGCCTTTCTTCCTGCTTTTGTTCAGCCCTCTAGTTTTGAAATGTGTTCGGCTAGCAGCCCATCATGGTTCATGGGAATTTTCCGTGGCTCCCAGCCGCCCCCCTCCATCACTCCCTGCCTCCCCCCTGCCGGTAAGGGGGCAGCCTCTGTTTTCACAGGTGGAGCCAAGGCCTCACAGACAGACCCCAGCAGCCCCGGCTGGGCTTGGAATAAAACCCCGGCATTGCAGTGCATGGGGATAAATTCCTTTAGATAGGGCTACAGTCTGTTCTCCACGATGACGGAGAACTGTAGAAATGACATTTCAAACGAAACATTGACAGATCTTCTTTAGGAATTAAATCTAGGGCGCCTGGGTGGCTCAGTGGGTTAAAGCCGCTGCCTTCGGCTCAGGTCATGATCCCAGGGTCCTGGGATCGAGGCCCACATCGGGCTCTCTGCTCATCAGGGAGCCTGCTTCCTCCTCTCTCCTCTCTCTGCCTGCCTCTCTGCCTACTTGTAGTCTCTCTCTCTGTGTGTCAAATGAATAAATAAAATCTTTAAAAAAAAAAAAAAGGAATTAAATCTAAAAGTTCTGATAATCCCCTTATATCGGAGTCAGTTTGGTTTGTTGCTGTTGTTGTTGTTTTGCCTTTTTAGTAAGAATTACTCTAGCATTTTACCAAGAGTGAAAATTATCTTTGCTTTTATTGTGTTAATACTGACCAGATCTGGGCCCCTGGGTGGCTCAGTCGGTTAAGCATCTGCCTTCGGCTCCGATCATGATCCCAGGATCCTGGGATCGAGCGCCGCATCGGGCTCCCTGCTCAGTGGGCAGCCTGCTTCTCCCTCTCCCTCTGCCTGCCGCTCTGCCTACTTGTCTTCTCCATCTCTCTGTCAAATAAATAAATAAATAATCTTTAAAGGAAAAAAAATACCATACTTTTAACATGTAATCCAGTTACACAACTGAGAAAGACTTAAAATAGAACTTGTAAAAATCAGAAGAACAAATTTATTATCATAGATATAAAAATGGGCTATAATAAACGTAAACCTTATGTGGTTGTCCTGACGTGTGACACAGTTCATTAATTGTATTGGTTTTTATTTGCTTTCTTTAGATTTTTCTTGAAGTGATTGATTTCTCAATGGAGAAAAAAATCATTTAAATAAGCCTCTTAGACCACCGGGTTTAATTCTTTTTAAAAAAAATATATATAATTCAGGGCGCCTAGGTGGCTCAGTTGGTTAAGCATCTGCCTTCAGCTCAAGTCATGTTCTCTGGGTCCTGGGTTCGAGTCCCACATCAGGCTCCCTGCTCAGTTGGGAGTCTGCTTCTCCCTCTCCCTCTGCCTGGTGCTCCCCCTGTTTGTGCTCTCTTTCTCTGTCAAATAAATAAATAAGATTTTCTTTTATATATATGTATAATTTGGGCGCCTGGGTGGCTCAGTGGGTTAAAGCCTCTGCCTTCGGCTCAGGTCATGATCTCAGGGTCCTGGGATCGAGGCCCGCATCGGGCTCTCTGCTCAGCAGGGAGCCTGCTTCCTCCTCTCCCTGTCTCTCTGCCTGCCTCTCTGCCTACTTGTAATCTCTCTCTCTGTGTCAAATAAATAAATAAAATCTTTAAAATATATATATATGTATAATTCAAAATACTATTAAATGAGATAAATAGTTTACTTCATAGTCAGTGAGGCAGCTGAGTGCTTTATCAAAATAATAGTAGGAAATAATCCTTCAAGGTTTTTCTCCCTAATTCAACATTTAATGTAATGACACTGTTGTAGAATATACCAGGAATTTGGTCCTTTGAGAGAGTCAAGGTGTTTTCTATTTCTTCTAGAGAAGTTGCATGCTGAATATGCAGTGTTAATGAAAACAGAATGGGTTCAATGAGTCTTTAAATACCAAGACTCACCATCTTGGTTCATTCCTCTGTTTGTCTTTGGGGGTTTTAATTTGTCCTTAAATTTCTCTAGGGGACACCTGTATTTGTGCACGCCGGCCCCTTCGCTAACATCGCCCATGGCAACTCTTCAGTGTTGGCTGATAAAATCGCCCTGAAACTGGTTGGTGAAGAAGGATTTGTAGGTAAGTCATTTCTGTGAAATTTAGCTGTCATAGAATATGGAAGAAATCTAAACACTGATGACTGAACAAGAGTGCTATCCATTCTGACTTAAAATATGTTCTTTTAGATCCACCTTTCATAGATGGTCTCAGTACTGGAAAAGCCCTATAGTCTGGTTTACACTAGTGAAATGATGTGGTGTTTGAACTGTAGATTCTGATGTCAGGTACCCATGGGTTTGACTCTGAGCTCTGACACTTGCTGCTAGACTGCCTTTGGACACATTTAAATGACCTCTGAGCCTCAGTCTTCTCATCTGTAAAATGGTGATGACAACCTTGTATCCAGCCTTATAGAGTCCTTGTGAAAACCAAATGAGATTATTTATTGACTCAGCCAATATTCACTGAGAACCCACTATGCACAAGACATACTACTTAGCGCTCGAAATACCCGGTGAGGAGAACAGACCCAGCCCCGCCTTCGTGGCGCATACTGCCCAGTGCCATGTGTAGTTAACCGAAGTGCTCGTTAACTGTTAGCAGTTATTAGCAGTAGAAGTCAGTTTGCTCTTCCTCAAATCAGAGTATGTTTTCGTGTCGCACGGAGGGGAGATTTCCCAACTGTTGGACTTGGGAGTTTTAATTGGTAGGACTTCCGACTTTGTGCTGCTGTCGAGGTTGTACTTTGTGGTACCTGCTTCTCTTCGGTTTTCTGTGGACATTCCTGTCAGGAAGAGGGGGCAGCTGCCGGAGTTTGCTCTGTCAGCGCCAGCCTCCGTCCTAGCCGTGAGGTTAAGGCAACAAAGGGCAAACAAACAGCAAGGAGTCTTGGAATAACACCCTCATTTGACATCAGACAGACCACACTGGCAGACGTTCACATGCCACGGGTAACGTCCACTCGCCACGTTCGCGCCTGTGATCGTCAAGCCCAGCAGTTGCTTCCTTCACACTAATCATCAGCCTTGTGTCAAACTCAGAAGTGAATTATTTTACCAGAAAAGATTCTACCGGGCTGAAGAACTTAGCAATGCTCTTTTATGCTCAGCCATTATGAAGTTCATTCAGGGTTATGGAGACCATTTTTAAGAATTCCCTACAGACCTGCAGGCAGGACCCAGTGAGAATTTATGTAGTCCATTGCTCAAGGTCTGTATCATTTGGTTCTCGTGACTTGGCCGCTCTGGTACCAAATCCACTCAGAGTGGCTAGACATGCCATGGAAATGGATTTGCTCAATTGATCACAGCATAATTGTAGAGCTAATGGACCGGGAGTCTGGGAAGGGCAGGCACTGGAAAGTTGGGTGCTTACGTGAAGTGGCGGTTCTAATGCATCATCTCCGCAAACAAAAGAGCTTCTAGCAGAGCACTCTGTTTTGTGCTGACCGAGCTCTCGGCTCGTGTACGAATCCTTACTTTGTCCATATGTATGTACAGAATACGTGTTCTTGTGGCAAAGCGCCGTTAAAGGTGTAAGCTGGTGATGCCCGCAGAACATACTAGCTTTCCATGTGACCTGGGAAAATCCAGGGGCCTCTGGGAGTGTCCGTGTAGACATCCTCATGTGAAAAAGGAGAAACGAGGACTTGCGTATGGCCCTGAGATAGAAGCTGTGGGATTATAACCCTAATTGAGAGGGTGACTGGGGGCGAGTTACTTAGCTTCTCCAGGGTTCAGTTTCCTCTCTGCAGAACTACAGTATTTTAATGAGTAGTGTCAAGTGAGAAATTGTTGTGTAAACCGTGGCAAAGCCGTCAAATGTCAGTGATTTTGCTAATGCTTTCTGTGACCTCTTCTAGTCTAAGAGGCTGGAGGTGGGGGAGGGGGGAGAGTTCAGTGACAGAAATCTGTCCTCTGCCAGGTGGTTGAGAGTGGTAGCTCTAGAGTCGGAGTAACGGGCTCCACTCCGTTCAAGTTGTGTAACATTAGGTAAGTTCTCAGCCTCGGTTTCCTTATCTGTGCAATGGGGCTTTAAGTAGGGCTTGATTTGTAGGTTTGAAATGAGGTTTGAATGAGGCTGCTTGTGAAGACCTGACACATGGTGAGACTCGGTGACAATTCTTAGCCCCTCATTATTACTCTCCCCGTCATTGATCCATGACTAATAAAGGTTAAATTTCCCCTTTCCATTTAGGGTTTTGGGGTGTTGTTTTTTTGTTTTTTTGTTTTTGGATAGTGATTTTAGTTTTAACTGTGGTAGAATACATCTAAGAAAATTTTGTAGTTTTAACCATTTTTAAGCACACCATTCAGTAGTCAAGTTCTTTCTGCATCATTGTGCAACCATTGCCACCATCTCCAGGACTCTTTTCATCTTGCCAAACTGAAACTCTGTACCCATTAGACAGTCACCCTGCACCCCCCCACCCCCAGTCCCTGGCAGCCAGCCTTCTACTTTCTGTCTCTGAGTCTTGAGTATTCCTCTTATCAGTATTTGTGCCTTCCTATGACTAGGTTATTTCACTTAGCATGATGTTCTCAGAGTTCACCCGTGTTGGTTCATCTGTTCAAATTCCCTTGCTTTTCAAGGCTGAACAATGCTCCAGTTTATGTTTGCCATGTTTTGTTTATCCACTCGTCTATGGCGAACACTTGGGTTGCTTTCACCATTCGGCTGTTGTGAATAATGCTGCTATGAACGTGGTGTGCAAATAACTCATTTTATGTTAGTTTTAATACATAAAGATCAAGCTTCATTATGCATAACCGTGTGACAGCAGTGACTTGCAAAATATGTACAGACTCAAGACCTTAATGTTAAACCCTCATGAAGGTGGTACCCTCATGCCATGGCTGAATCGGAATGTGGGAAGCAAAGCCACGGTATTGAACTGTGGAAGCAGGGCACAGTCAGGAAACAGTGCGCTTACCCCTGTGCCTGGTCAAGCCCGATCTGTGGGTTGCATTGGATGAAATTTCAATTAATATCTGGTTCCTCTAAAAAAATTTTTTTAACTCCTCTAATTACTTTCTGTCATAATAATAGTCTCCTTCTAATAAAAAAATGTGGGTGCAGTCTTATATAAAAATAACTCCAAATTTCATTCCAGTTTAAGTCTCTCCCATCTTCGGCCTGCGTTTGGCTAATAATGGGAAGGGAGCGGTGGCTTCCTCTCTGTCCCCCATCACCGTGCACCTCGGCCCCTCTCCGGTTGAAGCTTTGACATTCGATGGCACCCGTCCAGCCTCTTCCAACACCGGGCGCACACTCTTGGCAGAAACCCTCTGGGTGGTATGAGACCGTCCTGCTGCTAATCCAGTCCCTGATCTCCAGGCACCACAGACCTTCGACCTGTGACCTTACCATTGGCAGGTGTGCAGTTACAACTCTCACCTGAGTCTCTGTTCCACTGCAGGGCTGTTTCTCCTCAGCCTGTAGACTTCGGTTCATCCCCAAGCCACCACAGTGTCCCTGCCTTAGAGGGACCTCCAGTGGTGCATTTAAAGCCTCTCTCACTAGGTCTGTATCCTTTCCCCTGGGATGTGGGCAACGGGATTCTGCACACTGATAACTTTCTTTGAAGAAATCCTTTCCTGGTTTCTAACTTGATCGACCCTTTGAAAACTCAAGGTAGCTATTGGGCTCAAGGATACAGAATCTATTTTCGAATAATGTCTTTGCAAATGCTGCTAGGTTTAGCTTCCTCCTTGAGCATGAGAGCAGTTGACTCTGTTTTGGGGCTTCAGACAAAAGTGAAACCAAAAGAGCCCCCATTTTAACATTCTCCCACGGAAGTTAAGTGCAGTAGACATAGTTTTAGTTGAAGCCTGTGAGAGAATTTATGTCTTTAGAAAAGTCATTGTTTATAGAAGTCCGTGCCTCTTAAGACATAAGAAGCCCAAATCCAAAAGAAGATCGATAATTTGAGGTTTGTTAAAAAATAAATTCTGTATGATAAAAGATATAGGATTTAAAAACAAGTGACAGAGTAGGAGAAATCTTTGCAGAGGTAATAGACAAATGACTAACATTTGAAGTATATACAAACCACCAAGGATTACGGATTGATTTTTTTTAAGACAAGTAATCCAATAGAAAAATGGGCAAAGGATTTGAAAGGGTAATTTACAGAAAAAGAGAATTTGTGGGTCAAACTGAAAATGAGCAAATGATCTAGCAGCTTCAGTTCTGTGTCAGACCTTAGAAAAGAAGTAACTGAAGATTTACTTTAGTCCTTTGAAATAATTTACTTCAGTACACATGTATTGAGCTTCTGCTGTTATGTCAAATAATATATGGTGGGAGCTGGGAATCAGAGATAGAGGACATGTTTCTTAGCTCCAGTAATTTATAATGTGGTGTGAGAGAGAAGCCCATAAACAGAACCTGTGGTAAGTGCAATGCACTTACGAGATGAAGTATGATATTGACCAACGAAGAACCTTAAGAGATGATGGGTGTCTCTTAGAATTTTCTCCATACTGTGGGTTTTGTGAGGTCTATTTAGTCTAATTTTTTGTTCTATCCCAGTATACACAAGGAAGGAATTATTTTGTCTACTCTGCAATCATTATTCCAAGATAATGGAATCAATATTTCATTCAGAGTAAAAATAGAGTGAAATTTATCTAATTACAATTGACCCTTAAACAGTTTGGTGGTTGGGGCACTGACCCATCCTGTGCAGTTGAAAATCCCTGTATAGGGTGCCTTGGTGGCTCAGTTGGTTAAGCGACTGCCTTCAGTTCAGGTCAGAGTCCCGGGATCAAGTCCTACATCAGGCTCCTGGCTCCTCAGGGAATCTGCTTCTCCTGCTGACCTTCTCCCTTCTCATGCTCTCTCTTACTCTCTCTCAAATAAATAAAATCTTAAAAAAAAAAAAAAGAAGGAATATCCCCATATAACTTTTGACTCCCTCACAACTTAACTACTAACAGCCTACAGTTGATCAGAGCCCAATCAATGACATAAACGGTCAGCTAACACATATTTTGTACGTTGTATATATTATATACCGTAAGGTTAAGATAAAGCAAGCTAGATAAAAGAAAATGGTATTTTTATTTTTTTAAAGATTTATTTATTTATCAGGGGAGGGGTGGGTAGAGAGAGAGAATCTCAAGCAGGCCCCCCATTGATCACAGAGCCCGATGTGGGGCTCTATCCCAGGACCCTGAGATCATGACCTGAGCCAAAATCAAAAAGAGTCAGTCACTGAAACTGCTGAGCCACCCAGGCATCCCAGAAGATAATGATATTAAGAAAATCATAAGGGAAAGAAGATACATTTACAGTTCTATAATATATTTATCAAAAAGAAAATCTGGGGGCACCTGGGTGGCTCAGTCAGTTAAGCATCTGCCTTAAGTTCAGGTCATAATCTCAGGGTCCTAGGATCGAGCTCCACGTCAGGCTCCCTGCTCACCTGGGAGCCTGCTTCTTCCCCTCCTCCCCACCTGTGCTCTCTTACTCTCTTTGTCTCTATCATTCAAATAAATAAGTAACCCACCCTTTACATATATATATATAAAGAAAGAAAACTTGTATATAAGTGGACCATCCAGTTTATACCCATGTTGATCGGTCAACTAATTGCACAAATTGTCAGACTAGACCAATATAGTCCTTGAGAATCTGGGGGGAAATGCTGTGATCCCCGTGATAGCTATTTCCATTCCTCCTTTAGCCAGCACTCCTCATGGGAGTCCACTTAACCTCCATTCACTGCTGTAAAAGCAAACATTTCTTTGGCGTCAAATCCTAATCATGTGTTATTTTTTAAAAAATAAGAAAGAAAAGGAAAACAACATTGAGTTTCTAGGCTTTAATAAATTATCTCATTTTTAAACTATTTGTAAGGATTTCAGACTTACACATGATCCTTGGTTTTTTAAATTTGCTTTCTGTTTTCTTAATTTGGTTTTGATTCCCATTTCGAATGAATACCTTTCCTTCAGTCTGGAATTCAGCACACACTTGTCCGCGTTTAAGCTCAGAGTTCTTCACTCGTGGTCACCAGCCTCTCCTCCCATAATTAAATGCAGAATTGTATACGTACATATATGGTTGTGTGTTTAACAAGAGAAGGGGTCCACGATCCAAAAAAAGATGAAGACTCAGGGTCTTCTCACAGCCTACGGGATGCTGGGTGGCGTTTCACCATGCTTCCTTTATAGTGGCCTCTATGAAGCTTCGGGGGCTCCCGATGTTCCACTTGCACTTGACACTTGGCGTCCTCTTCCAAGGTGCTGAACTGGCTATGAGTCGTCTCCTTGCCGCACACCCCCCTGGGTTCTCCCTGGGCCACCTGGGGACGGAAGCATGAGCCCACCAGGGCCCGGCGGTTAAATCATGCACTGAGCTTCGTCCCCAACGTTTTAAGATTCAGGTTTCGAGATCAGAACAAATAACTATGGTCATTCTAAGACAAACTGAGAAGGACTGGGGGACACAAAGGCTCGTTCATGTTTTCATCACAAACGCTGCCGATGTCTGAGCGGTTCCCGAGCTGCAGACCTGTGCTCCGGGCCCACCGTCCTCTGCGGTCTCACCGGAGCCTCGAACGGTTCTTGCGGGGGTGGGGGGGAGGGAGGGGTGTTAGCCTCATTTTACAGATGACAGCTGAAGCCCGGAGAGATGACAACACGTGTGGTCTGTTACCCAACCACGGAGTGGCCCCCTCTCGCCGAAAGCTGTGCACACGGTCTGTTGGCTGCTCTGCCTGCGGTGATTTTCCCGTTTCTCTCTAGCTGGTTCCCGTGCACTCCCGTGAAAAAACAGCAAGTTTCAGATGGCCTGTGCCCGGGGGTTGGCCACAGCTTACCGTCGTACCAGTACGATTATACTGTGTCGATCTCTGATGATGTACGCCAGCAGCGGTGGGATGCGTCTGGGTTTTCTTTCTTTTCTACTTAGTATTATCATCTTTTCAGTTTTAATTCCAGTGTACAGGGTTTTTTCTTCTTCTCCTTCTCCTCATCCATCTCCTCCACCTTCCTCTTTTCTCCTTACGACTTTAAGAGCTGTTTCTCCCTAACGCAGGACTAATGGAAGGTTATCTTGAGTCACAACATCTTACTGCTTCCCTTACTTACCCACTGTCCTTTTGCAAACCGTTTAAATCTCGCTCCTTGGGCTTCGGGAAACCCTCCTGGCACCTTCACCCAGTCACCGGCTTGTTTTCTGTTTCCATTTTTATTGCCATCAAATTTCAAATATCCTTTCATTTTGGTAGAAGAGAACCAGACCAAACTAAACATTCCTAGAATCTCACCCACCCTTTAAAAAAATCTGACGTCAAGTGGTCTCCCAGCTTTCTAAGCTGGAATTCTTCCAGACCTCACTCTGTTTACATTATTTCGAAACACAGACCTCAGCCTCGGCTCTATTTTTGTTAGAATTACTTCCAATTTCTTTTCCTCCAGTGATTGTATTCATAATTAAATCAACGACAAGAAGTACGGAGGTGCTGACCTTTGGGAAAACTACTCATCACCGGCGGTGTTCTTTTTAAAGCCCGGTGTTCAGAAGCCCATTAGGAGAAGGTGGTTTTCACTGTCCCGGGAGTTCTGATGTCTCCAGTGTAGCTTGAGACCTAATCGCCTTCTCCGTTACTGTCGGGGCTGGTTTTCTTCCACCCAACCTTTCTCTGCCCGTGCTGCTGTGTACAGTTGTCCTTCCTCCTTTCATCAGCTAGTCTTCTGGCCTTAAAAAAAAATAAGTGGGGGAAAAAAGGTGAAATACACCGAGTATACAGTATCTAGAAAAGTACGCATAATAATAATAAATGCCTGTATTCCCATCACTCACTCAGTTGTGTTAAAATCATAACATCGCCATATGCACTTTAGTTGTTTTGTTTTGTTTTTAAATGAAACATTAGACACAGATTTGAGGTCCCTGTGAATCCCTCCCTGATCTCATTCTCTCTTCCGCTTCTCTCATGGAAGCCACTATCCCAATTTAGGGATTATCATTTCTAGGCATGGTTAATACTTTTATTCCGTAAGTATTATCCACAAAAGATCTAGAGCACAGATTCCTGGACCTTCTCTGTTCACGTCGTGTCTCAGCAGTTGTTTCCTCAGGCATATGAGGCCAACAGAAATACCTAACCCATTGATTTATTAAATGGTTAGGTCCAAACAACTTCATGGATATTTATGTCTTGACACCTTAGTAGCTGCCTGAAAAAAAGAATGCGTATAAATTGACAGGAAAGCTATTATTTCATTTTTAAATAGCCACCATAACTTAAATAAATAAATGAAGAGCCACCATAACTTCTAAATGAGATGTGTGTCCTCGTTGGGCACTGAGCAACTTTTTGATCCTTGGGATTGGTCAGCGCTTCAAAGCTCATTTCCTGTTCCCCATTGGCTTTCACACCGTTCTTGCTCTCACTGCAGCAACCGCCAAAAATCTGGCTTCCCAAATAGATGATGTCATTGAAAGGACAGCAGGGCAATAAAGTGGAAGCCACGAACTACCTCAGAGTCGTAGAACCTGCAGGCTCAACAGACGTCAAATGTTACCAAGCTTCCCTCCAAACTTGAAAACACCCCATGACTCCTCCACGTTCAGTGCAGTGGCTCAGGACAGCTCAGCGCATCAATTTGGGAACCACAGATAATATGTCTCCGTAGCATTTGATGTGTTTTAAAATTTTATGCATTAATAAATCTTACTATCTGCATTGTGCTACAAGAGGGACCAGCAAACTTTTTCTTAGGCTTTGTGAGTCATAGCATCTCTGCGCAAATACTCAACTGCAAAAGCAGCCATCGGGAAACCCAAAAACACGGGAAGGAAGCCGTGTTCCACTAGATTGATTTGAGTTTCACCTAATTTTCACATGCATGTGAAATATTATTCCTCTTTTGTTTTTTTCCAAACATTAAAAAACAAAAACAAAAAAATACTAAAGAAAATAAGAAGGTTGCAGGCCACCCAAAAGCAGAAGGCAGGCTATTTTTGTTTGACGACATTTCCACGTTTACCTGAGTAGTTGTGATCAAAGAACCCGTAGAGAGCCTGCCTTGGCATGAACATAAGCACATGCGCTTGTGCGTCTTCCTTCAGGGACACAGAGAGTCCTTTCTGGTGTTCTGTTGCAAATAATGCTACCAGGAACATTCTAGTTTGTCTCTCTGAGAATGCGAGCACGAGTCTTCGTGCAAAAGCCTTCTACGGTCTGTTCCCAGGACTGAGGTGTTAGGGGTTATATTCTGAGTATGAACGCTTGGCCATTATGCATTACAAGTATCTTCTCCCATGTGTGCCTTGCCTTTTAAATGTGTTCATTGTACATTTTCTTTTTCCATCCTTTCTCTTCGTGATTTCTGCTTTTGGAATCATTATCTATATTGGCCTATAAAAAGCTGCCTCTTCCATGTAGGTCTTTAATTATCTCAAAATTGCTGTTTGTTTAGGGGTAGCCCTCTTCCCGAAGTCATACCACTTGTGAAATTGTCCTCGGTGATTTTTTTTTTTTTGGAGGTGGCTCTGAGCCCCACCCCTAAAAGACACAACAGAACAAAACAGAAATGGGCCAAGCAGGTTCAGTAGATTTATTTTTATTTTATTTATTTATTTATTTGACACAGAGAGAGAGAGACCACAAGCAGGCAGAGAGGCAGACAGAGGGAGAGGGGGACGCAGGCTCCCTGTGAGCAGAGAGTCCGATGAGGGGCTCGATCCCAGGACCCTGAGATCACGACCTGAGCCGAAGGCAGAGGCTTAACTCACTGAGCCATCCAGACGCCCCTGGTTCAGTAGATTTAAATCAGTCAGGAGCTCAGCTCCCCTCATCCCGTTCCCTGTTCAAGGCCGCTGCCGGTGGTGGGGTCTGCGCCTAGAAGTGCTTTCTAATCTGCTCGCCTTAGTGGAGTGAGCTCCCTCCTACTTTGCCTCCCCTGGGAACAGCAGCTGAACAGATGGCTTCTCAGCCGCAAGCCCAGGGCTTTCTGCAAGAAGAAGATCCATGCATCCTCTCCACCCTGACTAGTCTACCCCCTGCTGATGCTGGGCTTGCCTTGGCAGTGGTACCTGGGTTTTGGAGAAGTAAAAAGCTATCTTATTGCCTATTCTGATCCTGTGTGGTCCAGTTCTGAACATTTGCCATAAACGGTCCCGTGGACCTCTGAAAAGAAAGGGCTTCATTTTATGGCCTATTTACCTTGCTGTTTGACAAGACCCTTTGAATAAATATCTTAACTTTTGCAGTACTTTCAGTTTATCTATTTGATTACTATTTGTATTGCTGAGATGGTCTCTAAATATAAATCAATCCAAAAGTGTTTTTGAGATAAGGAAGAAAGAACCTTCACTATTGAAGATGACAGAAGCTTCAGGTCTTTATGATCTAGCTCAGCAGAAAAAGGAGTACATAATGATACCAATTTTCTAGAATTGATTTGCAGAAGAAGAATAAAAAACATGTATCCCCTTTGTTGGAGTAAAGTAATTGAAGAGTTTTTCCTTAAAAGCTTAGTTTCTGTTTGTTTTTATTCCATGGTGCATTTGGGATAGTAAATTATGAAAGTCCTGCGCTGCAGCCCCATTTCTCTCTCCCTCTCCACTAAGTGCCTGCCATCCTGAATTTTGTGTATTGATGATCAGACTTTTTATTTATTGCTGCCAACTTAGCATATATTTGTATGTGTCAACACTCTCATAAAAATTTTTTGAAAACTTAGAAACAGGATTTGTTACTTAACAATCACCAGATTTTACAACCTGACCTTTCGGAGTTTTGGTGGAATTGAGTTAGAGTAATACTAAGTTACGTTAATCTTTTTTGGTTCCTCTTGTGGCCGAGAATAGATTTTAGGTCATTTTCTGCTACATACACTGAAAATGAAGATAATGGAGATGATTTTCCACAGAGCAGCCAAATAGATTAGATTGCCGGCTCCAGCTGCCTGGGTTGGTTTGTGTATTTGTTTGTTTACTTTTATTCAAGTATAGTTAACATACAGTGTTCTGTTCACTCCAGGCGTACAAGATAGTGATAAAACAATTCTATACATTGCTCAGTGCTCCTTACGATAAGTGCATCTCTTTTTTTTTCTTTTCTTTTTTTTTTTAATTTTATTTATTTATTTGACAGAGGGATCACAAGTAGGCAGAGAGGCAGGCAGAGAGAGAGGAGGAAGCAGGCTCCCTGCTGAGCAGAGAGCCCGATGCGGGCCTCGATCCCAGGACCCCGAGATCATGACCTGAGCCGAAAGCAGAGGCTTTAACCCACTGAGCCACCCAGGCGCCCGATAAGTGCATTTCTTAAACCCCATCACCAATTTCTCCCATCCCCCCCACCCACCTCCCTTCTGATAACCGCCAGTTTATTCTCTATAGTTAAGAGCCTGTTTGTCTTTTTCCCCCCTTTGTTTCTTTTGTTTCTTAAATTCCACTTATGAGTGAAATCATATGGTATTCGTCTTTCTCTGACTTACTTCACTTAGCATTACTGCCTCTAGGTCCATCCATGTTGTTGCAAATGACACGATTTCATTCTTTTTTGATGGCTGAGTCCTATCACACTGTATCTATATCACATCTTCTTTACCTTTTCATCAGTCGATGGGCACTTGAGTTGCTTCTATTATCTTTGTAATTGTAAATAATGCTGCAGTAAACCTAAGGGCGCGCGAATCTTTTCGATAGATATCCAAAGAAAACTAAACCACTGATCCAGCCACCTAGGTTTGAATTGTCCTCTGCTGTATGCTGGATGGGAACTTGGGTAGGTCACGTACCCTCCCCAAATCACAGTTTCTCTAATACCTATCACAAGGCTTGTTCTGTGGGTGACGGGTCATAATGCTGAGGAAAGTATGGACCCAGACTCACAGGGAACAGTGGGTGCCAGCTTCTAGTACCACCTTAAGATGCTCAGGATCTTTACTTTCTAGATAACTCTTCACAAGTGAAGAGTAGTGTGGTGAACTCTACTGCTCGTAGTGGGAAACACTATTGCTCATAGCCCTTCTCATACAAAGGCATCCAGGACGATCCATACAGGGGACCTAAGAGATCTAAGGGAATTGAATTGCTTCAAATACCCTCCTTTGGGTTAGGGGAATCTTTCTAGAAGGCCTTGTTCGAAGGGCTCTGTAGTTCCCCGGGAGAAAGCCGGGATGTCCCGGAGCCCAGCAGATTCACAGGTGCCTGACACCATTCCAGCACATCTCCCTGGCTTGCTGAAGCCTTGCTTCACTCTAGAATGCCAAAGAGCTCAAGAAACTTAAACTTGAAAATTGTTGAGAAACAATGCGGAGAGTCTTTGCAGTGGCATTAAACATTAAAATTAAAAACATATGGTCTGAAATTCAACTGGCATATCTCAAATATATTCTGGTGCCAAAAGGGAGGCTAATCAAAACATGAGCGATTCGGCTTCTTATTTGGGAAAGACCATCACTGCCAAGGGGAGAGAGGCAGGATGCAAATCATTCTGTGATTTGAAAAAATAGAATAGCGAAGTCGTGTAGTATATGCTACTTTGAGCCCATCTTGCAGAGTCGATCGGTCCAATAGTCTTGCTTTTATATGCCGGTGCACCTGTGTGAGAATTTCACCTACGGGAAATGCAGATTTCTTAGGAATATCCCACATATATGTCCTATAAAACAAATACCTTTTGTTTTTTTAAAGTAAATACTCTAGAAACTCTAAATACTCTAAAAAATCAGTATAGAGGAGTCAGAAACTTGTCATAAGAAGAAAATTCAAGTCATATCCCATATGTCCCTACAGATATTTCACATTTTGTTCCAACACTGCCCTTCTTCTATGCGGGCTTCCTTGTAAAGGATGTTGTAATCCTATCAAGATGAGTTACTCAATTTTATCTATTTACATAGACCTCGTAGAGGCTCTAGGTTCCAACACTCTCCTGAAGGAAGGCTGTTCTCCAGACTGTTTCTCCTCTTTCCACTGCCTCCTCCCGCCCCATTCCCCACCGTGTCCTCTCTTCATGCAGAATCTGTTCTTTCCGATGCTCTGCTGGTCATTTCTGAGCTTCATCCTGCTCAGCTCTTAGCCACATCGAGTGGGTCTTCTCTTCCTTAAAGCTCTCTCTGAGCATCAGCCCCGCCTGGGTCTCCTCACAGCCGCTCTTTCCCCTGCAGCCCCTTTATGGGAGCGCCCCCTCTGTTCACAGCTGTGTCCCTAGCTTCTCCACAAATAGTCCATAAACATCTTTCCAATTCAGAGAACTTCGCAGAGGCGAGCAAGGGAGCAGTCCATAACTTCTTCATCACAGGGCATAAGAATTATAAACATGGGTTCCAGGGACAGCCCTGGTGTAAATTCTGGCTCTGTCCTTTCCAGCTTAGTGGCTGAGCAAGTTTTCTGGCCCAGTGCATTCTCACACTTAGCACGCCCCTTCCCTCTTTTTGTAACAAACACTTGACTATCCTGAGGTAAAACTTAGATGGACTGCTAACTTCTACATATAATTTCAGAAAACAATATTATGTTGGTTTCGATATAAAGGTATTTTATGATAACACAGTAGGTACTGATTAGAAGTACTTCAACTACATTAGAAGATGTGCCGAGGGGTCAGGCGTTCGCCCACATCTCTGAGATTAAGTGCACGGGGCAGGCATGAATGCAGAAGGATTAGGTGTTCTTGGCCACTCAAATGTCACAAGTGGTCATTGGCATTGGTGACGTGATCTTCTGAAAAAGTACGCAACTCGTGGCAAAGTTAAGGCTAACCTTTCTTCAGCATTCACTGTTGTTTGCATTCCTTGAAAAATGCAGCATACTGTATGCAACCTATGTATCAGTACATACTGATAGCTTGAAAGAAACATTGTATTTCTATGTAAAAGAAATGAGGCGGAAGGTTCTAGTTGCCTATAATCATAAGCAGGCTTTTCAACTGTAAGAGTGTCTAGAAGGAAGATCCTGTGGGCAGGGGACAGATTTTTGTGGGACCACCCTGCTGGTTGCAGATGTCCGGCATCCTGGCCCCACCCACAGCTCCTCCCACTCACTGGGACAACCAGATAGACCCCCCGGGGGTACCCCTCTGTTGGGCGCTGACAACCCTTCCGCACCTCTGTTCTTTCATCTGGAAAGCCTGGGAACACCATGCATCTAAAGCACATGGGCGGTTCCTGGCATTGATAAGTGTTTACTCTGAGGACAAGAGTTCACCTTGCTTGAGGACCTGCTGTGTGCTGGGCACCCTCCTGGGGGCTTTATACGTGTTATTTATGTTCATATGTTTCATAACAGCCCTAGGAGATAGTTACCGGGATAACCTCCTGTTACAGGTGAGGAAATGGAACACCAGAGTGAATCAGTAGTTTGAGGGCAAACAGTAGTTTGTCTGAAGGCCTTGGGGATCAGAGATTTGAACCTAAGTCGTTGGCCCCAGAGCCTTGGCTCTTCCCACTGTGCCTTACTGTTTCCTCAGTGGTCGCCATTATTTCATGTCTCATCATAGGACCGCTGCAGAGCTCCTAATGGGCACGAAATGTTTTTTGAATGAAAAATTATTAAAACACATGAGTTGGCTGAATGACTTACCTGCTGGTCAGTGTGTCTGAATTTCCACTAGGCTTTTAATGGTGAATAGGGGCATATTCACCAGGTAGTTTGTTGAAGCAGTATTTAAATAAAGAGTAATTAAAAAGAGTCAAAAGTTTGGGGAAAGTCTTGAAAGAAGTCTTGAACTTTATTAATGTCTATCCTAACCTCAGCTGTTTACATTTACAAAATGCCAGCTTATTTTCCATGAGATATCTTAGCCCATCCCTAGTTAAGATTTATGCGTATTCTAAATAATGTTCCTAATGTAATTGTGCTTACCATCATACAATGTGGAGTTAAAATAGACCCTTGTCAAGACATGTTTTACAGAGATTAGTACTGTGAAAGTTAACATAAAATGACTGTAAATTGTGATCGAGATTAAACTTGAGGTTTGAAATTCACAAAATGCGTGGTTTTTTAAGGAGGTATTAAGATCCAGTGTGCAGTAAACGACTTCTAAATTTCCACTGTGTGGCTGTTATTTTACGCTATCTTGGCTGAGAACTTTCAGTCTAAAGAGTCAAATTACCCTTACCTAATATGTAAATTGTAGTTTAGAAAATTGTAATTCCATGAGGTTGTTTTAAGCTTTTCGCAATGTTTGGTATAATTACAATATTGTCCTGTTCTGATTTGAAGAAAGCAATAGAATTTCTGGCAAGGAATATTAGGAAACTGGTAACTGTTAAAGGAACAGTGGAGCCTTTTGTGGACCTCTTTACATCTTTTGGGGGGCAGAGAAAGAAACCTTGGTGTTTTCTAAAACCCTCCTCTCTTACCACTTTCAACCATAAAGTTGTTTTATCTAGTAATACTTCAGGGGAGGTTTTGATTTTATTTTATTTTAAAGATTTTATTTGAGAGAGAGCAAGAACTACAGAGAGAGCACAAGCAGGGAGGGGTAGAGGGAGAAGCAGGCTCTCTACTGAGCAGGAAGCCTGATGCAGGGCTTGATCGCGGGACCCCGGGATCATGACCTGAGCCAAAGGCAGACGCTTAACCGGCTGAGCCACCCAGGTGCCCCTATCTATTAATATTTTGATACAAGTAATACCAATTTTAAAAAAACTACTCAAGATTTAAAAGAATTATGGTTGGGTGCAAAGTGTTTGAGTATCGTGTTCAAAATAAAGCAGAGTCGGGACACCTGAGTGGCTCCATTGGTTGGGTGTCTGACTCTTGATCTCAGCTCTGATCTTGATCTTGGGTCATGAATTAGAGCCCCACATTGGAAGGAAGGGAGGGAGGGAGGGAGGGAGGGAGGGAGGAGGGAAGGGAGGAAGGAAGGAGGGAAGGAGGGAGGAAGGGAGGGAAGGAAGAGAGAGGAAAGCAGAATAAAGAAGTAACTTTAGGGATGAAAGAGGCATCTCAGTGGAATAATAAAGACCTAATGCAGTAGAACAGTTTAAATAAAATTATAAAACAAAAACTAATGATCAGCCTCACATTAAACAGTGACGTCCTAAAGGGATGCCTAGTATATTCGGAAACATGACAAGAACGCTGACCACCACTGTTATTTATCATTATTCTGGGAGTCCTAGCCAGTGCAGTAAAATAAGACCAATAACAAAATTTTTAAAAAATTGAAAAAGAGGAGACTAATGTTCTTTTATTTATATACAGTATGATTCTATCATTAGAAAATTGAAGAAATTTATTTTAAATAGTGAAAGTTTTGGCCAATGAGTTGGATGCAATATAAGTATGTAAAGGGGCGCCTGGGTGGCTCAGTGGGTTAAAGCCTCTGCCTTCGGCTCAGGTCATGATCTCAGGGTCCTGGGATCGAGCCCCCCGCATCAGGCTCTCTGCTCAGCAGGGAGCCTGCTCCCTCCTCTCTCTCTGCCTACCTCTCTGCCTACTTGTGATCTCTCTCTCTCTCTCTGTGTGTCAAATAAATAAATAAAATCTTTAAAAAAATAAGTATGTAAAAGCCAATAATTTCCCTTTATATCAGCAATAAAAAGATACTATAATGTGGGCAAATATCCTATTTACATGTGTCCCCAAAATGATAAAATACTTAGAAATAAATGTAACAAGAAATCAACATGGAGGGGAAAAAAATCTCTGAAATTTTATTGAAAGACAGAGAATAAGACCTGAGTCAGTAGCAAAGCGACATGTCCTATATTCTTGGATGGGAATAAGCCATCCTAAACAGTCACCATTCCTGTGTCCAACTAGCATATAAAATTATTGTCGTATACCATACTATTCTATACTGTACTATTCAATCTTCACTATTCTATACTATTCAGTACTATAGTACACTATATTATACAGTTACCACAAAAGCTATGCAGGAAAATGAGCTTCATAGTTAATTAATAACAGCATGTATCTAGATTCTACAAAAATAAATTCATGTGGATAGACAAAAAATTTAAACAAGTAATGATGATTGACCTTTCATATCAAACGAGGTAACACTGCCACAGTAATAGAGATAGACAAAAAATAACCCAGAAGTACCCTCTGCAGTTTCCCTAAATAGACTGATTCCATTATCTGATAAATTCCATTATCTGATAACGGTGACATTCAAATTGTTGGCTAATGGATGGATTAATGATTAAATGATGTTTAGACATTTGGCTATTAATTTTAAAACACACACTTCAGGGGCGCCTGGGTAGTTCAGTCAGTTACGTGTACAACTCTTGGTTTCTGCTCAGGTCATGACCCTCAGGGTTGTGGCATCACGCCTGGAGTCGGGCTCCATGGTCAGTGGGGATGCTGGAGATTCTGTCCCTCTGTCTTACCTGCCCCCATCTCATGCATGTGCTCCCTCTCTCTCAAATACGTAAATAAATCTTTTTAAAAACCCACAAATTTCAGAGTCCTGTATCACAATATATTCAGAATAAAAATAAATAAAAATTTTAATGTGATACTTAAAACTTCAAGATAGGGGTGCCTGGGTGGCTGAGTCAGTTAAGCGTCTGCATTCAGCTCAGGTCATGATCCCATATCTACATGATTTTGTAGAGTTACTGTTGCTGGGACTCCCCGTGAAGGTTGGTGTTTCTTTCCGCCCCCGCCTCCCACGTAAGTCATTCCACCTTCCTGAATGAAATAGTGAGGGGGGAAGGGTACGAGTCCAGTCCAGGGGTGCTCCCTCCCTACAAAAGGGCTCTGTCAGCAGGAAAAATGCGGGTGCTGTGAGACCTGCAAGCCTATCTCTGTGCATTTCCACAACACCAGATCTCAGGAATACCACGTTGAGTCAAGGAGCAGGTCTCGGGATTGTAAATACAGTCTAACAGGCTCTTAGGATACAAAAAGAGCACTGTATTGTGTTTATGCCTTTGTATGTATGTACAAGTAGGAACACAAGGCCTGGATTAGGATCAGGTTCCTGAGAGTTTCCCTTGAGTGGGGGGCGGGGGAGGGAGCTCAGCTGGGGACCCAGGCACCAGGGACCTCAGCTCTCTCTATGCTGTTTGCCTTCTTTGTAAAAGGAAAAGAGGCAATTGTGACAAAATATTCATGTTTGTTACTTATGCATTGGGAGGGTTCAGGTGGGGAGGAAATGTGGTTCTGTAACTTAGGACAGAGGCTGAGACCAGAGACTCTGATTGGCAGTCCTCATTAGAATGTGAGTATTTCGCTTTTTTTGAGCTAAATCTGGATGTTAATAGTCATGCTTAGAGGGTCAGGGCTTTACGTTACTTTCTAGCGGAAGTAACGGGTCAGGCTGGCGCACCCAGGTGGTGAGGCTTCCTCTACACCCTGACCTGGAGAAACTGAGGCTGAATGCCCTGCTTTCTAGGGGCAGCAAATATCCTGATTCTACACTGAGATGTTCAGTCATTTTCTAATGAATGAAGTTCTTAGAAAATTTTCCGTATTTTCGGGGTGCCTGGGTGGCTCAGTCAGTTAAGCGGCTGCCTTCAACTCAGGTCATGATCCTGGGGTCCTGGGATCAAGCCCATGTCAGGCTCCCTGCTCAGCGGAGAATCTGCTTCTCCCTTTCCCTCTACCGGTCCCCCCTGTTTATGCTGTCTCTCTCTGTCTCTCTCTCTCTCAAATGAATAAATAAAATCCTTAAAAAAAAATCTCCGTATTTTCAAGTGTGAGGCACACGAACATTCTGAATGCAAACACCGACAATCTGAATACCCTCTCTTGATTTCCCCCCACCCACCTTGTTTTGTCCTTTTTTGTTTGTTTTATAAAATTGCATGAATGCTTTGGTTGAGCGTAGATTGTTATTACTTTTTAGAGTTAGGCAATAATTTAATGATGTAACTTCTAAGAATATTCAAAACAACTACAAAAACAGGGTTTTTTTGCCTCCAAAAAGCATTTCTTTGTTTAGCACATAACACACAAAGGAGCTAACATTGAGAGCGAGAATCGTTCTTGAAGTCAGATGATCAGGAAACTCTTTGTAGTTCCACACATCTATCCTGTCCTTCCTCATCCTGGCATGAATACCTGTTCCTTCTTTCCTGCCTAAATTCTGGTGCTTGTGATCAGACCCTCTTCTAACAGTTACTTTGCATCGCATAGCTTTGGGGCATTTATGGGCACATCTCAGCCTCTAAAATTTCAGCTCTTTCATCAGCAAGACTTTAAGGAAATCTCACATCTTTTCTAAATTAGAAATGTAACCTTGACTTCAGTCCCAGAGTTACTATTGTGCACAGAAAGAAAACACTGCGTAATGTTGAAATAATGTGCAAACTGAAATGATAGAAATGAAAAATACTTTAATGTTTCTGAATAGGCTTGGTTTCCACAAACGCATCAGTTAAGATTAGGTTCACCCACAAGTAACACCCACAGCAGGGGAAAGGGACCCAAAGCAAATACAAGTTTATTTCTCTGTCACATAAAAGAAATCCAGTCTAGACTGAAATGGCAGCTCCTCAATCATCAGGGGCTCTGTGCTGCCTAGTAGTCCAAGATGGTTGCCCAGTCCCCAGCCATCACATCTGTATCCCAGCCAATAGGAAGAAGGAAGAGAGGCGCACCCCCTTTTTAGGAGCCTTCCTAGAAGTTACACCTAACACTTTTGTTAATTAATCACCTTAGTCACACTTAAGTGCATTTAAGCCATACTTAGCTACAAGAGAAGCTAAGACATTTTCTGATATCTCCTTGGTCTCCTTTAAATAGAAAGGTGAATTGATAAGCCACTGTCAGCATGACATAACTCCAGAGGTTTTCCAAACACGCAATGAATTAATGCCCCATCACCATGTCACCATTTCCATTTCCTTTTTGACAGCACTGCCAGGTGGCCAGACAGCATGGAGGAAATTAGACTTTGGGCTTTTCTACACAACCATGTTTAGGATCAACTTCTAAGTTAGCCAAACCAACCAGCTCATTTTCATTAAGTACATCACAGATCATTTTTGAAGAAGAGTTTAGAACATGGCCAAAAGTTAGACTGGTTTTTATAAATCATGACTCTTTCTTATAATGCAATACTTTCTTATAATGCAGTCTTATAATGCAGATAAAATATTATCTGGCAGATGTTGATATCTTGGGGAAATGCTCCACATTAGTTTCACTGAAAGGATCAGGATACAAAAGTATCTATAGAGCATGACATCCATCATGTTGGAGATAAAGGCAGGTAAGTAGGGACCCCTGTCCTTGTGAGAGTCAGTGCTCACTGCCCTGCAGACCCAGCTCAGAAATTTGCAAGTAGGTGGGCCCAATGAAGCCTTGTATGAATGTTTCCCTTTTGCCAGTATAATGGTAATGTATATTTCTATACCCTTAGCATCTCCCTGGATAATACAAGTACTCCTGTTTTAATCATCAGCTTTACCCAAGTCAGACCCACTTTTAGATAAAAGGCCAGGCTGGGGACGTACCAAAGAGAGGCAGAGGAGAAAACGATGGCAAATTGAGGGTTCACTCTTCATCTATACAAAATGAGAAGTAAGGCAAACTGTAGTTTCAGCTCCTTTGGGACTTAGGGATAGGATAGAGGTCAGGAGGTGGGAAGATTAGAATTATTCCTGATCATTTGTTAACCTTTCCCCTAGAAAATACGTTACTGGGCATCTCAAGGGTATCTTTCCTCTGTCAACAGTAGAGCGATAGCCAGGAACATAGATTCCAGTGAAAATGGTTAAAAGTGCCTGATTTGGTTTTTTGTTTCTTCACATCAAATTTTCCAATAATGTATCACTAATAATATATCCATTTTTTTAAACAGAAAAAGGCTATATTGAAAATAAGCCAAAGACAAAATATGCACATACCTCCTTTTCAAGGTTATTTTCTTAACTTGGAGCTTTTTACAAATGTAAATGTGAATTACTGGTCTTTTCAGTGCGTTCTTATTTTTTGTCTTAAAATTGGATCCTTTCAAGGTCCAGTCCTATTGATTGGACAGGCAGGGGGAGTTTGTGTTGCACTCCTGTCCATGTCCCATCTACCAGAGGAAGCATAGAAAGCAGGACCGTGTAGACCATTGCTGGCTCGACGCCCAGCAATATAGATTCAGGCTCAGTGAGAGGAACATGGGATCTGTGATCCTACATATAAAGATAATCGTTGATAACACTGAACTTGGGGTCATTGTTCCTTGTGAGCTCCCTGTGCTGTTTGCACCAACCCTGAGCAGAATGGAGCCAGGCCTGAATAATCATGACATTGATCTTATGGGAAACCAGTAGGACTAGACATGACTGTAAAACCAGCGGGTCTAGCCTCCTCCCTTCTTAGATAAGAAACCTGCAAAGTGGAGTCTGGGCCAGGGACCCTCGGATGTCTTGACTGAAACTCAAAGCACGAAGTACCTTTTTTATCACAAATGCATGTGCTCACACTTGTGTGTGTGTACACAAAAACTGAATCACATCTTCTGAAACAATACTACTTCCTCCCATTATGTGTGATGTATCCTAATATTTCCTACACCGTTTCTTTTTCTCTTTTTAATTCCGGGTGCAACCCCTATGTTGATTTTGTGACCCACTAAAGGGTCTCTGCATTCAGTTTGAATAATCTTGCTCTCCCTGCTTATTGAATACATTGTAGCATCTTCCAGCCTTCAAGTTTAAAATGCTTTTCTGCTGTCTCTTAGTTTCTTCTATCAGAAGATGCCCTACTAGGAACGTTGATGTATTTCATTTGTTCTCAAGCTCAGAAATCATAGTTTTACTTGCTGGGTTTCTTGTACTTGCAGAAAAAGCTATTGTAGGTCTTTTGATGTTGTTTTGTTCCTGGGAACCTTTCGGATAAAATATTTTTCTCTTTTGACATCTTTACTTTTTTTCCTCCATGGGTTTGTTTTCACAAAATGCTCCATGAAAAATGTCCTATTTCATCTTTTGATCATTGTAGGGTGAGACGCGTTAAAAGCAAAAAGCCTTTCCGAATTGGCCTCTTTCGAGTTATTTTCCTTGTGTCCAGTTCTTGGGAACAGAAGAACAGCTCTGCCCCCGTGCAGTCATCCAAAATTCCAGGCCTCTAGCCAGAACTCTGGGGCACTGTTGTTTGCTAAAAACAGAAGGGTCAAAACCCTGGTCATGGCGATGACATTGTCCAAATGCTCATGACTGCAACAAGAAGATGGGAACTATTTGGATAATGGGTTCGTGAATTTAATTCAGTTGGATTTTTATAAGGGAGGTAAAAATAACATGGATAATTTAATTTTCATCTTTAACATTTTTTTCCAAAATTAAATTTCACTTTGGTCAAAATTATTTTATAAAATAAGATGATTAATGATGGTTTCAAGTAATGGGAACCAGCATGTATAACTAATTAACTCCAGAGGGAGGAAATTCTGGGTCCTGACACCAAAGCACATCTAAGTGGCGTTACTGGTATTTTCAAAGTGGTTTGGTTTTGTTTTTTGTTTTTTGTTTTTTGTTTTTGTCATTACTGAAAACATATGGTTCAAGTTGATCTATGTCCTTTCTCTACTTTGCTTATCTTTTTCTTTCCTTTCCCCAGATACATCCTCAATAGCTTTCTCATGCATTCTATACTACTACCAAAAGTCCCTAATATATGTAAGCATTTCCATCACCAAAAGGAGAAGTGGAAGGGCTCAGGCTAGTATGAATACTGTTTTCTTACTGATTTCTTTATGTGGGTCTCCTAATATGTGCCCAGTTGGTTCTACTGGAAACCAACTGGAAAATTTGACCTTAAGACATTTAATAAAACCAAAGAAGAATGTAGATTAAATAGACAAATCCAAAAGAGCAGAAAGGACTTGATTTTTTATAAAATTTTTATAAAATTTCATAGACTTAAGATCAGTTGGATCCGCAAAATTAGTACGTTTGACACCAAGTTTACTTTTTTTTTCAACTACAGTAATGATGCTAAGCTTCCCTTATAATTAATGGCTCATTCTGGTTTATTTAGTCTCCTTCTAGTCAGTGAAAAAAATTAAAATGCTCAAAGGCTAGCCTACCTCAAGCTCTAGTTCAGAATTCATGTGCTTCTGTGACTTTGAACGGAGTCTTCCCGAGTTTATCTGCCGGCAGCTGCAGCTAGGTAGACATATTTACATAGGGCAGAAGGAGTTTTGAAGAGTCTAGTTTCCACTTGCTTTAGCGCTGTTCAGGAATTATAGCCCATGGTCCTTCGGAATGAAGTCTAGTCCGGCATACTCCTTGCTTCCTCTTGTACAAAGGTGTTATTTTTATTTCTGATTTGTTGGGAGGAAATAAAGGCTGACTACTTGGAGGCTACAGTTTCATTCCTCCCTCCGTTTAGAAGAAATTCTTTCTGAGGATTCAGTTAGCAGACTTGGTCCTGTGAAGACCTATTTCTTATCTCAACCCCTTTTGAGCTAAGTGGATTGCAAGGACTAGTTTTTCCGTGAGCCCTCTCATAGTCTGTAGACTCAAGTTCACGTCCAAAAGTAATGGGGAACTCAGTATGTCATATATTTGATACCTATGTTTTTGCATGTATCATAAAGAAAAAAATTACTACCATTATAAATTGGCTATGAAATCTGGAAGTTTTGATCCTCTGAGGACACATGGAATCCAGGGCCCCTTAGTTACCCAGCAAGTGGAAATTCTGTTAGCACTTCTTGGCATATCGAGTAGTCAGAAACTCAGCAGAAAATGATCTTGATGCCTCAGTTTAACTTTATCTCAGAGCCAAGGAAGGGTTTCCCCAAGGTGAAAACAAAAATGAAAATCCAGATCTAAAGCAGTTGTTGCTTTTTCTCCCACCACGTACACGTGGTGATGACAGGAATGTTCAGGAGACTGGGTGCCATTCATTTCCCCAACTAGTCATGGGAAGGCAGATGCCTGGCCGGGGGAGGCCGGGAAGTCAAGTCTAGGGGTCTGACTCTCCCAGTGGAAGTGGGCCATTTGGTTCTCGGGAGGCTGGGCGAGTGTTCTCTGCTGTGGCCCATTGCTGCACTGGGTGCCAAGCCCAGTGGAACTGGTCCGGGGAGCTTCGTCTCTGGGAGCTCTTTCCTTGTTCCCCCTTAGCCTCCCTGCTGCTGCGTAAGACTTGGCGCTGTTGGCACAGAGACCAAGAAGTAAGAGGATTGTGATTTGTAATGCCTAGATTATTTGCTCCAAGAGAGAAAACAAATTTATGAATTGGTTTAAAAAAAGAGGGCACCTGGATGGCTCAGTGGGTTAAAGCCTCTGCCTTCAGCTCAGGTCATGATCTCAGGGTCCTGGGATCGAGGCCCGCATTGGGCTCTCCACTCAGCGGGGAGCCTGCTTCCTCCTCTCTCTCTGCCTGCCTCTCTGCCTACTTGTGATCTCTCTCTCTGTCTGTCAAATAAATAAATAAAATCTTAAAAAAATAAAATAAAAATAAAAAAGAAACAAATGCATATCGTAACGAAGAAGACTCCAAATGTTATCACAGCAGATTCATACTGCAGTGAGAAAACAAGTCTGGGTGCTCCTGTCAGAGTTCAGGAAAAGAATTCAGAGCTACGTTTCGTCTACCAAAATATTGAAGTACCAGGTGTCAAGATTTTCAGTGGAAATAGAATGTACCAAGCAGCTCAGCTGGAGGAAAGCTACATGATTAGTTGGCTTGGGGACAGGACGTCAGGGCAGGGACCCTGGCATAGGCTGTCGTCGGATGGGCCTCGGTTTCAGCCCGAGCTCCATCCCTCATAGCTGTATGAGAAGGATGGTTTATCCTTAGCCTTCCAGGCCATGTGTGGCAGGTGAAGGTCCCTCGCAGGTGCTGAAGCGTGAAACGAGACGGACGACGTCTGCTGTGTTACAGCCTGGCGCAGAGGCGGTGCTTAGCGCATGTCAGTTTCTGGGCTCTCCCCGCGCCCAGTCTCTAACTAGAATAGCTTTCCCATCATATATGTTTCTTCCTGACAGGAAGACCGACCACTGCTCCCACCCGTGTTGTTCCATACTGATTTCATTCTGTCCATCCTTCCCTTCTTTCTCATGACGTGAGTGCCACGTCCCCCGGTGAGGCGCTCGCTACTTTTCATCTCTAGGAACGGCCGTGATGTAATGAACATGCCGAAATTTTACTGTCACTGTCCTATTTCAGGAACTTACGGTATATAAGGGTATCATGAGTGTAACAATTTTATATAATTTTTTATTCCGGCATCTGATGCATTTGTAACATTCTCAGGAAGAGTATCTAGACAGTTTAAGGCTCCTCTGTCATGCTTGAACCACAGCAGTATCAACCTGTGTTGGTATTGTAGTGGGTAATTCTGGTTTTGGGGGTTTTTTTTAGAGGGGAGTTGGTGAGGATACCGTGTATTGTAGGATATCGGGCAGCATCCATGGCCTCTACTTCCTAGATGCCAGTTACAACCAAAAATGACTGCAGATACTGCCAAGTGTCCCAGGGGAGGGGGAGGAGGGCAGAATGAGCCCGCATTAGAGAACCACTGGTCTGTCCTTAAGGTTTGTGATTCCATAGCAACGGCTTCAGTAAATGTACTAAAGCACGGACCATTCAGAAGTCAGCGCACTCCCCCTGAAACTAATAACGCAGTATACGGTCACCAAACTGAATTTAAATAAAAAATATTTCTTAAAAAAAGAAGTAAATGTGAAACAGACTTGAGTTCACATTTATTATGTACTGGTAAATAAATAAAAATTTTAAGATACCAGAGGGACTTCAAGCAAGAAAAAGTACAATGGGAAAGTCAGAAGGATGTTCCTTTTTAATAAGGTGATTCATATTTCTGTTCGTCATGTTAAAAATGTACTTTGTTTCCTCCCTAAATGAAGACGTGAGTACGTACATGAGTGCCTAAGAGCCAGGTGACATAATAGAAGTTCAGTAATTGTTAGATGAGAAAAAATGGAAGTTTTTCCTTAATGCTGAGATGCACGTGTTTAGTTAAAAGTGCTTTTAAATAGACCGCCAAGTGGCAAAAAGCATATAGCACGGAGGAGAGCTCTGAGCTGAGCATCCAAGGGACCCAGGACACCATCTCAGGAAGGTAACTGGCCAGACGCCTTTCCTCAGAGCTCTAGAATTTTATGAACCCGTAATTTTTAGGTCCCCCCCATGAGGTGGTAATGCAAATGCCTGTGTGTGTGTGTGTGTGTGTGTGTGTGTGTGTGTGAGTTAGCTGATTGGTGCTTGCTTATCCCAGTCCTCATTGTGATGAAAATCTTCAGTGCATTGTGTACTGCAAATTGGACACATGATAGGATCATGTGACATAGAAAATCATCTCTCTGCCTCATCGAAGAATTTCATAGACACGATATGTGCCTGCCAGTCATGTTTTATGGTCATTTCTGTTCAGTTTGTCCGGTGTGACTTGGGGCGCCCTCGCGGAGCGGCACGGAAGGCAGGTGCCTGGTTGTGCGGTATTGGTTTTCACTCTCCACCTGAACCCAGGGCTCTGTTTCCTGCGGAAGTGCTAACGGTTTTTGTCCAAACAGCTAGTCCCTTCCCAATGCAGACCCGCTGACACTTCCCTTCTGAACAGATTATGGGTTATAAAGTTTGAGGCAAACCTTGCTTCCACACCACGACCTAACAGCCTCTGTGCTTACACAGAAGAGTATCAGTCAGTTTCCTGTTTTCCATCATGTCGTCAGGTGAATAGCTGTGACCTCCGCCCCCTCGCCCCCCCCCTGCCCCCACCAAAAGAGATTGCCAAGACAAATAATTGCTGTGGCACACGCAAACATTTTCCCTGAGCCTTTTTAAATATGCAGCTTTTAGAAGGCTCCCTTACATGCTTTCCAAGAATGCGAAGTCATGGTGGTATCCTTGCTTCATGACTCAAGAACAGGTGTCTATTAAAATCAGCATTAAGTAATTCTCTAGCATATACCATATACGTCCTTGAAAATTTATCAGAAGCCGTAAATGGGATAAGTGACTAAGTTGCTTATTTCGGATCACTAGGAAAACTTAACTTACAAGTTGCTCTGTTGACCATTGTCTGGAAGTATTTGGGAGCTGGAACCTGCCAGTTTGTTCCCTGCTCACGTCAAGACCCGCTGACTCTCAAGACACAGGCACACAACACTGTGCACAGTCCATTCCCAAGCTGATCCGTGTGGATGTTGCCTTATGAAGTGGTGTTTACTTGGGTGATTAGTGATTGTACACCAGCACACCTTCTCCAAGCTCTGTTTCCCTTAGCAGCCCAATAATTCGAAAACAAATAACAAAGAAATGATTCTGTGCCATATTTCAGAACAGTCTGCAAAGTGTGAGAATCTGGCACTTTCTTCTGTTTTCTACACATTATTTGCTTCCATATTTCCTTTGCATTTGGAAGCCACAGCCCCTGGGCCTTTATTACTATATCCTGTTTCCTTCCCCAACTGCAGTTCTCTTTGTTACTACTTTTTTTTTTTTTTTCGATTTGTCTCTTATGAAATTAAGCTTAGCTGGCCCATTTAGCCATCTGCAATGGTCATACCTTTATCAGCTATGACATTTATACCTTTTATTAAGCCTGTTTTGCTACTGTAAGGGAAAAAGGAAACATGATAGGGAGATATAAAAACATTTTTCATTGTTTAATTGTATTTTTTTGTGTCTGCCTGTCTCCACTGAACGATGACCGTGACTTGATCACCACGGGGTCTGAATCATACTCCGCTAGTTTCTTCACATCTCTGATCGTTCATTCATTTGTGCACCCGGTACTGTGACAGGGACTGGACATACAGAGCTGCGTAGGACATGGTCCCTGTCCTCTGAGTGGGAGAGGCCACAGAAGTCTAATGGGACACCACACGCAGAGATAGGTGTGGGCCCAGTGAAGGGGCAAACCAGGGGCCGGGAGGCGCAGGAGGGCCAGCCTGAGCCGAGGCTTGGACAATGAGTTAAAGAAGAGCGGTGGGAGAGAGGAACGTTCCAGTTGATCCCATCTGGAGGAGGGTCAGAGATGACATTAGTATGGGTGGGCTCTGCAGGAAGCTTGATATTAGTAAAGCACAAAATTTCAGGCAGAGCGAACGTGGACCTCAGCGTGTACTTGAGGTTACATCGGGGTGGCCTTAGTTTTTATGAAAAGGAACTCGGATGTTTTCCTTGAGGCAGTGTTGAAGGGAAGAGAGAGCATGGTGACTACATGATGAAGTTTAAGGAAGAAAAGAGGTGGTTTTTGAAGTGAACTTGAGCTTGCAGCCTTTCAGGGGAATGAAGGGTTATAAATGAACTGTGCTATTAATATAGTTGTGACCAAGTGTTAGAAAACTTTGCTGCCCTCCTGCTCCCTTTTTGTTTGTTTTAGAGATGCACATGTTCATCAGTGCCCACTGTGTGCCTTGCAGTATCAGTCCTCCAGCAGACACGACCCCTTTCCTCTTGGAGCTTAGTTTAATACGGGACCTTCAAGTGGAAACAGGTGTCCCGCTGGAAAGACCTTGATCGAACGCTGCGCAGTCATCTGCTTCCAACTATAGGACAACACTGAGTGGTTTTTCCAGTATAACAGCATTGAAAAGGCACACACGCACCCCTCTGCTGCTTGAATCCCTGCTCCTCAGAACGGATCAAACCAGAGAACAGGTCATGTTGGTTAAGAACTTCTCTGGTCCTCATGGGTCATTTCCCTTCATCCTCCCAAGCTCATTTCTGCTCTTGCTCTCTCCTTTACCTGCGAATCCCTTCACTCCTCCCTAACCTCCCTAACCCTCCACCCCCAACTCCTTACTTCCCTGCTTGGAGAAATCCTATCGTCCCTCAGAGCCTGACTCCACTGTCCCCATTCTCCAACCCTTCCCTGCAGGCTCCATCCCTCCCCATGCACCGCACCCTCCTTCTCTCCAGTCCAGTAGCAGACAGTCTCTCCCACCAGCTCCCTGGAGTGCTTGACATTAGAGACCCTAATCCTGGGCCACTGCCCTGAGCAAAATGCCTGGGTGCACAGGAATTCAGCAAATGCTTAAGAATTGAGTATGATTTCTAGCAAGTGGGAGAATTGTTCTCTTGGTAATAATAATGTGGACCATTTTTGGGAGCGCCCATTACATACCATAAAGCAGTAACAGAGTATTTGACATGTGCTAGCTCGTTTAATTCCCCCAACAAGTCAGATAAGGACATTGAGGTTCTAACAGGTTAAGTAACTTACCAGCATTCACTTGTTGGTTGTCACTCTTCAGTTGACAGCTCATATGCACAGCTGTCCGGACTGGATCCAGTCTGTGTGATACTAACCAGGAGACTGGTCACCTTTTCCCCTCCTGGGAGCCCACTCTGTAATGACCTTTGACAAAACCAACTGAACATTCATTCCTCTTCTGGAGGCCATTATACCACTACCATGCTGCAGTCACCACTGCTTTTCCCATGGGGACCACTGAGCTAGGGATTGTTACTGTCTGTGATCTTCTCTGGTTTTCACCACCACTTATCAAATCCCTGGGATTGTCCCAAATAGTGGTAAAAAGAAATGTCTTTTGCTTCTTTAGCTCGTTCTGCTATATCACTTATTCGAAGAAAATAAAAGACAAAGTGACTTTATAGCTAAATTCATTCCAAATTGAATATTTTTAAAGAAATATTTTTGGGGCCTCTGGGTGGCTCAGTCATTAGGCGTCTGCCTTCAGCTCAGGTCATGATCTCAGGTCAGGTCCTGGGATTAAGCCCTGCATCAGGCTCCCTGCTCAGCAGGGAGTCTGCCTCTCCCTCTCCTGCGCCCCCTGCTTGTGTTCCCTCTCTCAATGTCTCTCTCTCTCTCTGTGTCGAATAAATAAATAAGATCTTTTTTAAAAAAAAATATTTTTCAATTTGTCAAAAGCATATCAACAGTCATAAAAATTTTTTACATCCTCTGGCATCATGCTCTCACCCTTGGGAATTTATTCCAAGAATATAATTTGAAAGAGGTTAAACCTCATATGCACAGATATTTTGCAGCATTATTTATATTGGAAACAACCCAAATGTCTAATAACAGGAGGAACAATTTTGTAAATCTTGATACATCAACCTAACAAAATTATAAGCTGCCACTTAAGATCATAAATTTTGAAAGTTTGTAGTACAGGAAGAAAACTGAAAATTTTAGAGTGAAGGAGCAAACTTCAAAATTCTACCTATTCTGTAAAAATTTGTAAGCATATGAAGTACATAAAGAAAATCATAAGGAGTTAGAATGACGGGTTGACGTATTTAGAATTTGAAATTATATGTGACACTTCATGATTTTATTCTCTGAATTCTTGTTAAAATGTGTGGGAAGGCAATGCTAGGTATTCTCTCGGCTACCTCCACAGTAACATCTCTAGCAATTTGAGGGGAGAGGAGGGGAAGACTGAAGATGAATGTCATCTGTGCTTATGGAAGAAGGATGCTATCTTATCAAGCCTGATAATAATCTTCTTAAGCCACTCAACTAACTTGAATTTTGTCAATCGACAGAAATGACCAGGTGGCATTGAATAAATGACTCTGTGCATGTTATAAAAATATATGAAGGATCTTCTGTGGACATGTTAGCAACGTCCTTTGATACAATCTGGAACCCAGTTAAAAAGTTGACAATCCCATCTGTGGTAAGAAATGCTTTGCTCTGGGTATCCATACCGGAAGAAGAATCTTGACCTTGGCATTGAATCCTTGAAGCGTGGTGGTCTAAAGCAGAGTGGAGAACCATCTTTTTAGAGAACGTAGGGAAGTGAAACATTTTCTGTGACTGCGGGAAAATCAGTTTACCATTGCACAGGAACAAGATGCAATGCTGTTCAGTAACCTGGAGGTGATGGGTAATTTCAACTGTCCTTTGAACCTGAGTCATACCGACGATGGCCAAAAACCGCTCTTGTTTTGAGAAGCTGATAGCAAGTTTCCACCGTGATTCTCCACCTGATTCTTCCACTTGATTCTCCACAGTAACTGAAGCTGGCTTTGGTGCTGATATTGGAATGGAGAAATTTTTCAACATCAAGTGCCGAGCGTCTGGCTTGGTGCCCAACGCGGTGGTGCTGGTGGCGACGGTGCGAGCTCTGAAGATGCACGGAGGCGGGCCGAGTGTAAGTCCCCTGCTTCCTTCCTAGTAAAACACATTTTAAAATTAAGATGAAGCAGAATTTCGCATTTGAAACCTTCAAACCTGCTCCACAGCTGTGGTATTTTTCTACGTCTCCTTTTTTACAAATCACCATTATAAGGCACTTGCCGTTTGGTAAATTCAAGTAAATGGTGACACTCACAAAGTCATTTCTCAGCAATATTTTGGAAAGGAGCAGAATGTGACCACTTTTTAGTCCTAAGATTTATACCTGAAACTCAGGTCAATATTTTATAACCCCGTGGTGACGGGAGGCTGGAAGCTCTTGTTCCTGAGCAGGGAACATGAGGATTAGGGTGATTGCTCTTGTGGG
Source organism: Ailurus styani (assembly GCA_002007465.1). Classification (NCBI taxonomy): domain Eukaryota; kingdom Metazoa; phylum Chordata; class Mammalia; order Carnivora; family Ailuridae; genus Ailurus; species Ailurus styani. Next base: position 1,860,103 of record LNAC01000287.1, on the reverse strand, counting down.
CGAGGTTTGTTAGTGTTCGTACACATAGTTTTTTTGGTTCACTGCAGTGTCTCATCGGATTTCATCCAGAACTCTTTTCCTTCTGTTTCTGCTTATTCTGATTTCATTTTATAGCTCTGTTATAGCACTGAATTATTTGTAAAAGAGCTTTGCTTGGAAAAGACACCCTATTTTAACATTTTTTACAGACTTTTGATATTAACCTGTCTTATATACATAATTTACATACATCTGAAAGGAAATTTTTTCTTTTTTCATTTTTAGGGTTTTTTTTCCCAAAGAGAGAATAAGAAATGTTATACCAAGTAACGTACTTCATCTTTGAAATAAAATCGGGTGTCATTATCATTTATACTATTGTTACATTAGACAAACTACCAAATCTGATTGCTTAATTGGTAATACTGTGTATATGACAGTCACATAATCAATGACTGTTTCATAGCAAGAACAAATAACAATTTTGTCATCATGAAATACATCTCTGATGGGCATTGTATAATCATTTTAGCAGCTCTTTATCCTAGGAGAGTCTGACATTATTTTATGCCATTTTATAGAGAAGGGATTTGAAGTTCAACCAGTTTGGGGAATGTGAACAGTGTGACCAGGCCTGCCAGGAGCCAGATCTGAAGTCTGAGGTTTAGATCCAAATTCCCTTCTCTGTCTACCAGGCAGAGCTGAGCATTAATGAAGGGTAAATATTTTCTGAATCCCAAATCCACTGGTAATACGGAACACTTCAGTAGTTTATTGTAGGCTAAAGCTTCATCATTAATCCAAATGTAAGAATGACACCAACATGTATCATTAAGCAGTAGATCCTAAAGAATTCTGATTTTGTTTAAAACACCGTTTGTTGCTACAATGACTCCTTAACTTTAGATTTTGAATCTGTATACCAATATCCGTTTTCAGAAAACTGTTTCTGCTTCCAGAAGATGCATTTGAAATTCTCCCTTATTGTTTTGTATCCTGAACATTATAAAATCAAAGGGCTTTGATACTGGAAAGGACTTAGAGATTGTCTGAGTCTGGCTCAGTCCTTGTAAAGATGAGATGATTAAGCTAACAGAAGGATTCAATGATTTGCTTCGTATCCTCCATCTTCTTAGGGACTAACCAGACTCAAGGTCTCTTGGGTTCTAGTCGAGTGTTTTTCTATACTCTCCTGTCTCATAAAATTCCCTATGTGATTTATAATCCTGTTTTAGTTCATCTTAGTGTATGTGCTTGTTTTACAGTGGTTGCTTTTCCCTCTGACCTTACTGTTTTGTACACCTTCCACTTCACATCATGGTTCCAGCCCAGTGATTGTAACAGGGCTCACGACTTGTAGGCACAGATCTGGGCAGAGGATGATAGAAAGAAAGGATCAGGAAGCCTGGCAAAGCTTAGTATCCCTCTCCTGAGCTCCAGTAGAGCCTTCCACATCACATTGGTTTATGACCATCTCTGTATGTGTCTCCCTTCTCTACTCTGAATTCCTTGAGATCAGGGATTATGTCTTATTAATGTGTGTATCTCTGATGCCTGGCAGAGTCTGTATCCAGGAAATGTTTTCAGCAACTAAATAATAAATGAACTTTTATCTTCTTAATCCTATACTCTATATTATCCATCTCAGTGTCTTTCTTCTTACTTGAAACAACTCTGGTAATATTTTTGATCCATTATAATTTCTACTTCCTTTGGATATCATTACACAAATAACCATGGTGGCCTCTTATGTTTATTCAGCTTGTTTTTTTTCCATAATTTGTGCAGTGGAAAATCCTGTCACCCTTGAACTTGCCCATTTTAACCCCCAATAATTTTAAATTCATATCCTGTCTTCCAAAGTGCTGTCCATTCATGCTGCAATGTGGGAACTAATACTGTTACACTCATGGATCTTGATATCCTTTACAATTAATTCCTTAAATACATTGTGTTAAGAAGCAATATGCTGTGTATTTATGCAAAAAGAGATTTATTGTAAGGAATTGGCTCACATCTATGGAGGCTGACAAGTCCAAAATCTACAGAGTGGGTCAGCAGGCTAGAGATTTGGGAGGGCTTACGTTCCAGTTCCAGTCCCACTCTGAAGAAGTCCACTGGAGAATTTTTCTTGCACAGAATCTTTTTGTTCTATTATGTCCTTCAACTGATTGGATACAGACCAGCCACATGGTGAGGGTGGGGCGGAAGGAAAGGGCGTGGATCTGTTTTTCTCAGACTCCACCAATTTAAATGTTATTCTCACCCTAAAAACACCCCCACAGAAACAGTCAGAATAATGTTGGACCAACTATCTGCTACCCCATGACACAAACCGATGCCTGAAATTAACCATCGCACCTGTTGCTACTGATTTTCGTGTACGGTGCAACCACCAGATCTTCTTTTTCTTTCTTTCTTTCTTTTTTTGTTTATATTAATAACCAGTTGGTCTAGTACTGTTTATTTAAATAGTCCCTCCTTCTATCTGATATTTAGGCCTACTTGGTGATACATGTGTAGGTCTTTTTCTGGGATCTCACTGTTTACATATAATTGTGTCTGTCTGTGCTACACTGGTAGCCATTACGGCAAACTCCACACCAGGGTGTTCTGTTTCTTTGTGCATGCCTGGCCTGGCCTGGCATTGGTCCTTTTGACTTCCATATGTATTTTAGAATTAGGTCATAAGCTTCCATAAAGAATCTTCTCAGGATTTTTATTGGAAGGGCATTGTATCAATAGATCAGTTTAGGGGTATTGGACAGGTTGCCATCTAAGATAATGGAATGCCTCTTCACTGATTCGGGTCTTTTAAAGTGTATTTTAGTAACAATTTACACTTTATTCCACATAGGGCTCCTCCATCTTTTTATGGATTTGTTACCGCATACTTTACATTTTTGTATAGTTTAACAGGTTGCTTCTGGATTCTTATATATTACTTTTATATCCACTGACTTTTTTTTTATTTTATTTTATTTGACATAGAGAGAGAGATCACAAGTAGGCAGAGAGGCAGGCAGAGAGACAGGGAGAGGAGGAAACAGGCTCCCTGCTGAGCAGAGAGCCCAATGCTGGCCTCCATCCCAGGATGCTGAGATCATGACCTGAGCCGAAAGCAGAGGCTTTAACCCACTGAGCCACCCAGGCGCCCTATCCACTGACTTTTTAAAATTAAGGTGTAATTGACACAAAACCTTATGTTAGTTTTTTTAGTTTTTTGTTTTGTTTTGTTTTGTTTTTTAAAGATTTTATTTATTTATTTGACACAGAGAGAAAGATCACAAGTAGGCAGAGAGGCAGGCAGAGAGAAGAGAGAGGAGGAAGCAGGCTCCCTGCCGAGCAGAGAGCCTGATGCGGGCCTCGATCCCAGGACCCTGGGATCATGACCTGAGCCGAAGGCAGAGGCTTTAACCCTCTGAGCCACCCAGGCGCCCCCTTATGTTAGTTTTAAGTGTAAAATAGAATGATTTCGACATTTGTATACATTACAAAAGGATCACAAATCTGGTTAGCATCGGTCTCCATGCATATTTACAAAAATTTTCTTCCAACGAGGGCTTTTAAGATCTACTCTGGGAGGCTCTTGGTTAAGCGTCTGCCTTCGGCTCGAGTCATGATCTTGGAGTCCTGGGATGGAGACCCACATTGCATCCGGCTCCCTGCTCAGTGGGGAGTCTACTTCTCCCTCCGCCTGCCCCTCCCTCCTGCTTGTGCGGGTCGCTTCCTCTCTCCCTCTCTATCTCAAATAAATAAAATCTTTTTTAAAAAAATCTACTTTCAGCAACTTTCAAGTATGCAGTACAGTATTATTAACGGTAGTCACAGGCTATACATTACATCCCTGTGACTTTAAAATTGTCTTATTAATTATACTAATTTACCTATCAACACTTGAGATTTCCATGTGGGCAATCATATCTGAAAATAATGATAGTTCTGTTTCTCCCTTTCTAATCTTTTTACTTTTTTCTTGTCACTAACCAGGTCTTTCTAGCTGGCAGTGCAGTATTTGATAGGGGTAGTAACAGTGGGCCTCCTTTTCTTATCCTGATCAGAAAGAGAATATGTTTAATACTTCTTCACTACATATGATTTTTGTACAGGTTTGTAGTATATGTTTTTTATCAAATTAAGGAAACTGGCTTCTATTCTTATTTTGCCAAGTTTTTATTCTAAATAAATGTTAATAACTTTCTTCATCTCTTGAGATGTTGCGGTTTTCTCTTTAATCTATTAATATTACAAATTATATTACCTACTCAACGTTAGTACTTCACCTTTAAACTGACCTTGCCACCCCCTACATTGTTGTGAGAAATAGCCCCCCCTCAAAGGGGAAAGTAATAGCAATTACTTTAACATTATTTAGAATTTATTGAGAATGATGGTACACCTCGTATAAGTCAGAGTGAAACCTGACTTTCACTCAAATGATAAGTTCTATTTTATGCTAGGATAATGGGCATCAGTAAGAAAGTTCTCAGTATTGGCTCAAGTTAGAATTACCTGGTGAGTTTTTCAACATTACCGATCTTGGGTCTCACTCCCAGAAATCCTGGTTAAATTGGTTTGGGTGGAGCCCACAGGGACATCAGTGTTTCTTAAAAGCTTCCAGTAAGACTCATGTTCAGCTAGGGCTGCCAGTTGTTGATTTAAAAGCACATTTTGTGCTTTTAAATGCACCTTTCCAAAAAGTGACCATGAATTATTTTTCCTTCAGATCTTTTTTTTTTAACCAAAAAAAAGGGGGGGGTGGGGATAGGATAACGTGGTCAGGATTCCCAGGAACAGTAAATAAATCTTACTCACTCCGTGTTTAGTATGATGCCAATTAACCACCATTTATTTTTTTAAAGATAAGAAAACCAAGCCCACAGATGGGAAGACACGTTGGCAGGTTGCTGGTTTCCAAGCGAATTACCTTTGTCAGAGCCACTCAAGTCTTTTCAGTGTATTTGGGCTTCTCAATGCACCCAGTCTGCTGGACACAGTGTAGTAAAAGGCATTTGCTCTCTCTGAGAGAGCCATGCTCTGTGCATGTATTTGGCTTCCATGGAAGTGGGTTCAGGAGATGAGTAACAGAAGTGGGGACCGTGTACCTGCCGGGTGGCGGCGAGCATGGGATTGGAGGTGGGCACAGATGTGAGGGCAAGAGGTAGGGCAGGAGAAAGGAAGTCAGTCCTTCAGCTCCTACAGAAACGAACACTGCAATCCAGTAGGGTTCATTCGGATGCATTTTCCATGAAGCGGCCAGAAATTCAACCTACCTGGCTACTGTTAAATGCAACAGGTATCAGAATAAGCATTCTAATGGGTTTTTCCTTCTTTTTTGCCTTTTCTTGTCTCAGGTAACTGCTGGTGTCCCGCTAAAGAAAGAATACACCGAGGAGGTAAGAGCAGGTGTCTCGAAGGCTTATGTGCAGAACCATTGAAATCCAGTTAACTGTTGGCTAGCAGTTGAATCTCAGTCAGTGAATGCGTCCTCCACTAGTGGCCTCTTGGAAAGCCGCTTTTCTCATGATCCCAGAGGAAATGGGTAGGGGTGAGGGATAAAGTCCTTTCAATTAACTTTTCATTCTTAAGAAATGATGGCTGTAGGCTTCGCGTAGGTGCTGTTTCCTGCCCTCTGAGCAGCCACTGGAGCAGGGGCCCAGTCTCCAGCACAGAAACAAATATGAAGGTTATACCCTTGTATTCTGCTGTGGGGAAAAAAAACAAAACAAAGCAAAAAAAAACCCTGCCTTTTGGAGCATATACAGTTGGCTTTATCACTGGGTTGAGTTACTTGACTCTTGAGTAAATAGACTTCGATTTACTGGCAACAGTACCTCTTAGCTCCTACAGGTGGCACCAGGGATTTGAGCCCAGAATGGCTGACCCCGCACTCCTCACCCTCCCCAGGGCCTTGTGCCCTCTTGTCTACCAGCCTGCAGAGAACGAGCACATTGCCTACGCCCCAGCCAGCAGCTGGCAGCAGAAATAGCCGCCTGGCTCAGGACCCCGAGGCACCATTGGACCCAGAATGATTTCAGAAATTATTTTGAAAATGAGCCTTCTCCTTCTGTAAGCCACCATTTCTTGGAGGAAAAAGTGTTTTATGGGCTTGTTTAATGGCTTCTAGGACAATAAAGGGAGCAAGATGGAACCAGAACCTGCCGGAGTGAACTTGCCAGTTCAGTTTGGCAGCTTTGGTGGGAGGCGTACATGGGGGTCTGGTTTCCTTCCAGAACATCCAGCTGGTGGCAGACGGCTGCTGTAACCTTCAGAAGCAGATTCAGATTGCTCAGCTCTTTGGGGTTCCCGTTATCGTGGCTCTGAACGTCTTCAAGTAAGTGAAGCCCCCCACTTAAAACGCGTTCCTCTTGCTGGGCCACCCTGTGAACTCTGTGTCTCGACGGTGTTGGTCTTTCTGGGCTTCGTCTAAAACTATATAGAAATACTCTGCCCCTTCTGTTTGTTTGGTTGGTTTGGGTCGGGTTGGTTTCATTTTAACAGAAGTTTCTCAAATGTTTATGGGAAATGAAATCTATACAGTGAGTTAACATTTCCTTGGCTTTTTTTTTTTTTTTTTCCAATTCCACCCAGCATTTCTGTCTGAAAGACTGTGGATGATCAAAGGGTTATGTTATGGAATTTTTCTCAATAAAACCCTTAACAACTTGAAATATTTGAGTCCTGTTGGAGAGGCTTTTTTGCCCCCAATACTTTTCTTTAAGTCTGATTTATTTAAACACAACGTAACCACTTTTGATGTTGAAAATATATGCAGTGTTAGGGAGCAAAGTTCTGTATAAACGGTTAGTCTTTCTTTAAAAACATCACTAAATGAACACAGATGCAAAAACCACAAACGTTTTCATCACTAGGACCGACACCCGCGCCGAGATTGACTTAGTTTGTGAGCTGGCGAAGCGGGCTGGAGCCTTTGATGCAGTCCCCTGCTATCACTGGTCCATCGGCGGGAAAGGGTCGGTGGAGCTGGCTCGGGCAGTGAGGGACGCCGCCAATAAGGGAAGCCGTTTCCGGTTCCTGTATGACGTTCAGGTAAGCTCGATGGCGGTGCGAGCGCCGTGTCCCCCACCTCCGCCGTGCATCGGGCCGGTGCGGAGAGTTTGGCACGACTCGTCCTTTTTACTGGCCATGACAACCAGATACAGAAACTGCAGGGGAATCGCTTCTCAGCCTTTTGGCTAAGATCAAGTGTAGAAACTGCAGGGGAAAGAGGTTGAGCCACCTGACCAACACCCATGGCCAAGGACACAAGCCCTCCTTGCCCCAGGGCCGTGCTCTCAAAGCTACCCTCTACTGTGCAGGCGCAGGCCTCAGCGATGAGGGGTTTGGGGAGCAGGGTTGGACAGCTGACACATTCCAGGCTTGGTCTTTTGAACGACTACTTAAGGCTTGTGAAATCAGGAGCGGTATTTTCCTCATCCGTTTCTGCCATGGCTCTCGTCCTTCATTGTGGTTTTCTGGAGCTCTGTGTACAATATTTGTAAAATACGTTTAGTCGTATAAAACACATGACCTGACACTCCCCATCTCTGCCACATTGGGCGTACGGTTCAGTAGTGTTAAGTATATTCACCTTGTGTTGCAACCCCCACCCATCTCCTGAACTCTTTCTGCCTAAAACCTAAACTCTACACCCAGTATACCCCTACTCCCCGTTCCTGCCCCCGCCCCCACCCCAGTAGCCCCCCTTCCACTTTCTGTCTCTGTGAATCTGACTGATGTGTGTATCTCATATAAGTGAAACCATCCAGTTCTTGTCTTTTTTATGACGGGCTTATTGTCCACCTCAGTCCTTTCAGGCTGCTGGAAGGAATAGCTCAGACTGGGTCACTAACGAACGACGGGAGTTCATTGCGCACGGTTTTGGAGGCTGGGACGTCCAAGGTCAAGGCTCGGGCAGGTGTCTGGTGGGGCGGGCTTCCCCTGACATGCATAGCCGTCTTCTCTTTGTATCCTCGGGTGAAAGAGAAGTGGGGCCTCTCTAGTTTCTGTTTTAGGAGGGCACTGATCCCATTCCGGTCTTGCCACCTAATGACCCTGAAAACCACCCCCTCCTAGTTCCAGCAACCTAGTTGCCCCCGAAGTCCCCATGTCCCCAAACACTGATCACAGTGACGATCAGTCTTCAGCATATGAATGGTGGGGGCAGGGGGTTGCAAACATTCAGTCTCTATCATTTACTTAGAGTAATGTCAGGGTTCATCCATATTATTGCATATGTCAGAATTTCCTTCCTTCCATTGCATGTATAGGTTACATTTTGTCAGTTGAGTCATCTGTCAGTGGCCATTTTGGCTAATTACACTTCTTGACTCTTATAAACAATGCTGCTATGAACTCGTGTATAAAAATACCTCTTTAAGACTGCTTCCAATTCTTTGGGGCATACACCCAGAATAGAGTTGCTCGATTGGCTAATGCATTTTTAAACAGCTGGATTATGAGCCCTCAGTTAGAAAATCTGAACTTCCCAGGACCTCCCTCGGTTCATCTCGGCCCCCACCTGCACCTGTCTCTTGAATTCTGCGGCTCCGGCTGCTGGATTTGTCCCCATCGACAGCCCCTGATTGTCCGAGCGCTCAGCCTTTAACCTGGTGGCTGCTTCTCCCATTCCTTCATCCCTCGCGCGTTCTGTGGGTGTCTCCCGTCGCAGACGTTGTCATCGCTCCTCCTTCCAGCTCAGATGCGTAAACCAACAGTGGAGGTGCAGAGAGGACACGGCGACGCTATCGACGTCCAGAGCCCCGTCGTCCAACGGCCTGACGTTAGCCTTATTGCTAAGCCTCATGCTCACCGAGGGCTTGCTGGCTGCCAGGCACGTGGGCACCTCGTGCCTGTTAACTGCTTTCGTCTCGGCATCCACGTTGGGTAGGAACTGATGGTATTCGCCCCATTTTATACATCCAGAAACTAGAGTCAAAGGACCTTGCCTAACTAACTGCTCAGTGCCCATACCCTGGAAGAGGCAGAGCCAGGAGAGCATCTGAAAGGAAGGAGGTGATCATCCTGCTCTGTGTTTCAGAATTCAGCACTGCGTTCGAAAGCGGGGTGAGGGTGGGGGAACTATTCCTTCGCAAAGGGGGGAGCCACCTGCAGAGGAAGGACGGTGGTGACGGGCACGGGACAGGCACCCCGTAAATGTATGTGAATGGAAGAGTTTCAGGGCTGCACTGGGGATGGTTAGGCCACAAAAGGTTTGTCATGTGGAAAGGCCACGTCATGAACAAGAGACAAGCGTGTTCTGGATTATGGGGTGGGGGAATCCGTAGAGGGAGGAGACCATAAAGGAGGAGACCCTTTATGTATTTTTCTCCATAAAGAAAAATGGTCTAGGGCGCCTGGGTGGCTCAGTGGGTTAAGCCTCTGCCTTCGGCTCAGGTCATGATCTCAGGGTCCTGGGATCGAGTCCCACATCGGGCTCTCTGCCCGGTGGGGAGCTTGCTTCCTCCTCTCTCTCTGCCTACTTGCGATCTCTCTCTCTCTCTGTCAATTAAATAAATAAAATCTTTAAAAAAAAAAAAAAGAAAGAAAGAAAAATGGTCTAATTAGAAGTGAGTTCTCTGACCCTGGCGATAGAAGCAGAAGCTAGATGCGGCTGAGCGACGGGCGTTCTGGGAGGGGTCACAGCAACTCCGTGGGGGCAGCCGGGGTGCTCTGTGCTCCTTCCCGTGCCCTCCCGCCCCAGCGAGGCTGCCCGGTCGTCCGAGCGCCTGTCCCCGCCCTGGGCCCTCTCACAAGCCGCCGTCGGGGGCCTCGCTTCTCCCTGCCCGCTCCGGGAGCCTCAGACCCTTGTCTTCTGATCTGGACCCAGCCCACTCTGAGTGGGAAAGGCAGTTTCTGAATGAACGATTTCACAAAGTAGGACTGTTTTCAAGGAAACCTTCCCAAGTGACAAGAAAGTGGGTAAAGACAACTGTTTCTGAGTTACGCTGTCTCACGCAGGCACTACCCCAAAGATGAACCTGTTTCCTTTCCGATATTTTAATTTTTTTTCTGAATTCCCAGCCCTATGGAGATAATGCTGTTAAAATGCCTGCTTCCCTATAAATAGAGGGGAAATTTGTAATTCTGTGGACTAAAGTCCTGCGTTTGCTAGGATTCTTGCCTCCTTTGCCAGCATACTCTTCTCCCTTTTCTTATAACACAGAAATTCGATGTGGACCGCGTAATTATTCATTAGAGAACCAACATCTCAGCGTATCGCTGCACAATGAGAAGAGCGATTGCTTCGCTGCGTTTTCCTCCCGAAGAGCTGTGTTCCTCACGTTGACAAGATGATTTTAGATAATAGAAGACCATTTAGAATCTTGTCTAGAAATCTGTTCCTTGGTGCAGTCCGTAACGCAGCTCAGACGTTTCTTCCCTCCTCATTTCTTGCGTGTCATGTTGGTGAACCTTCACAGACTAACTCGTGGTTTTCCTGAAACGCTTCATTGCGCCGCAACCAACCCTTCAGCGCTTGGCAGGTTGATAGGTGTGGCATTGCCCTACAGGAAAAAAGAAGTAATAAGGTACTTTGGATAAATCACCCTGCTGCTTCTGCTTCTCAGCGCAAACTGGGCTCGGTGTGCCCTTTGCTGTCTCCCCAGACTGTGTTCCACCAACAGTGCATTCCATGCGGGGTTGATGGCGTCTTATTTCTGCCCCAGTTCTGCGTTATTGAAGAAAGTCACCTGAGACCATGTGGAGGCATTTGACACAGTATAGGCGAGCAGGACATGATTGCTTTTGTATGGAAAGTAGGAGTCATCTCAGAACCCCAGTGGAAAGAGGAGCAGCTGGAGAGGAAAAGAAACACTTGACCTCAGAGATACCATGGGGCCGGACAACTTCCCAGGGTGAGAGGCTTGAGGGTGATGAGCTCAGAGTAGAAGCAAGAAACAGGCTACACTTCTGGCTTGGGGCGGGGAGGGTCTATGCTGAACTCAATAGAAAATTGAATTAAGCAGCCACTGTTCTTCAGAGAACAATTCTGACTCTTTTTTTTCAGACTAGCTTCTTTTTTTTTAAGATTTTATTTTTTAGAGGCACCTCGGTGTCTCAGTCGGTTAAACATCTGCCTTCGGCTCAAGTCATGATCTCAGGGTCCTGGCATCGAGTCCCACATTGGCCTCCTTGCTCAGCAGGGAGTCTGCTTCTCCCTCTCCTTCTACCCCTCCCTGCCCTGCTCACGCTTACACTCTAATTCTCTCAAACAAAATAAAATAAAATATTTTATTTTTAGATAATCTCCATACCTGACATGGAGTTCTAATTCACAACCCCAAGATTGAGTCGCACGCTTCACAGACTGAGCCAGCCAGGTGCCCCCCAGAGTAGCCTCTAATTCAAGAGTAGAAAACTTTTTTTTTTTTAAATAGGCAACTTTTGATTTATGGAACTGGGGGCAGCTGGTGATTAATTCTGAATAATAACTTTTTTAAACAGGGAATAAGAAGGGCGCCTGGCTGGCTCTGGTTGGCATGCAACTCTTGATCTCAGGGGTTGTGGGTTTGAGCCCCATGTTGGGTATGGAGATAACTTAAAAATAAAATTTTTTAATAAAAAAATAAAACAGGGAATAAGTTGCAGTGCCCTCATTGCTCAAAGGAAATGTATCTGGTGAGAGTAAATATGTTTAAACTTAAGTTCATGGTTTCCTTACAACGCTTTGGGATGATCACAGTCCCCCAGAAGTTGTTTTCTCTGTAACTTTCCCTTTTGTAGTAGGACTTTTGACAGATCTTTAGGAAAATAGTATAGCCGAAAGAAAAAGGAACCTTGCAGTTTATTAGCTTTCAAACCCTTGTTCCGTGCATTATTTCAAGCACATCTCACCCAGTGCCTTGGGATGTGCGGGCTCAACTCTGTGTTTCAAATGCTTGGAGAAGGTGACGGACTTGCCCCGTAACAAATGGGGACTTGATGGAAGGGAAAACATACTATAGTTAAAAGAAGAAAGCTTTGAGGTCATGCAGAATTAAGTTTAAATCTTGACGGCCTCCTACGATGGATATCCATTTGAGCAAGCTGACTCAGCTCCCTGAGCCTTCGGCTTATCTAGAAAACTGTGTCTGATACACCAGTGTCCCCGAGTTGCTGTGAGGACCAAATGGAAAGCCTCAGAGTGAAATGCAGGAACATAGGAAGCTGGCAGTCAAGGGTAGCTATCCCTCTGTCTTTACATTCGCTTCCGCAGGAGAGAAGACTTCCTGAATTGACCTTCAAGAATTGTCTTGTACTGCAGGTGACTGTGTTGGGCTCTAGGATTGGTTTCCTGTTCACGTGGGTTGAAACCAGGAATCAGAAGCCAAGTTTCCTATTGCACCAAGAAATGAAAGATGCCAAATTAAAGGAAGATGTTCAGCATTCTTTTTGCATCCGAAGGGGGAGCCATTCGTGGGAGAATAAAAAGTCAGTCCCTCTTGCAAAGGCTCTGGGACCCCGAAAGACAGCCTGCAAATTCGACTCTGACTCTTGTTTATTGAATCAGGAGTTAAGGTTGAAAATCATCTTCGTATCCTTCCTCTAACCTTGCAAACATTTCGAGATGTACCCTTGACAGCGAGAGAGGATAGCGTTTGTTTTTATTAAAAGGTCTTTCCTGTGCTTTGTGTGAAGCCACTCTCTTGATCGCAGCGGGTACTAGATGGAGGGAGATCAAAACAGAGAAGGCTGAGCCCAGGGCAGCCAGCGTCCCTGATCTTGGAGCGTTTTCGGGGGAGTTTGCTCTCCTGCTGGTCTGTTGAAGGCAGGGGGTTGGGGGGCGGTGTTTAGGTTGGCTGTTGAGGAGGTTTTTTTCTGTTTCTTAATGACTCAAACTGAAACATACGTCAGTTGTTACGGTGGTTTTGTGAGCTCCCTTTCAGGTGGCCTGCAGGCATTCGCAGCTAGAACCTCAAATTTGAAATAAACAAATAAAAATAAGTATAAATACTTCTACATATGTATATATAGTGTTTTTTTTAATTGTGGTACAAATATACATAATGTGAGATTTCCCATCTTAAGTTCTTTTTTTTTTGTCCATTTTAACCATTTTTTAAATGTAAAGTTCTGGGACGTTAAGTACACTCACATTGTATATGTAGTTAAAATCGATAGGATTTTAAAACTTAAAATGATATTTATGCACATCTCTATATGTCTTTTATATTTCCCAGTAACTGGGGAAAAAAAAAAACCAGACAAGAAAACAATAAAAAACAAACCACTGTAAGGAGAAGGGATTTGCTTTGTTTTTGTGTTTTTTTTTTTTTTGCCCCTGTCCTTGTACCATTATCTCCCCACTCAGGCCTTTTGACCTCCTTGGGCGCCTTCCTCCCTTTTTCAGACTCGCCCTCAGCCTGCCTTCTGCCACTGACCCCTCCAGCTCCCCCCCTGCCGTGCAGCAGAATGTTTGGAGTGTTCTGTAGAAAGCGGCCCCTTCTATTTTCCAGACAGTTTGGTATCTCATTCAGAAATCCTACGCTCTCTCATGTTCTGGTTTCTGCTATGATCGAGCTCTGGTCTTTGAACCCAGACTTCTTCAAGCCCACCGTCAGCCTCTTATCCCTGGCCTCCTTTCCACGATTCAGCTGCAAATCCCCACGTGGCCTCCTCTTAACCAGAGCAACCCCTTGGGCAGGCACACCTCAGATCTCCGTCAAACTAAGATTCTGCGTCAGCCCTGGCTTCTGTGTTTCCTGTAGAGTCTCATTTGGCCTGCAGCGTCTCACGTACCCCGTCAGCCCACGGGCTGCCTCACTCGTCTGTACTCAGTCGGTTTCATCAGACCAGAGCCTGTTGTTAGAACCAGCCCGGCTTCCTCAGCGGCTCCTGCTCCGCCCCGCGTGGCTCCGGCCGAGCGCGTCCCAGCTTTGTTGCCTTGGTGCTAGAAATAGCACCTGACGGGAAAGAAAGAGTGGTCTATATCTGTTTCAGTGGGGCATTTCACAAGGATTCCTGTAATTTCGTGTAAATACTCTCTTCTGACATGAATCATGGAATGGCACTAAGATAGAAGTTTCCAGAAATGCATCCTCGGCTCTAAAATCACAGGCCAGTTAAGAGAGGCGGAGGGATGTACAATGGCCTGTCAGGGTCCCACCACATGTTAGCCAGCCAGCACTCCATCCGTTCCCTGACATTCTGACGTAAATTTAGGTGACAGGAGACCATTGTGCAGTGACATGAGCCATCTCCACTGAAGGAACGTTACTTAATATTATCACAGATGTTATCCTTTAAGGTACCACGTACAACATACCACTTCAAAAGAGAAACGGACAACTTCAGGGTTTTTAGGGAAAGAACACTTAAAACAGCATAGGCTTTCAGTCACTCCAGTATCGGAGAGTTTGGGGACTTGTTTTAGTCATCATTTTTTATCAGAAAAATGATTCCTGTTTCCTTCCATGAAAGTACAGTTGACCCTTGGACAACGCAGGTTTGAACCTTCTGGGTTCCACTCTTGCAGATCTTTTCCAGTACATACAGCACAGTCCTGTAATTGTATTTTCTCCTTCGTACGATTTTCTTAGTAACATTGTCTCTTCTCTAGCTTACTTTGTTGTAAGAATACAGTCTGTAACACATGTAACATGCCAAATACATGTTAATCAGCTATGTTATGGGCCAGGCTTCTGGTCAGCAGTAAGTGATCAGTTGTTAAGTTTAGGGGGAGAGGAAGGAGTCAAAAGTTATTCACGGATTTTTGACTGTGGGGCGAGGGTGATTAGTGCCCCAGCTCTCACACTGTTCAAAGGTCACCTGTAGTGTACTATGCTCTTCAGTGAGACTTTTACACCCAGAGTTTTTTTTTCCCAAAGATTTTATTTAGTTATTCGTCAGAGAGAGACAGCGAGCGAGCACAAGTGAGCAGAGTAGCAGGCAGAGGGAGAGAAAAGCAGGCTCCCCACTGACCAAGGAGCCCGACGAGGGACTCCATCCCAGGACCCTGGGATCATGACCTGAGCTTAGGACAGCTGCTTAACCGACTGAGCCACCCAGGCGTCCCCACCCAGAGTTTTTTCTTTGGAAGTACACCTCCAGGAGATCCACGAGGCAAATTCTGACTGCAGCTGAACAGCCAAGAAAAAGAGACACTTGTAAAAACAAGGGCTCCTTGCATGTGAAAACAGAACTCACGCCACACCTTGCATTCATTTGTACTAGTCTCGTAACACGTTGAGGTTTATAAGCAAGGTTTTCGGGAAGAGAATCAACACGTGTGCCGTAAAAATACGTTTTGTGTTAGTTGGCAAAGCCACATGCTCAGGTCACATTCATCCCTCCCTCATTTGGTTGGGGAAAGATCATTCCAATCACCTATTCCTAACGTCCCTTCCTTGACATTGCTGTTACGTTCTCTTTGAGAGGATAAAAGATCACCCGTGTGGATGCCTCAGGGCCATCATCTGACGTAGACAAAGAGATTCTTTGGCGATGAGCATTTTTTTCCGTTCCTGGACCCCAGCTATATCTGCCGCACACCCCAGTTGCCTTAGGAGAACGACACGCCTCCAGGAGTCTTCGGGGTTAACCTGTTGCTGCGAGCCAGCGTGCTGGGCGGGACAGCTCCTCAGCGAGCCGGCCCACGGGGGTCAGGGAGGGCACCTTGAGTAGCTCAGATGGGCTGGTTTTCAGCCAGGGACGAGCTCTTTCAAAGACACAAGGGTCTGTTGTTCTCAGTAAGAGCACTGCTCCCGGGACGCCGAGGTCTGTTGCAAGGAGCCCCCAATACCTAGTGTGCGCTCAGGGTAGATGAACATCGATGGTTTCACATTTTCACACTGCACTTGTAGGTCATTTAAAATTCATGCCTCGATTAAAATACAAAATACGAATTGACGTAATTACCGCAGGTCCAGAGATTTCTGTTCAACTAACACGTGTATTCATTGATCCTTCTCTTTAAACATTTGGTGGGCTTTGGAATACATTTTGCTGGTATCACAGCATAGGATTGCTTAACTTAATTTTTAAGTTTTTATTTGAATTCCGGGTAGTTAACAGATAGTGTAATATTAGTTTCAGTTGTGTTCAGGGATTCAGCATGTCCCTACAGCATCCTGTGCTGGTGCAACAAACACATTCCTTAACCCCCAGGGTCGCTTAACATACGAATTTCAGTCTGTGGCCTGGGTAAAACAATAGAGCCTTCAGTGCGGCTACAGAAGAAACAGCAGTGTGTTCCAGTCCTTCAGCAGTCGTGGGCTTGAGAAATTCGAGTATTGATAGTAGAGTATTTGTTGCTTAGCAATTTCATGGGTCTTCTAAGAGACGCTCAGGGCTGCTGACTTAGAACTTGACCTCCAAGTAAAATGAAGATGCCGCTATATAGTAATACCTTCACACCTCATTTTCTTTGATTCCAGAAGCTTCATTTTTAACTCTTGTTTTAAATGTTGTTCTGTTTTAGCTTTGTTCTATTTCACTTTGTTTTTGTCCATTATCTTCTCGTGAAAAAACATTTTAAAAATTTAAGTAATTGCTTTTCTGGAATTTGTAGCCCATTTTATTTCACGAAAAAACAGGTCTTCAGTAGTTTAATAGAGGTGCCTAGGTGGCTTGGTTGGTTAAGTGTCTGTCTGCCTTCGGCTCAGGTGGTGATCTCAGGGTCCTAGGATTGAGCCCGGTGGTGGGGCTGGAGGGGCGGGGGGGTCCGTGCTCAGCGGGGAGTTTGCTTCTCCCTCTCTTCCTCCTCCCAGCTCATGCTTTTGCTCACTTTCTCTCTCAGATAAATAAAATTTTAAAAAATAATAATTTAATAATTCTAGCGGGTCTTCTAGACTTTATCAAGAAAGATATGCTATCTAAGTTTGACCAACTCAGCTTCTATGAGCCTGGCTCCCCATGGCTACAAAATGAATATAATGAAGCATGAGGTCACTGCATCCTTCAGCTCACCATATTTATGGGGTCGCTCAGCTAGTTAATGTGTACCCACTGTGCAGGAGGTTGACAGTGTAACAATTGGTCAGAGTTATTTACCAGATCCGTGCTGTCCAGTACCATAGCGACTGCTTATAGGTGGCTATTTAAATTTAAATTAACTAAAATTAAGAATTTATGGCCTCAGTGGCACTAGGCACATTTCAGCTGCTTAGTAGCTGCATATGGCTGACAGTGAGCTACTAGACTGAGAAACATGTATATAGAACATTCCCACCATCGTAGGGGTGCCGGGGTTGCTCAGTTGGTTAAGCAGCTGCCTTCGACTCAGGTCATGATCCTGGAGTCCTGGGATCAAGTCCTCATCAGGCTCCTTGCTTCTCCTTCTCCCTCTGCTGCTCCCCCTGCTTGTTCTTTCTCTCTCTCTCTCTCTCTCTCAAATAAATAAAAATTTTAAAAAGAGAGAGAACAGTCCCACCATCACGGAAAGTTGCCATCGGACACCTCTGTTCTAGAGTGTTCCCATTTCTTAAATATACATTTAAGAGGTCTGGGAGGGAATAAATGTAGAATATATTCAGAGTTATAATCTTGGTGAAGACAGAAGATTTAACATGGCATTGGTTCACAAATGATCAAAGATACTGGCATCGACACCAGACTTTGTGAAGGGGCTTATTAACCTGCTAAGCGATTGTGCATAATTCACATAGTCCTATTTCCAGAAGACGCCTGCGTAGCCATTCACACCTCGACGTGTGCCTTTCCCTTTGTGTAGAATAGCCTTTCCTTTCATTGCTTATTAAAGCCTTTCCTGTCCTTCAAGCGTGACTTGACTTCCTTTGTACCTGTCTCCAGCTTTTGCGGATTTCCATGCCTTCCCCTGTGCCGCACAGTCTTCTGTCTTTAGTAGTAGTGTTAATGCAGAGCTTCATCACACAGGCTCTTCTGTCACATTTAGGTGCTGTGTTGTTGTCCCCGCCCCATCAGAAGTGCTTTGTTCAAGAAGTGCCCAAAGTCTTTTGCCTGTCATAACATCTTGAAAGTACTTGCCCTCGGTGGTAAGTTAGTCAGTCAGCAGAGGTTTGCGGAACACCTACTGTGTGCAAGCCACTCTCCTAGACCTTAGAGATGTGGTGAACAAAGAAATTAGTAAATACTTAGAGTCAGGGAAAGCCAAGAATGATTAATGCATGAGCATTCATAATTTATTTTACCATTTTTTTTGTTTTCTAAAAGTTGCCATTTAGAACAAAGCAATAGCAGTGAATATCATGTTCAGATCAAGATCATTGGGATGAGCTTGGATCTTCTTTTTTTCTTTAACGATTGCACTTCTCCCCTGAAGTGATCAGAGGCACAGCAGGAAGTCCCTTGCCTATGGACATAATATAAATAGGTCGTATGCCCTGGGAACTGCTTTATCAGTGCAGTTTTTAATTTTTATATAAAACCCAAAAGATATATTAACCAAGATCATCTTTTTATTTATATTCACTTGCACGCATGCGTGAAAAAGAAGAATTGTAGTAGCAGTCCAGGAAGGATTTTGGTCTTGGGATATTTAGCCCGGTCCAGCGATCACTCGATTTACCCAGCGTGGGGCTGCGGGACACACACTGGGTGGTGGGGGGTGCATTCTCTTAGGCTCACGATGGACAGCACTGCTCCTGTCAGAGCTCTCAGGAGACCACCCTCATCTTCTCCAGGCATAGCAAGACTGGAGGCAGGGCCTCAAAAATTTGGAATGGCAGGGGGCAGGTATCAGTACTTGTTGGGAAGCACAGAGGTCTGGCATCTAAGTGTAAGGAGGGAACAAAGCACCCAACCAGGACTCATGCAACTGGCGCTTTCCTGCTTTTCTACCCTTTGTATGTGGGTCACCTGTCATGTTTGGGTGGCAGCAAGTTCCCTATGGGAATTTTAAAAACCATAATGACACAGCTCGCAAAGGCAGTCTGGCACCAGCTTGAAATTCCCAAAATACTTTCAAATAAACATTAGAAAGGAAGGTAGTTTAGTTGTAGACCAAAAATTTGTATTTCTGATGCCCAAAAGAATTGAAAGCTGGGTGTCAAGGAGGTAAGTGGCCTTGTGCTCATCACAGCATCGTTCCCAGCAGTGAAAAGGTAGAAACAATACCAGTGCCCAATGGTGGATGAATGGATAAGAAAAAATATGGTGAGTGCATACAATGGAATAGGAAGGAAATTCAGACACAGGCCACCACATGGATGAACCTTGAGTTTCATCCTCATTGAAATAACCCAGCTGCAAAAGCAGAAATGTTGTCTGATTCCAGTTGTAGGACGTCGCCGGCATAGCCAAATTCAGAGACGGGAGGTGGAAAAGCGGTCTGAGGAGCTGAGGGCAGGGAGTCAGTGGAGTTAGTGTTTAACGGGTCTACAGTTTTAGTTTTGCAGATAAATGAAGATAGTTCTGGAGATTAGTTTTACAACACGAATGTACTTAATATGGAACTATGTAGTTCAAGACGGTTAAGGTGGGGGTGCTTAGGGGGCTCAGTGAAGTGTCTGCCTTCAGCTCAGGTCATGATTTCAGAGTCCTGCCTCGGGCTCCCTGCTTGGCAGGGAGTCTGCTTCTCCCTCTGCCCCTCACCCCACTCGTGCTCTCTCTCTCAAATAAATAAATAAAATCTTTTAATAAAAAATTAAAAGATCAAAATGGTTAAGTAGTTAACTTTCTATTATGTATATTTTACTATAACTAAAAATTAAATAGACATCTCTTTCTTGAAATGAAATATATTCAGGCGCCTGGGTGGCTCAGTGGGTTAAAGCCTCTGCCTTCGGCTCAGGTCATGATCTCAGGGTCCTGGGATGGAGCCCTGCATCGGGCTCTCTGCTCAGCAGAGAGCCTGCTTCCTCCTCTCTCTCTGCCTGCCTCTCTGCCTACTTGTAATCTAATCTCTCTCTCTCTGTCATATAAATAAATAAAATCTTTAAAAAAAAAGATATGAAATATATTCATGTTTAAAAACCTGTAATGCATCAGCTAAATACCCACTCACACTAATTCTTCACTAATCATCCTTCTACTATTTCCTTGTTCACATGCGAGCTCCATAATTATTATCTTAGAAGAAATTGCTGACCTTTTGGGGCGCCTGGGTGGCTCAGTCAGTTAAGCGGCTGCCTCTGGCTCAGGTCATGATCCCGGGGTCCTTGGATCGAGCCCTGCCTTGGGCTCCCTGCTCAGCAGAGTCTGCTTCTCCCTCTCCCTCTGCCTGACACTCTACTCTGCTTGTGTGCTGTCTCTCTCTCTTTCAAATAAATAAATAGTCTTTAAAAAAAATTGCTGAGGGGCGCCTGGGTGGATCATTGGGTTAAAGCCTCTGCCTTGGGCTCAGGTCATGATCTCAGGGTCCTGGGATCAAGTCCCAAGTCTGGCTCTCTGCTCAGCGGGGAGCCTGCTTCCTCCTCTCTGTCTGCCTGCCTCTCTGCCTACTTGTGATCTCTCTGTCAAATAAATAAATAAAATCTTTTAAAAAAATTTTTACTTTATTATTATTATTATTATTTAAATAAAATCTTTAAAAAAAATTGCCGACCTGTTACTTTCAAATCATAACCTCGAGCCCAGTAAATAGTGCACTATATTCATTAAATATGTTATAAGTCGTACTATCTGTTTTGTTTTCGTTTCGTTTCCGGAGCAAACGTAATTCTCTTTGTCGACCCTGTGGCCCTTGCTGCAGGGAAGTAGCGCTTAGGGTCTGCTCGGAGTAAAATGCACCACGACCACGCACCTTCTCCACCTTGCTGCAGTGCCGGCAGCTGAACATGACACAGCTGCTACCCACCCGTTGTAGGGAGGCGGAAACAAATCCATAGAGGTGACATGATTTAACCAGGTGTAAAGAGGGGTCATGTTCTTCCTTAGGCCCGTTGCCCAGAGCTGCCACCCAGCTGTGCTGGAGTGCCCACGGGGGCCCTCCCTGTGTCCCAGGACCCGCTCTTACACTACTTGGGGAACACAGTTCCCTGAGATCGGACCTCCCCCGACAAAGCGTGGTCATTGGGCGTGCTCTGTGCGATGCTAGAAATATTTTCCAGCGTGCTATTAACTTCTGTTTCTTAAAAAGGTTTGCTACTTGGCAAAGCATTTATTGACCAGCAGAGGAGATCATAGTAGCTTAAGTGCAGCATTGAAAGCAAGCACTTCAGTGCCCATCAACATACTGTGCTGAAGAGTGAGATCGGAGGTTCAGAGGAAAGTCCCTTCTCGCTGCTGACTTCAGCACATCCGCACCTGAACTTCCTTATAATCATGATAAGTGTTGGACCACACGGAATCCTTGCTTGGTCAACAGGTGATGGTCATTGTCCAGGGGCTGTGTTACATCCCACCTCTAGCTGGTCTTGACCTCAAAGAGTTTATGGGCTTTACGTTCTTCTCAGCTAAAATGAATACGGCGTCTTTCACCGTAGAAGTTGCCCTAAGGCTCTCTGTAGTCCAGCCTCAACCTTGCACTCACGCAGTAACTCTTTCTACAATGTTCCTGGTGCCATCACTGGCTTATACTGATCTCTCCTCGAGTGGACAGGTCACTATTTAGTGAGGCAGCTCAGGTTATCACAGCTTTTCCTTAAACATTGGGCTGAGAATGACTTCGCTTTCATTTCTGTCCATCCTCCACATTCTGCCTTCCTGGAAAATAATGATCATCTCTTTCTGGAGTCGCCCCTTCTAGAGCTGCAGATTATTCACTGATTCCTCCCATGACGGGGTTTGCAAAAGGCCCCTTGCCATCTGGAAGACTTCAGTGTCATAGTTTGATCTGGGGACCATTACCATTTGACGTCCATCAGTGCACCCTAAAATAGCATGAACTTTGCCAGCAGCCCCTCACTGCCAGGCCCTGTTGAACCCCTGGTTCTGGGTAGCACCCATCTACGCAAGAGCATTCTGGGGCCACCCGAACAGAAGAGAAGAGAATGCTTGCATGTGCTTCGGGAGGCTCAGTAAAAGGCTTCCTGGAGAAGCTGGACCTTACAGAGCTCTGGGAATTTTAGCACAGATTGACCTTGCAGGATTATAGGAAGCTTCAAGATGGGCTAAACCATGAGCATCTCAACCAAGGCAGGAGTACTCAGAAGGGTCATTTCCCCCACATCCTCGCCTATACTTGATATTCTCATGCTTCTCATTCTTGCTAATCTAATGAGTGTGAATTAGGTTTATCATTTTAGCTTGCCTTTCCTTGATTATTAATGAGATTGGGCATTTTTTCCTATGGTTATCAGTCACTCCTTCTGCCCAATATTAAATATTTGTTTGCCTTTTTCTTGATTTGTAGGAGGTTTTTTAAACACATTCCAGTAGCTAATCTTTTGACTTTTAAATATTTGCATATATGTATCTTTTCCCAGACTGTTCCTTACCCTATACCCTTATTTGTAAAGTCTTTTTTTAATACAAGAAATTTTAAATCTTGATGTCAGATCTATAAATCATTTCTTTTAGGGTGTATCCTGTTCTTACCTTGTTAAAGAGATCCTTCCTGGGCCCCTGGGTGGCTCAGTCAGTTAAGCGTCTGCCTTCAGCTCTGGTCTTGATCCCGGGGTCCTGGGATTGAGTCCCGCCTCGGGCTCCCTGCTCAGCTCTGCTTGTCCCTCTACCCCCCACCTGAATAAATAAAATCTTTAAAAAAAAAAAAAAGAAAAGAGAAAGAAACCCGTCCCTGCCTCATGACCATAAAGAGAGTCCCCAGTTTTGTTTCCAATATTTAGAGTTTCTGTATTGGATTTATTTGGGTGCCAGTCATGAGGTAGGAATCTTAATTTTATTTTTCTCCAGCCAAAAGTCAGTTGGATAGTCAGCCCTTTCCCTGTGTTGTGTCATTTCTACTATATACTATTTCACACTTGCTGTGGTATCCTTCTGAGTTCTTTCTTATCTTTCATGGATTGATTTGTCTAGTCATATGCCAATACCATATGGAATTAATTACCATAGTTTTGTAGTGTGATTGATACCTGGAAAGGCAAGTCCCCTATCTTTGTTCTTTTGGTTTTATTTATCTTTGAAGTTACCTTACCTAACTGTGCTCTTACTCTTCATTGTGAATTTAAGAATTGGTTAGCTGAGCATCCCAAAGTGCTCTTGGGATTTCTGTTGGGGTTGCATTGAACTAATAGATTAAGTTTAAGAGAACTGACATCTTGACAGTATTAAGTCTTCTCATCAGTGAACAAAGTATTTCTCTCCATTGATTCAGACCATCTTTTATGTCCTTCAATGAAAAGTTGTAATGACTCGCACCTTCATTTATTATTTATTGAAACATCCAATATTTCAGTTCCAGACTATAGAATAACTCCACAGTGATAAATATAAGAGTAATGAAAAACACATTGTAAAGCAGTTTGGTGTTCTATGAGATTGAGAGGGTAGAGCTAGCTTTTATATTCTCCTGTTGGATAACTCTCCTTCCTGTGTATATCAACAGTAATTCATACAGCTGTACCATTTGCCATTGCTGAGCAGTGTTTTGAAGTTGGCCATGAAAGACTTCTGCCCCTTGGTTGACATTCATTCCACCAGTGGGCACTTGGTCCAACAGCTGTTCACCAAACAGTAAATCCACTAACTTCATGACACCTCTGTATGTTCTCTGTACAGAATTATGAATGATTCTGTCAATGATTTGCATAAATAAGAGTCACTCTATCTGTGGCATATTCCTTTCCTTATCATCCATTGTTGTTTCTCCAGGTCACTTTCAGTATGTTACCAGGCATCTGCATCTGGGGTTCCCTTCCAGCATTATGGAAGCTTGTTTATCTCCACCCCACACACTCATTTGCCCATATCTAGCCTTCTTGGATTCTTTCCCAGCCTCCATGATTTCTCATAATTTGCTACAGTGGTACTAGGTTCAACCTCTGATTTCCCAATAAAGTGATCACATCAACATTTAAAACATCAGCCCATTCCGGGGCACCTGGGTGGCTCAGTCAGTTAAGCATCTGCCTCTTGATTTCAGCTCAGGTCATGATCTCAGAGTCATGAGATTGAGCCCAGCATCATGCTCCATGGAGTCTGCTAGAGATTCTCTCTCCCTCTCCTACACCCCCACCCCTGCTCATGCTCTTTGCTCTCTCTCTAAATAAATAAATAAAATTTAAATATATATATATATACATATATATGTGTATATATATATCAGCCCATTCCTACTCACAAAAAAACTGTACTTGTTTTTCGTATTACTATGGCCTCTGTCATATAATTTGAGTTCAGAGGCACTTAAATACCAGCATTAAGTATTTGTTTAGGAGGCTTCTGTTTGTAAAACTATAGTATAAGGTACATTTTTTTAAATCAATGCAATGGATAAAAATGATTAGATAAGCAGTCTTTGAGTTAACTGAACATCTAAAGCTTCTTGATACTTCTTCATACTTTAAGGGTGATAGAGGAGAGAGTATTTGCTTCAAATGCCATGGCTGTTGAGGACGAAATCTGGTAGGAGATTTTAAGCGACTGCAGAAAAGCTCATTAAGCTTTCCCTTGATTCCTTAACCGGGTTAACATTAACAATTTTGTTGTCATTTGTGTTTCTCCAGCTTCCAATTGTAGAAAAGATAAGAACGATTGCGCAGACTGTGTACGGAGCCAAAGATATCGAACTATCTCCTGAGGCACAATCCAAAATAGATCGTTACACACAACAGGTAAAAGTTATACTTTTAGGGGACAAAAAATCCTCCTCAGGCTCGCTCTTAAAATACTCACCTTGATGTGAGGACTGTCATAAATCTCACCAGCTGAATGTGGCTTAATCTCCTTAGTCTGCAAAAATTGAATTAACATCCTTGGGTAGTTTGTCGACTCTAAATAGAACATTATGGTGAGGGTATAACCCTCTGATGGATACATCATTGACTTTTGTGGTTACAAAGTGTCTGATATGGGTGGGGTCCTATCTGTGACATGTGATTGATGGTTAGTCCTTCCTGCTCAGCCAGAAACATTGAAACTTCTTGGATGTGTGGCTGTGGAGTCAGAGCTGGATGATCTGTAGTGCTTCCTCTTCATTGCAGGGCTCTTACTGCCTTAAAAATCTTAGCACGGTGCCAGGGAAGGCAAGTCATCACGCAGCTTTTAAAGACGGGGGTGTTCAGTGTTCCTTTTTTGTGCAAGTGGTTTACTGGCTTGGTGCTGAAGTCGTCCACCAAGTTGAAGGTTCTGTCATCTTCTACCTTTAGAGAGTGACAGAGGCGAGTTGGCAAGCAGCTGTGGAGACGGCGGGGACTCAGCAACCTGTGTCTGGTCCTAAAATGATCCCATCTCATGGACTCCATCCACCACAGCTCGTTCAGCCACCCCTGTCAGAATGACCACAAGCCCCGAATGCCCCCTCCAGTTTGCTGTGATAGGACAGAAATCAAAGCACTTCAAGAGCTGGCCGGCAAAAGAGCTTCATTAGGAGTAGCACTGACCTACTTTTTTAAATTCCCAACTCCTAAGTCCTATTTAAAAGTTGTATTTGACATTATGTTAAATACTACTAGTGCTGACCGGCGTATTCTCCCAGGTTTGGTAAGATGGTCAGCAACTCGTTTTTTCTTAGAATTTTCTGCGTATGCCCTTGGCTTGTGCTTTTAAAAAATAAATAATTCCCTTGGGGCACCTGGGTGGCTCAGTCAGTTAAGCGTCCAACTCTGGATTTTAGCTCAGGTCATGATCTCAGGGTCGTGGGGTTGAGCCCTACATCAGGCTCCATGTTCAGTGGGGGCTGCTTGAAATTCTCTCCTTCTCCCACTGCCGCTACCCCTGCATGCTCTCTCTCTCTCTCTCTCAAATAAATAAATAAATCTTTAAAAAATAAATAATTGCCCAGAATGGTTCTACACACTGGCATGGATCTGCAGTGAAATTTCACTCGTGTGGTAATGAAATGAGTAAAGTAAGGGTATTGTCATGAGTCTTTTTTTTTTTTTTACAAGTTTTTAATATTTAAGGACTATTATTTATTCTAACATTAGTTCCTTCTCTTTTTTCAGTCTTAAAAACTTTTATATGAACTAACACGGTGCTAGTATATACCATATTGGTTTTTTTCTTTTTTTAAAATATCTGGCAAAATATTAAATTGGAAACCTATATCGTTCAAATTATTTCACTAGTTGAGTGATCTCTGAAACCCAAAATTCCTGCCCCCATTTCTATAGAGCAATTGTGATTGTCTCCCAGCAGAATTCTGATCATTATATGAGAGTATTCCAGCATTTCAAAAAAAAAAAAAAAAAATAGCCCCACTCCCCCAAATGAAAATATCCTAAAATTTTCCAAATGCTTTTAAATCAAATCATAAGAAAGTCTGCACATGTTACCTCTGAAGACTGAATTCCTTTTATCCCTGTCTACTGAGGGAATATTCCTTAAAAGTTATGTGTCCAGTATGTGGTTGCCATTAATTAACAAAGTCTCTAAAGGGACACTATGTACCCTTTAATCGGAACCAGGCTGCGAGGACAGTGTCCTTTTTGTGAGACCCACATGTGACTTCCTGCCCTTTCACCTTTGGAACTCTGGGTCAGGCGTCGCCTTTGGTCCTTAAAAATAAGAGACTTAAAAAGTGACTTCATATAATGTAATCGCAGATCAAATAGCCATGATTCATAAACCAACACAAAGGGACCCTTTGCTTTCTGACAGCTTCCAAGAATGAGTGAACAACGTGACTGAGAGCCTCATTACGGAGCCTTCCTCCAGATTACCTTTCTGAGCCCCGGATATTAATATCCTTGGAAATAGTTTCGACAGCTGCTATTGCTTCTCCTTTGCCTGAAAGTAGCCGCACTTTCTCCCAAACACACACGTCATGCCGCCTTCCTTAAGGAGAATTCTCCGAAATAAATAACAGACACCCTCAGCCACGGGACAGTCACGTGGAGATGAGGGTCCGTCCCATCTTCTTGCTGAGTGAACCGGCACCTGCCACGTCCTGATCTGAGCCTCAGGGGTGGTGTGTAGTACAAGTCGAAAACACACAGGAGGCTAATCTGTGCTCAGTGAACACCTTTCCTTTCCTTTCTTACAGGGATTTGGAAATTTGCCCATCTGCATGGCAAAGACTCACCTTTCTCTGTCTCACCAGCCTGACAAGAAAGGCGTACCCAGAGATTTCATTTTGCCCATTAGCGACGTCCGGGCCAGCATAGGCGCCGGGTTCATTTACCCTTTGGTTGGAACGGTGAGTAACATTCTCCAGAAGCCTTCCCCAGGCTCTGTTGTCCTGATGCCTTCAATCCTTATGTTCTACCTACATGTCGTAAATCTGGTGTTGGGAAGTAATAGTATCTGCTATTTTTCCAGACATTCTCTACCACCATGTAAAACTCCTCTGCCATCATGGTTTGGATTTTCTCTTTATTTTTTTAAAGATGAGGTGTTCAGGATCTCTTGAGTCATAAAACGGATTCCCCTCATAGAACTTGGAAGAGAATAACTTGGTACAATGTAGTCTGATATTTAAACAGTGACGTGGCTCAGAACAGTGTCTCTGGACCTTTTTCACATTATTGTATTCAAAATGATAAGATTTGACTCTAGTCAGATAAATGGAGGTGACTGCTCATGTCAGACACCCCCCAACAGCTGGGAAAATCCATGTTTTACCATTTGCCTTCTCCAGTGGGAAGTTCTGCCTTAGAACATGAGCCAATTAAATGAGTTTTCATTTTTAATAGTGTGGTGGGATTGCATTGCTATATATATCATTGAATGATAATTATGTTATTTCAGATTTTTTTATGGATGGAAGGGAGATACCAGAGATGTGAAAATTTATCAAAGCACTTAAAATCCACGATGTTGGGCTTCATACATAAAATGCTTCATTATAGCCATACAATGATATACCTTCCGTTGGTAACCATCGGTGGCCAAAATCCAACTTCTCACCCTTGGAGTGCTCCTGGATTAGGGTTAGAACAAAAACTTCTAAGTCGTCATGATCCTTATTGTTGTTGTCACAAATCGATCCAAGTCCAAGCAGGGAGCGTTATAACAATTTTTTTTGATAAGCCGTGTGGCCCTCTTGTGATGTCAATAAGCAATGGGTGGGCAAAAGTATGTAAAAAGTGCAGAATTTTTGCCTTGATGTTTACACGTCTAAAATTGGGCAAAATGTTTTCAGTAAGCATTTCTGGAATTCTTTGCACCTGAGGTGTGAAGCTGCCAAGAGGGGCGTGAGGAGCACGGGTTTTCCCAGCACAGGGGCATCTAGAAAGTGCGGTATTGGCATTCTGAACGCACTCAGCACAGGAGTAGCAGGAGCGCTTCTGACTGAGGTGGGTGAGAAAGGAGGGTACGTGGAAGAAGAGAGTCAAGAATACTTCATAAAAGCCTCAACGTCTGACCTAGGGAAACACTGAATTTCAACTCAAGGGCATAGAAGTACATGACAGACCCAGAGAAGTCCAGTGTGGCTGGGGTTGGACAGGATGGGGAGGCTGAGAAATGGCATTAGGATGGCAGGACAGGGCCAAGCTGTTACAGAGCTTGATTACCATCGATGGGCACTTGGGTTTTTCTCCTGTGCACACTGGGCAGTCACTGTCGGATGGTTTCTGTGTTTGTTTGGGGGTTTTGTATTTTTTATAAGAAGAAGAAGGTGATCTGATTTTTATGTTAGAAAAAGAGCTCGAACAGCTGGTGGAGAATGTTCAGAGGGCCAAGAGCCAGAGCCAGGGAAATAACAGTTGAGGCCGGAGTTCATCAAGGTCAACCCTGAGATCATTGAAGCCAATATGGAGAGAGAGGTGACTTTGAGACGTACGTAGGGGTAGCCCCCTACACGTGGGGTCCTGGGGTGGGCCACTTGTAGCTTGACTGGGGTGATGGAGCCGTCAATCCTGGAAGGAACATGGCGGGAGGCAGATGGGCAGAGCCGGAAATGAGTCTGGCTTGGCTGTGGAGAACTGTGAGGGCTAACAGGATATATAAAGTGGTCTATGGATCGGTTAGAAACACAGACACAGCGCACAATGCTCAGAGAAAAGCAATAGGAAGGAAGGCCTTGGGAGTTTTAAGAATACAGATGAAGGCAGAGGTCGAACGGAGCGAAGAAGCAAGGATAAGCACAACAGACATGAGAAGACGGTGAAGGACAATAAAAATGTCTACCTTTACAGAGCCCTCCGAGGAGTGTGGGAGGACCCGTCGAAGGTCTAGCAGGGAGACCAGGGAATCCCACAGGAGTCCGCGGAAGGTGTAGCAACAGTGCTGATACAGGGAGAAGGGTTGAAGTTTTCTGGGTGCTGGGTGACCTCTCCAGAGGGGAAGAGGGGCGCGACTGCAGATGGGCACAAGGGGACTTTCTGGGGTGATGGGAATACTCTATATTTTGATTATTTTGATCGTGGGGATAGTTCCATGACTGTGTATCTTTGTCGAAGCGCATAGACCTACACACCTAAAAAGGATGAATTTTATTGAGCATAACTTAATTATACCTCAGTTAATAAAAATGGATAGTGAGAAGAGCTTGCTTTTATGTTCCTTGGAATGGCCTCAGTGATTGCAGCTTCTCAGTGCTAAAAGTCTCCTGAGCTTTGGTCAGCGAAGTCCATTGCTTAGGAATAAGAGCACTGTCCGGGAGAGCAGCCCAGAGAGACGGGAAGACCAAGAGATGAGGGGCTGTGCCGGGGGGAAGACGGGGAGCAGGGGAGGGGATGTGTGTGCAGAACTGAGGAGAAAATCAGCCTCCTTCAAAATCTGCCCCGTGTTGCTCTATACAGATTCAGAACCCTGCAGTAGCTCACCCAACAAATTCCTTCCTTCCTTCCTTCCTTCCTTCCTTCCTTCCTTCCTTCCACCAGTGTGCACACGGCACTGTGCTCAGCGCTCTGGGGAACCCCCCAAATAAAGAAGCCTTCCACTTCAGGCAGCCTACAGCTAGTAGAGGTAGACTGAACTGAATTAGAAAGAAAATGGTTTGGTATAAAAATTAGGAACCAGTAATTGATAACCTTAATAGTTCTGAGCATTTAATGCTCATTAAATAAAAATCATCATATAATTTAAAATCCCGTGGTCACCAAACAGATACATGCTGTGGTCTTCTCCCATCCCACCACCCCCACGTCCACACGTGAGAGCTATTCTGGGACATCAGAATCCTAGAGCCGCCGCCCTTGCCCACGAGGGACACTGAACGCCAGAAAACGGGGGTGTGGACTCGTCCCTGGGCGCGCTGGGTGTCCCGAAGGGAGCCCTCTGCCTCGGTGAGGTGCCCCCACCTCAGGGCAAGTCCGGCAACATCAGTGAAACAATTGGGCGCGAGGAACCAGGGAGGAAGTGGTGTCTGACTAAAGAAGTTCCTGGAGGTCAGGAAACGGTCACGGTCACATGGAGGCAGTGACCTTAGAGGTCGGCTTTCCGTGCCAGCGGGAAGTTGCGCGTGGATCAGGGCAAACGCACCGTTGGGAGGCCAGGATCGCCTAATAAGGGCTGGTATTTACTTTTACTTGACCCCGTTCCGGCCCCGGCCACAGTCTGCTGAAATGCTTCCAACATTCATCACCCATGCGGGAGACACAGCGGAGTAATTTCCTGCCGCGATGACCGAGGGAAAGGGGAACGGGGGACACTGGAGGGGCTGGTTCCTGCAGGTGGGAAAATTCTAGCCTCGTGAGTCACTCTTACTCTTAATCACGACACATGTGCTTGTTTGAGTACTTTTGGAACACGTATCTGTCTATCCCCTCCGGAAGGAAAGCCCAAACCCAGGCCTCAAAATCAGAAACCTTCTCATTCTTTCGGCAGTGTTCATTCTTTCTGCCAGTGTCTCATACAAGCACGTGGAGGTGAACAAGCTCAAGTCCTTCCCTCATGGGTCTTATGATAAAACCCTAGTCAAAGACACCATACAAGTACAGAAAGCTGTGGACTTGAGAACAAAGGAGAAGCACCCGCTGGCTACGTAGTAGGTCTGAAAGGGGAGAAGGTCAATAAAGCACGTCTGTCCTCCAGCAATAAACATCTCCAGCCCAAACATCTGCTGACGTGGAGCGATCATGCAGTAAAATACTGGGGAGTTCAGTTTTCTCCCTCCACATTTAACTTGGTAAATATTTACTGTTTAACCTCCCCTCCCCCCTGCCGTCTTATAGGCCAATGGTTTTTGCCATTTAATTATTTCATCATGTTCTATTTACTTATTACACAATACGATAATATAATAAATACCATTAACTGCCCTAGACACTTCACCAGTATGTTTCACTTCCCGGAGCTGTTTGGATAGAAACACCCAATACAAGGATTACTCAGCTCATGGACTTCTGAGGCCTTTGCTACCATGCTAATATGCATTCACAGTGTTTCCTATGTGGCTATAGTGAATTTTTCCTTCATAAAATAAGTCTTCATTCCTACTAAATGCCATCTGTATTCTTGCTTCTCTTTAGTGGCATACTTATATATTATTTCTGCCTTATTTTTTTTTAAGTTTTATTTATTTATTTGACAGAGAGAGACACAGTGAGAAAGGGAACACAAGTAGGGGGAGTGGGAGAGGGAGAAGCAGGCTTCCCGCAGAGCAGGGAGCCCAATGCGGGGCTCGATCCGAGGACCCTGGGATCATGACCTGAGCTGAAAGCAGATGCTTAATGACTGAGCCACCCAGGCATCCCTATTTCTGGCTTGTTATCGAAAGCTCCAAAATAGTACAAGATTCTTGCCCAGTTCATCACTACTTAGTGCATCTCCTTGTAAGAAATAGTTTAGCGAATACAGATCTTTGATGTGAGAAGAGCAAATTGTTCTCAAGATTTTCCTACCCTGTATTCTACACATTATCCTGTTACGTTATGTTTCCAAAATTCTTTCAAAGCTTGTGCTTTATGGTGTTCAATAAACCTAATAGCTTATTAAATTTCTCCAAAACAATCTTGGGCCAAAAGAAATCTAGTAGGTGGTCTTTGTCTTTTGGTCACATTGTTTTGATATTGTCTTTAAGTTTCTATAATTTACAAGGGCTCTTTAATCATGTCGCATAAATTTCATGACATAAAAATATTAGCCTGTAAGCGAAGTATGTGCCATGATATTATTGAGAAGTAAATTACACCCCACATAAAAAAAGACTGGAAAGACACCAAAATGTTAACATTGGGCTGCTATATTATAAATACTTTTTTTTTCTTCACTTTCCTGCTTATTTCAATATCGACATTGACCATGTGGCCATTTTATAAGATGAAAATACAATAAATAGTGGTGCCTGGGTAACTCAGTTGGCTAGCATCTGCCTTCGGCTCAGGTCATGATCCCAGGGTCCTAGGATCGAGCCCCAAGTCAGGCTCCCTGCTCAGTGGGAAATTGGCTTCTCCCTCTCCCTCTGCCTCTCCTCCTGTTCATGCTCTCTCTCTTTCCCAAATAAAGAAATAAACTCTTTAAAAAAGAAAAAAAAACTAAATACATTAAATAGGCAGGTGATAAACTAAAAGTACTTGGCAATGATGTTTCTATAAGGCCAGTCAGTCCCCAGGGAGTCAGGGCCCATGTGCAGCAGGGGGAATCTGGCAGGTGGCGTC
This sequence comes from Ailurus styani, assembly GCA_002007465.1. Taxonomy (NCBI): domain Eukaryota; kingdom Metazoa; phylum Chordata; class Mammalia; order Carnivora; family Ailuridae; genus Ailurus; species Ailurus styani. Next base: position 1,827,680 of record LNAC01000287.1, on the reverse strand, counting down.
ACCTTTCCCATTGCAGCTGTCCCGCAGTGTTTAAACACCTATAGAGTTGAGACACTGAAGGAAGGAGAGAGGACCTAGAATGTTCCCATAAGAAATGCACTCCTGAGTGTGGTTTGTCGGGTTCTGTCTAACGTCTGCTGGCCCCATATTCTGCAATGGAAATGCAAGGTCCTGTTTTCTGTGCTAATGTGTCCGGGGGCTCTTCTTGGCGACTGTTACGGGGTAGAGAGCGGATGGGGACCTCCTTCCTTCTCGGGCATTCTCACGCAGCTCTGCACCGTCAGAACAGCGGGCACGGCGAGGTGTCTGGCGCCCTGTGAATTCCACCGGAAGTCCATCTGATGTTAGTGTTCGGTGTGTCTGACTATTCTCCCCTGATATCACACCGAGCCTCCTGAAAAACTTGGAAGCCCTCATGTAGTGAGGTCCTCTTGAATATGGAACCTTTATTGACAAACATGGGGCATAAAATTAGGACATGACGACTCAGGGACGAGAATATGGGCTAGAATCTTGGGGTTAAGCCGCCTCACGGTTCACACGGAAGGGACTACAATGTCCCAGGGCATGGATCTGGTGATCACTGCCAGGTAGAGGGTTTCTGGGAGGCAGAGCGGCCCCTTGAAACTGTACAGAAATAGACTGAGTGCTTTCGCCTCACGACTGCCGAGCAGAGAAAGACACCTTGGCTGGGGGGGTAGAAGATGCAGGGGGTCAAAGCTCCCTTCTCCCCATGCCCTTCACTCTGGTCCCTGTGCTTTCCGGAGCAGAGCAGTGATCGTGGGCACGGCCTGTGTGTTCGTGTGTTTTTTTGTTCCTGCTGTGACTGGCCTCCCGTGGATCCATCGTGTGTACAAGTCTATCCGAGGAAGAGGATCAGCAGCAAAGCAGGCCGTTTATGGGGCCAACGGCCGGTGTAGCTTTCCTTTCCACTCTGACCTGACCCGGCCCCATCCCTGCCCAGGTGCACCAGTGAACTGGCACATTGCTTGGCCGGGCTCTGGAGAGCAGGAAACTGCTGGAGTGTATTTGGGAATGAGTGATGTCATCCACAACTCATGCTGGGTGGAGACTTACTGGACTGGGGGGTGGGCGGGGGGTCGGGCGTGGGGGCGAAACCGTGGACAGTGGCCCCACCCAGCTAAGTCATGGCCGTTTTGTTCTTTCTCCTGTTTCAGTTAAGCTCACTGTGTTTTCCATTCTCCTCCCTCTACTGTAAAACTGTGTCCTGAATGTTTGGTTTCCACTGGATCCGATTCAGGTCAGCGACGCAGTTATTCCCCGGCTCAGTGGGGATGTGTTCTCTCCTCCGCGTGCCGGCCCCTCGTAGGGACGCGTGGCTGTGAACTTGCTTCACTCAGTTAAGCATGAAGGTGAATTAAATCAGACTTTGTAGTTTCAAATCAAATGCATCCCTCCCCACATTTTCCAGAGATTTACGGCCAGTTACGTAGTGAAAAAATTAAGCATTCACTCCCCAGGCTGCACTTAGAATGCCGTGGATAAGCAGTCACGTCGGAAAGGGCTCCCTGTCACGCAAGATTGTGCGGCACTGCCTTCGCCCCCCAGCACCCCCCAGACCCTCAGAAGCTCGAGTCACCCCCTCCTTTTCACTCCTTGCCCTCCCTCTCTGCTTTCCCCGCCTTCCCACCCCCGTCCCCACAAATAAACAAAGAATTCTAAGCTGATTCCTTTTAAGTCCTGCGAACAGCCTTTCTGTCTCCCCTGCTCCTTGGCCCTGGTTACCCCAGCACCTGAAATGAGCCAGCCCCCTGCCCTGCCCACGGCTCTCCCTCCCCAGCTGGCCTCCGATTCTCCGTACCATGTCCGTTCACTCCGTTCCTGGGGATCTGCTTGGTTTCCTCTCCCCACCCAACTAGGTCCCCTGCCCGCTGCCCTTCCTCGCCTCTGCATCGCAGTTTCCTGCTTTCTCCCCAGCATGCCTTCCTCTGGCTCAGGCATCCACTCGGCTCCCCACCCCCCACCGATGTCCCTCCCCCCCCACC
>LNAC01000287.1:1811793-1825535 GCA_002007465.1 Ailurus styani | reverse complement strand
TCCCCACCGATGTCCCTCCCCCACCCCCGATGTCCTTTCCCCACCAGCAGCCCGCCTGGTTGCTCCGGGACCACCTCGTCCTCCCCAGCGTCCGGGGGCCAGCTACGCGTGTGTCTGTCCAGCAGGAGAGAAGACGTCCCTGTCGTCCGGTGTGACGTGTTTTAGGGGAAAGGAAGGTGACCGGTGGCACTCTAATTTCCAGAAACCGTTTATCAGATTGATGAGACAGGGGAAGCTCTGTGACTCATGAAAATGACATTTCTCCTCTATCGCAGAAGGTTGCCTAGGCCCAATTCCATTTGCTTACAGAATCTTTTTTCTCCCCTAGTTTGATGCTGATTTATTTTTAGCATAAATATAAAACGACTTTAAATGAAATCGGCCTCAGCTGGGGTAATAGGCTGAGTAATAACATTTTCAGATTATCTCTGTCATCGAGTGAAAGTCTTTGCCTACAGTTCTCAATCCCCCCACATGTTGGTTCATTCTTACTTTTCTACAAGCCGAGAAGAAGGTGTTTGTAGTGCTTAGGGGTCCAGCCCTGCGATTGGTATATTGATCTTTCGTTTACTCTAGGCATTGGTGAAATATCGGCCCGTTCCTCCTCCGCTTCCGTCTACAGCCTACTCCCTGTGTTTAGTTTGGATTCAGAGCATAACGTTGATAACGGAGGTGTTCCCCAGTCCAGAACTTCTGAAAGACGCCCATAGAATTATCTGGTATTCCTAAAGCTTCTCTTTATTCTGGGCCTCTTCATGGCATTCATTATACTTGGCTATCCCAGTTTTCATTAAGAAGCAGCTCAGTAATTTATGCAAGGGAAATAAAATTAATGCAAACCCAAATACCAGTTTTCCCAACTAAAGGGCCCAGCAGTCTTCAGAGTCAGTTTGAGGGTGTGGTGGGAGTGGATAAATAGAAAGAGAAGTTAGACTTATCAGAAAATGTCACATTTTAAACCGACAATTATAATTGTTGAGGAAAATATAATTGATAATCTCTGGCCTCACAGCAGTTTACAGGCTTAAATATATATATGTGTGTTCATTCATGTATCCATCCACGGATATCAGATTAAATGCTCAAACACATAATTGACATATTATGTGTCTCCATAAAATATCTGCTATATATCACTTCTGAAAGAATTGGTTGTCCTTCAGTCTTTACTAGGTATCACTGAAAATTCAAAACAACTTATTCCGGTGAGTAGCACAGATCTGATGTAATCAGGGAACAAATGTAAAGCTGTTAGGTGTTGGGGATATAGCTTATGTTAGATTAAGTGATCAGGTGGAGGTATTTTATAAAGTCCCTGGAAGACCCATAAAGAAAATCCATAGACATATTGCCAACCCCTGTAAGAATTTGTTGGGGTGCCTGCATTAAGTATTAGTAGTAAATGTACCACATTCTGCTAACGAGGAGACCTAGGACTGGCAACATAAGTTGCTGCATCGATCATAAACGTCATTCTTCTGTTGGAGACTCATTCCAACCCCAAGAATCAGCTCTACAGACTGTAGGACCCATAAAAACTACCTACCATGTTTCCTTATACCTTCCAAAATCCATCATCCCATTCCCAAATTTACCTGTGTTTCTCCTCTGAATACAGACTTTCCCAAGCTCCAGAGCTTTCCCCAGGACTGGCGTTGGGGAGGTGGTCCCCTGCGACACCTGCTCACCTCCAGTCACTCCATCTGTCCCTCAAGCACACCCTTGCCCTTGTGTCTCCAGCTCCACTCAGCTGAGATGCGGGGTGTCTGTGCCCTTCCCAATCGCCTTGCCCAGTCTCTCCCGTTCATCCTGCCCCTTCTGGATACGGACCATGTCTTCCGTTCTCTTGACCTTCCCATCCTTGGCAGCCCGGTGTAGAACATTCATTTGGAGCTGCCCAGGTGTGTTGGTAGCCTGCCAGTTCCCCAGAGAACAAGGCCATGCTCTGCCAGTGTGAACTCGCCCTTCCTGTGGTCCCAAAGTGAGGCGCCAGTTGGGAAAAGCAGTCTTTTAAGGAACTGATAGGGGCTCTCGTGCCCACCAGCCCTATCTGCTCATGCACCGGCCCTTCCCAGTCAGTGCCCTAGCCTTTCTTCCTGAGCGCGTTACTGACCAGTAGTACTATAAACCAGGTCCAGATATATTTGTATTAGTGTGTCCACATAGGGACTTCACAGATCAAGTATCCCACCGAACAGTATGGCTTGGCAGTCTGGCCATTTATGTGGATACTGCTTGTCCACATTTCGCACGGATGTATCTAGTCCTCCTTCAGTTTCCTGCATCCTCCGTCCCTCCCCCTCCTCCTCCCCCTCCTCCTCCTCCCCCCAGTGCTTTATACAGACGAGCTCATTACTCTCACTTGATATTTTCTTTCCGTGGATCAATCAGTGTGTATTCATCGCACCAGGTGTGTTAAGCCCTGACACCCATAACAAAGCATAAAATGTCAGGGGGGGTGAAGAATATCTAGATTCATAAGGCATCAACATTTTCAAAATTACAACAGATAGTTTGTGCCTTTGCTTGCCGAAAGAAAGGCATAAATGATAAGTGCTATAGAACTTCAAAGAAAGCAAAGGCCACTTGGGAAGCTTGGTTCGAGAGATGATGGCTTTGAATGGCATACTGAGGTTTACTAAGGCGTTTGAGACTTTTGTGGGCAGAGGAGAGAGAGACTGAGGGGCCTGTGCCAGGGCCTGAGGGAACGTCATGGGCCCGTGACAGAGGAAGGACGGGGGAAGTGGAGAGGAACGTGTGTGTGCTGGGAGACGGGTGGAAGTCACAGGAGCCAATGAGGGATGGAAAGTGAGGAAGGAGTGTCAGGCGCCTTCTGGGACCTAGAAGGCTGTACCTGGCGAGAACAGAGGGCAAGCTGCCATGGCCATGAACGTGGAGGCTTACGTGTGGTCCGAGGTGCCCACTGAACTTCCGTCAAGTCGTCTGTGAGACAGAAATGAGTTTCCAGAGTTCAGGAGACAGGCCAGGAGGGACATTTGGAGAGGTTTTTGCATTGGAGTGATGTACAGCTTCTAAATTTAGTTCTAATTAAAAACATTTTTGCGTGTCCGATTTGTACCGTGCACAGAAGTTACCAAGACCAGAGGCACCCAGCCCCTGCCCCAGATGCTTCGTGCTCGGGGAAGGCCCTCAAACACACGCGTGCCAGCCGCGTGCTGACGGTGCCGACGTGCAGAGGGATACGGAGGCCCCACATCTCCTGTGAGAAGGGGCAGCAATGCAAAGAACCCCCCCGCCAGCTGTGCCCTTGAGGTGTCCTGAAAAACAGCAGTGCTTACGGGGGTGGGGGGTTCGGGTGAAGCACTGCAGACACGGCAGTGGGCAGGAGCCCCACCACGGAGGGCCTTAGTGGCTGGAGCTCGGAGCTGAATACAGTGGGAGCGAGCCACCAGAAGACCTCAGCCAGTGGACCGATGTGAGCAGACCATTTCAGAACCTGCAAAGGCTCTGTGAATGGTGGTCCCAGGGGGTGCGCAGGATGACCTCCTGCGTGCCCACGATGCCAGATCTCCAGGTCATTCTTTACTGTCTTTCAAACAGAGCGACAAAACCTCTGGCAGTTTCCATCACCCAGGCTGTGTGAGCCCTTTTCCAGGACAGATCTTTTTTTTTTTTTTTTTTTTTAGATTTTTATGTATTTGACAGAGAGATCACAAGTAGGCTGGCTGAGAGGCAGGCAGAGAGAGAGGAGGAAGCAGACTCCCTGCTGAGCAGGGAGCCCAATGCGGGGTTCAATCCCAGGACCCTGAGATCATGACCTGAGCTGAAGGCAGAGGCTTAACCCACTGAGCCACCCAGGTGCCCCACCAGGGCGGATCTTGTCCCAGGGAACCAACAAGGCTGGAAGTGTCAGGACGGGCAGCTCCGGGCTGGGTCGGGGGACAGCCGGGTTGCTTGTGTACCACCGGGCCGCCTGCGGGGAGAGGGGAGAAATACTCTTTCTATATCCATTTAGTCATTAAGCCTCAGTCATTTGGTTTCTGAGTGAGCTGTTATTTGCAACAAATCAAAAGCTTTTAAAGTGGCTTCAAACTCCATTACACAAATAAAGAGAATTGGTCTACAAATAAAGGAAATAATCCCTTGTCTGAGGCGCCCTGCATTATGTGTCTGACCGGCCCCAGTGCTGCCGATCCGTTAGACCCTCCACTTTCATCATCTTCGCCGCTCTGTCACCGTTACTGTCAGGCCCCTGGGACCGATGGCCCGAGTCTCTGTGAGCTGCGCTCTCTTTCTTTATGGCATGGTTGAAGCTATTTCGAAATGGCAAAGAGTTAACTTGTCATCAAACCTATAAAATCACAATGATATGTGAAAGGTTTCCTTTGAGCGGGGAAGACTCCTGACTACCGCTCGTATGAAGAGACAGTTTTTAGTTCGGGCCCGCAGATCCCTGTTACAAGGACTGATCTGCGAAAGGTCAAGTTGAGGATGGGCGGTCCAGCTCCCAGATCCCTGCTGGCGTTGGCCTTCCGTCCCTGATGAATTTAGCAGATTACTCCTTTGGGGTCCTTCATGCTGATTAAAAGCGATTTACTTACCCGTACTTTTCAGGTGGGTAAAAATCATCACATAGATGGCTGTAAGTTCTCTATTATTTATAATAACCGTCACTGACTTTTTCTTCAAGCTGTTTTGACAGCTGGAGGCCATTTTATTTCTGATAAGTCTGTCATAAAGAATGGAATGTGTCCCATTTTGGAAATGGAATCGTTTTGGCAGGAAGACGCAGAAGAGACACCAGACCACCTAACAATGGGATTCCAACAGGACATCTCTTCGGCTTCTTTGAAGCCCTTTTAGTTTTCATTCGAGGCAGAAATTGGAACCGTATATCTTTCTGTGGAGTAGGATGTATTTCAGACGGGGGGCGGGGAGAAAAAGATGGCCACCACCACATCACTGGAGACAGAACAGAAGGTTTAGCAAGAATACGTGAAGTTCACAGATTGCAGCTTCAGATAGATTCTTCTTGGATTTGGACAATAAGCAGTTAATAAGACGTGGACGCCATGATGGGGAGTATCCACTGCGCTGAAAAGAACATTTGCCCATAAATCCTGCTCTGCCCTTCTCTGCGATCCCAGACTCAAGCTGGGGACAGTGATGGAGTGTCTGGTCCATCTCAAGTGCCCCAGCCTGCTCCGCATCTCTCCCTGACACCCCGTCCTCCCTCCTGGGTTATCCACAGGCAGGCACCGCTCTCCGTGTATCGTAACCCTAAAAGCAAAAACTCTGCCTGCCCTCGTTCAGTAAATGTTCACAGATCTGCAGCCGTAACTCTCTTTTGTTCCGTATCTCATCTATGAGCGCATGAGCAGACATCTTCCGAGCCCCAAAAGAATCCACCCTTTTCTCCTAAATGGATTGTGCAATTTTAAAGAAGATTCACTGAAGGGAGGGCTAAAGATACCAATGTCCGGATAGTTTCATGACCAGAAGGATTGTCTCTGCATATATTCCGTGTTTGTATATTTAGGATGTTTAATGACTTGGAGAAAGAATTGATTTGCTTAGTGGGAAAATAAATGAGATTCATAGCCCATAATTTGACAATGTAAAAATGCATAGAAAAGCAGCTAGAAAAAAAGGGACGCTTACATAAATTATAAAGATAATAAAAATCAAAACTGTAATCAGAGCAAATGTCTACTGAGCACTCGCTGGGTGTCAGGTGGTATTTTGAGCAATTTGTGTGTATTGATTGATTTAATGCTTATAGCACCCTTCCCAGATAGATAATATCGCTGTCCTTGTTTTACACACAGGGAAACCAAGGCATAGAGAGGTTTAGTAACTTGCCCTGATCAAAGAGCTAATAAGGGTCAGAACCACCATTCAGCTCTGGGGTTGCCTTGTAAGAAACAGTATACCATCTTTGTACTGCTTATGTGGCCTTATTTTCACATCCTAGGAGTTACTGCAAAGTGACCCTTAGTTCTGGTAAGCATCTAATTAGAAAGAGTGGCTTCAAATGATCTACTCCAAAACCAATCCCATTATGGGAGCAGGTGGTATCCAAAACCATATTCCTTGATATTCATTAATTTCAATATAGTCTTTAAAATTGTAGTAAGTCAGGGACGCCTGGGTGGCTCAGTGGGTTAAAGCCTCTGCCTTCGGCTCAGGTCATGATCTCAGGGTCCTGGGATCCAGCCCCGCATTGGGCTCTCTGCTCAGCAGGGAGCCTGCTTCCTCCTCTCTCTCTGCCTGCCTCTCTACCTACTTGTGATCTCTCTCTCTGTCAAATAAATAAGTAAAATCTTAAAAAAAAATGGTAGTAAGTCAGGATAAACTTTCTGACTAATTTTGCTACGTGGTTAGCAGAAGGCTATGTCAGTCAAAAGGTAAATTTTAATTGCGACATGCTGAGATTTTCCTGTGACTTTTCTAGTTGAAGCCTCTGCTTTGAGTATCTTTGAGTATCAGCCAGAGTAACACCAGCCAATTTTTAAGGGTGTGGATCTTAGCGTTTCTGTCCTCCATTAATTAATGTGCTTGTAGCAAGTCTAGAAGTGTTTTCAAAGCGGAATCCTGGCCTCTGTCCCTTTGGGAGGGTTACTGTCAAGCTTGCCAGCCACGTGGTTGTCCTGCCAGGCACAAGAGCACAGAGTGGAGAAAGAGACTCGCTCCATGCCATTGCCGGAGATTATAACCTTGAACTATCAGCCGCCTGGCTTTTTATCAGGCCTGCTTGGGAAATGGTATTTCTGGAAGTCCATGCAGTCTGTCTGTTCCTCTGGAACCGTGTCCTCTTTCGAGGAACATGGGTGATGTAAGGGACAACTGTACCAGCTTGCTAATAAGGGACAGTCCTCCGACCTAGGGCCTCTTCCAGGTAACTCACAGGCCGGGGTCCTCTGGGTTCAATAACTTTTTTGCCTTCCTTTTATCCCATGACTTCTGTTGTAGTGTTCACAGCTCCTAGTTATGAGACCTGTGTGCTTGTCTTTCCCTAGAAAGTAATGGGTTGCAGTTCTGTACTCAGTCCCGGGAGGGTGGGGACTTCCTATTCATCCCTGAGCCCTAAATGCCAGGCCCCGTGCTTAACACACAGTAGATTCAGGCATTGGATGAATTTCTTCCAGTCCTAAGTCTCAATAACATTTGGGTTTTTTTTACTTTGTTTTCTGTGCTTCTTTCCCTGGAGAATGAAAATACATGTTCAAGGCACATCCTTAGGCCTCATTGTTTTTGAGGTTGTTGGTTGTTGAGAAGGTCTGAAACTGTTAAACAGCTGAGCTCTCATCACTGTAGGACGTCTGGACCACACACCTAGTGCCTGACTGGACCTTGACTTCTGTTCAGTTTATATTTTCCGCAATCGTGATTTCCATCAATCTGATCCTGATTTCCATTGATCAAATACATACATACTTAATACATAGTATTTCTTGCTAATTTTTAAACTTTAATGAAAGGTAAGCTCCAGGGCATCTGGGTGGCCCAGATGGTTAAGTGTCTGCCTTTGTCTCAGGTCATGATCCCAAGGTCCTGGGATCGAGCCCCATGTTGGGCTCTCAGCTCAGTGGGGAGTCTGCTTCTCCCTCTCCCACTCCCACTCCCCCTCTCCCTGCTTGTGCTTTCTCTGTCTCTCTTTCTCTCAAATGAATAAATAAAATATTTTTTAAAAGGAAGGAAGGGAGGGAGGAAAGAAAGAAGGAAAGAAAGGTAAGCTCCTTCAAGTTCTTTGCTGAAAACCTCCATCTCTAGAACAGACATACGGAAGCCTAAGGAGCAAAAGATAAATAATGATACCACGTTAGCACGTTCTAAGACCAGAGAGATCTAGACATAAAGTACACATGAAGATGTATTTCCCACCTTATCTTTCTCAATTAAAACATGCCAGGAAATAGTCTTCTCTTTGAGGAAAGCACTACACAGAATCCTCACGCTCGTTGCCATTCAGCGATGACCCCTGGCTTATGTACTGAGCGTTTCAGTGTCGTCTTTTTTTTTTTTTTTTCCGGTGTCTTCTTCTTTCACCTAGGCACCTAGCAAGAGCTCAGGCTGACTTCCCACATTGCTATTTTGATGAAGTAGAAACAGCTTCACACAGAGAGTTAGGCAAGATGTGCCTCTGGTGCAGCTTGACCCTCTGGGGGTGTGGGGGCCACGCTGGGCTTCGTGGAGGAGCAGGACGTAGGGGAGCACTGAGTGTTGGGGTCTGCCACATCTGGTTTTGGCCTTGGCACTGGTGGTGGAGGCTGCATTTCTCATCCTTCGGAGAGCTCCTTCTGCATGCTTTGCAGCATCGTATTTTGCTTGCTGGCTTTTAAGGGTGACCGACAGGCTGACAGCCATCAAAAGTCATTCATTCTGTTATACCTTTGCAAACTTTTCAGTATGGTAGATGGTAATTAGCCTACAGAAGCCCACTGAACCCCCAAGATAGAGCTGTATCATGAAAGATATGGTTTTGGGGGGAGGTGCGACTTGTCCCCCAAGAAGGAAAGGCTGTGGCTCACGTGCACCCCTGACCCCATGCCTTCCAAAAGCCCTGGTCCCCTCCTTTCCACGGACTCCTGGCCCCGCCTGCCTGGGGGGCCGGTGGGGGGAGCATCCGCACGTGTGTGCCAAGGGTTGTTTTTTTTACTCTTTTATTTGATAGCAGTTCCCCAATATTACACATTTCACAATACTTCTAAAGGAACTTTATTTTTAAACCCAAAGAGAGCTAATTGGTGAAGGGCAGGCAGGTGCAGTGGTGAGCGCGCTGAGTTGGGACCCCTGGACTGAAAGTCTTGCGTCTGCCACGGAGCAGGTCCCCGTACCGCTGAGGGGGTACAGTATCTCCGGGTCCCCGGTAGCCGTAAGCCACTGTAATTAGAAAGCGGGTCACTTAGTGTTTTATAAACTAGTGTTTATAGACTAGTGTTTTATGAAATCAGAATATAAAATTTAAGAATGTTCTTCTTTTTTCCTGAGAAATGACCACTACAAAAGGATGCAAGTGTGTAAAACCCATCTCTAGGTGCTAAGGCTCTTCTCTTAGCGTTTTGTTCAGTAGTTTTCGTTCCTGGAAACTGTTAGAGATGTTGAGTACTTCTTGCTACACAGACTGCCCGGAGACTGCCATGTCCCGGTGCGGTTCCTCGCGTGTCCTCGACGTGGCATTCAGAGCCCTCTCCCTGGATACTGGCTGTGCTCTCTGTCCTGTGGGCACGGCGGCATCAGCCACGAGATGGTAAGGAGAGGATCCTCCTCTGTGTCTTACGTAATGCACCAGGGAATCATCCGTTTTATTTATGAGGAAGTCAGTGCTTCCAGTAGATTTTGGCTTTGTTTGGTTCCAGACTCAAATCCTTCAAGTAATGTAGGGAGGGAACAGTAGAGACTTGGAGAAAGATATTAGGATTTAGATGAAGGGCAAAGCAGGCCAAAGTCAGTAAGCGGACATCTCTAAGATAAACAGCACCGAATTTGTGGGAAGCAATTCAGAAAAATCGGATCCAAACAACTCCGTTAATATTTACATGGTGAAGAATTAAAGTCATTGTCCCAGGGTGGAATGTGGGTGGCAGAAGCTGTAAGAACCACGTGGAATTGAGAAAAGGGGGCACTGAGGAATACGATTTTGTGGTTGTCACCAAGGAATCCAGGTGACAGAGTTCCCTCATTGCAACTAATTTTCTCATTGACTCATCCACTTCCTTTAGATGTGCTTGAGATACTCAGGCAAACAGTGATGACTCATTAGGCCATTCTAGCTAAATGAATGCATCACTGTGCAGCCACACAGATTCCTCATTTCTGATTCACTCCTTCGATATTTATGCAAGAGTGCTGGGTACTAGGCCATGAGAAAGAACAACAAAACAACTAAGGCCTAGACCTTAACCTCAAGGACTTCAAAGGCTGGTGAGGGACCGCAGTTAAATATACAGACGCTTGAAAAGCTGAGAACTCTTTCCTCCTGAGAGACCAAGCTCGTCCATGTGCTCCAGAGCCCAGAGCCTGGCAGGGCTGGCGAGGGCGGCAAGCAGGACACGGGGTTGCCTGATTGTGAAGGATGAGAACAAGTTAGCCCGGTGATAGGGGACGGGAGCACAAAGCATCCGGGCATTAGAAAGCATGGCTAAAATCCTGTGTGACCGTGACCGTGTGTGCAAGCAATGGGATTCTGAGTATGAGCAGTAACAGTGGGCAGAAAGGCAACACCCAGGGCCGGGGGGATTTCAAACAGAGCAATATCCTCATTGTGTTCACATTTCTGAAAGATTCCCTCAGACAGCGGTCTGGAGGGTGGAGTGGGGAGAAGAGAGATTAGAAGCATGAAAACCTAGTTAGGAGGTTGGTAGTTCGGAAAGTAAATTACACAGGTCTAGACGGAGGTCGAGGGAGGTGAGAGGCGGAGGCAGGTGTGAGAGATACGACAGGGGTCAAGTAAACTGGGCTGTACGAACAGGAGACGGGAGGAGAGAATTCAAGAAGGGCCCATATTTCTGCCTTGTTCCTCCAGTAGGTCTGTTGGTTGTTTATTTCGATAAGCAATTAAAGAGAGCACACAGCTTTAGGAGGAAGATAACAGAACCCAAGGCCACCCCCAGCTTCAGCGCCAGGGTCACAGACTGTGCACATAGTCAGATTCGGGGCTATGACTGACTACGACTAAATCAGCGGAGAGAAGAGGCACGTGCGGTGAAGTCCCCAGGAGGCCGGGCTCAAGCTTCCAAGAGTCCTCTTCCGGGGGGTGGGGGGAGGGGGGTTCCACACTGGGCACGTTTAATCCCTCCGGCATCAAATTGTGACAACACCTCTGAAAGGTGATCTGCCTGGGAAGCTCATTAGAGACTCGGCGCCGAGGACTTTTTCGGGGGTCTGATTGCGTAGGCCCCCTCTGCCTGGCACATACCAGTTCCAGACTGCAGAAGACAAAGCATGCTCGGTATAAACCATGTTGCTAGCCACCTTTGGGAGTTAGAGAATGGAAGGAACCCTCCCAGATTCCAAGTTGCAGACACCAACCTTGCAAAGCAGGTCTAAGAACAGCATTCTCGGGCCTGCTATGTTAACTCTCTCCTGCAGAATAATGAATTCCGCCTTGAACATGTTGAGTGACGCATCTGTCATTAGTTCAAGTGAAGATGTTCCCTGGACAGCTGGGTGTTAGATCCAGGGTTCGATGATGAGATCTGTGCTAAAAATGCTGGAGTCGTTAGCACCTCAAAATAGTTATTAAAACCAAAGCCCCACAGAGAGAAAGCCCAACGTCGTTGCTCCAGATCCTCGTGCTAGAGGTCATCTGGTCCAACTGTCCCAGTACATAAGCAAGAAAACGGAGGCCCCTCAGCGTGCCTCTGGCTGCACGTTCTTCTGTTCCACGTCTGTTGCTCTTCCCATCATTTCACGCTCTCAAAATGGTAAAATCATGCATTGTCCCTAAATGAACCAAATGGCATTTAGACTATAAAACAGGCCCTTTGTAAGTTTGCTTAATGCAACTTATTTCACCCCCAAAACCTGACTCTTAGAACCTGAAAAGCCAAGCTGATCACATCAAGGCCTCCCCACCTGAATGGAATTTCTAAGCAGCCGCTAAGCCAATGACCCATGTTCAGTCAACCTTGGGTATCAAAAGGCGATAAATGATTAAGACCTATTTCTCCTCTTAACTCTCATGTCTATTCATATTTTTATGTTTCTGGACACCATCAATAGCCACCATGAATAAAATAAATGCGACAAAGCCTTTGCCATCACATTACTTATATTCTAGGGCCAAGAGCGAGATTTTAAAAAGTGTGTTTTGTATATTCAGTGTATGTTGGGGGCAAGAGGAAGCAGGGTGACCCCTTGGATATGGGAAATGAAAATAAGTCAAACTCAAAACAAGTTAATTATTTGCTTGAAGCTATGATAATGATAAAGGATAAGGTGGAACTTGAAGACTGTAAAATGAGGTTGCTGCGTATTTATTCAGTTTTGGATTTCATTCTTGGGTGGCCTTGAGCTTGGATAGAGCAGACGGGAAAGCAGTAAGACTGTTCTGTGAGACATCCAGTTAGCTCCACACGTGTAATTTGGCTTTGGTTCTAGGAGGTAACCTTGGTGCCTAAACACTTAACCTTCTCTGATGGCCACTCTGGCCTTTTTATGGCTAGATTAGATGCACTTACCCATGTGTGCTGCTTTTTGTGTTATTAGCAGGCAGGTTTGCATCATTCTTAGTTGTGTCAGGGGTTACGATAAAACATATACAAAGTCAAACTCGGTGGTAGAATGTAGATTCTAAACCAAGTTGCAATCATTTGTATCATCTGAGCATATATATAAAAAAGAATCAAAATACCTCCCTCTCGAATCTTCATTCCTATCTCAGCTTCATTTACTGTCTCATTTGTCATCAAAACAGTCTTTGTTCTTTCAGCTTTCCAACATGATTAATTGACGTTGTGCAGCATAGCATAGGAAAAGAGGTGAATATTTTGCAAGATGAGTAATCCAGTTGAACGTCCATATTTCTCTTCTTTTCTGTTTTACCAGCAAATATGTCTCATACAGATGTAAGAGCAATTTGCTTATTTCCCTGTTCAGAATTTTGTGCTTTTAGCATAGCGTGTTTCCTTTCCATGAAGCAGGCCAAAAATAATATTGACAAATTCATGAAGCTTCCATTTGATACTGTTGCAAACTTATGCAAATGTATTTAGACATTTACACAAACAGAACAATTGAACACCCAAAGTCCAGAATGGGAAGGGGGAAGTAAGGGCAGCTATCATAGTACATTATCTGGTCTCATGTTGGAAGTCAATGAAGGGTTTGAAAGCATACTTTTAAAACCAAAGATCTGAATCGTGTTCTAGTTTTTGGTTTTCTTTTTTTTTCCAAGGGGGCAATAATTTGAATAAAGTACAGTGTAATATTATAGTTGCTGCAAGGAGTTGTGAGCATTTGGGGGAGTTTAAAAGCTAATCAGTGTGTCTTTGTCATGAATCTTTCCACTGGGACCCGGCCACTCCTGGATGAACTCACAGATGGAGAGTCTCTCAAAATACATAATCAAATTGTTTGTCTTAAAAATATACTATTTTAAAGTCTTGGAAAACCAAAGAATGAAAATAAGTTTAATATTTGGCAAAAATAGTCAGTTTGAGGAGTTGTCTCTTAAAAACCACTGATTTCACTTACAGAGTTCACTGCCAAAGAAATTGACTTTGTTTTGGTCAATCTAAAATTTGTCTCTTTATGCCTTTTCTTGCATTCCTGAAACGTTCCCTTGAAGTGTTAAATTGTTTTTAACGTGTCAGAAATAGGGGTTTGATTTTTTGTTCATTTTAATGAAGACTGGTTTCATACCATTCTTCAAAAAACTATATATATATATATATATATACAAAATATGAAATCATAGCTGATAACTTTTCAAGATTAGCAAATGTTTGCTAATCTTGAAAAATGTGTTAATGTTCTTAAACAACCTCCTACACATTTATTTACAGTTTTGCACCTTTGGTGTGGTTTAATTTAGGAGTTTCTGAAATGCCAGTGCAGGCTAACGGCAAAGACAGGTCAGCAAAAGGAAGAGCTTCTCAGGCAAGCAAATGAGCACGCAAGTCTTCCTCCCCTTGTCTGTGGGACGGAGGGCCTGCAGGGGACTCAGGCACCACGGCCCCTCCTGCCCCGGCAGCTTCTGACTGCTGTCCTGCCTCCCCCAGCACCTCCCTTCTCCAGAGGCCAAGGGCCCCGGGCCGGGGCCGGGGGGGGGGGGGGGG
>LNAC01000287.1:1755911-1810948 GCA_002007465.1 Ailurus styani | reverse complement strand
TTAAAGATTTTATTTATTTATTTGACACAGAGAGAGATTACAAGTAGGCAGAGAGGCAGGCAGAGAGAGAGGAGAGAGGAGGAAGCAGGCTCTCCGCTGAGTAGAGAGCCCGATGTGGGCCTCGATCCCAGGACTCTGAGATCATGACCTGAGCCGAAGGCAGAGGCTTTAACCCACTGAGCCACCCAGGCGCCCAGATAGTGTTTGTTTCTTAAACATAGTGATTTGACTTAAAAAGAACCACAGGAAAAGTGGGTGGACCCTTTGTCTATGGCTGGCCCTTCCAGAAAGTAAGCAACAAGAGTACGTCCTTTGAGGGATAATTAAGGCCCCCGCCCCAGCCCCCTAAGAAGGGTCCTCTCAAACTTAACGTTTCTCATCTTATTCCCACAAAATTCCTACCGTTGCTCCTCTCATTCCTTCCATGCTCAGCATGAAAGTGGCGTCTCCAGGTCTTTGTTGGACGTCTGCCTAAGTGTTAAAACCATATCCATTTCCTTATAAAATCAACTTCTGTTAGTTTGACCACTGAACGATATCACAGATTACCTCATCCCTCTTTTACCTCACTATTTTTGTTAGCTTCCTAAGGAATCAACAACAGCATCTTGCTTGCGAATCCTGGAAATAAGATTACGCGTTAAACATAAGTCAGGTAGAGATGACTGCACGTAAGCCCGGATCTCCATGCACTTTGGGGGGTGAAATCTCTCAAACCCCGTGACCCCAGGCCCACCATGTGCTCAGCTCTTGCCAGGACCTGGAACGTCAGTGGCAACCTGGCCGCTTGGCCTCACGGTTAATTCCTTCCTTCCGGCCTGTGTCCCCCGGACACGGTGTCCCCCGTACTATCGCCTGGAGCTTCTGTGCCTGTAAATAGCGGGTGGTCATTTCTGATTGCATGTTTGTCATTTTTAGCGAGGCACCAAGGAACACCCAAGAGGACTTGAAAGTAGTATTTGAATACCAAGGTGGCTCCATGAAAGAGCTGATTAACGCTAAACAGATAAGACAATTCTGACTCCCTCCATCGGCAGCAGAGGAGACTTCTGGGTAAACAAACCGGAAGAACAGCTAGACGACAGATCTGATAGCAGCCCTGTGTTTTGATTAAATCAAAAGGTGACAAAGGGGAGTTTATGCTGTCCTCCCCTCTGGAGCCACAGAGCCATGCCTGCCTGACCGCTCCGGGATAAAAGGCCACACTGTGAGTTTACGGGACACCGATGCCTTTTGCCTAGTGACCCATTGAGAGGAACTCGAGCCAAGATCTTATCAGCGATGGAGGTGGAGACACCTCAGGATTTTCCAGGATCATTTTTCACTTTTTATTCTTGGACGCAGTTAATAATGCTACCGGGGCTTTCAGATGAGGCATTTCCTCATGGCTCCGCGTAGCCGCTGCGGGTCAGCTTCTTCTTGAACTGAGGATTCAGTTACAACATCCATATGCTCCCCAGCCCACTCTCTGACCTGTCTTCTCTTTCAGTACTTTTTCAGGCTTTTAATGTTTCCATTCACTAATCCCCGGAGACTCTCTCGATACTCTGAGTACACAGCCCAGATTATTTTTTTCCGAAGTTAAATAGAAATTTCTTAAGCTTCTTCGGCATTGCATAAATTTTTGAACCTAAGAATCATTTACTTGCAACGTAGGACAGTTAAATTTGACAGACTGTAAGAGCTAAAAATTGAAGAACTTTCTTATGTGGGCCACAGAGTAACCATTTTCGCCACACTTCGCATCGTCAGCAGTGATCGTGTTCTTGGGACTGACCGTCCGTATTCTTAAGAATGGCCTCAGTATTTGTCCACAGCCTTATTTCTTTTGAACTCAGCTCAGTTTCTTTGAAGCCAGTGATCACGGTATCCAGCTTTGATTCCTTTCCCGTGGACTTGTGCCAATGTGCCTGATTTCATTAAGTTTTTGGAAAGGACTGAAACTATGGTATCGTTTTATTGCGGTCCGTACATCAATCATAATTTGGGATGGTCTTGGTGAAAGATGAGGAATTCAGACTGAGATCTGGGGAAGGCAGGTCCGGTGACAGGGGGTTGGGAGGATGGGGTACATTGAGTCCTGACTTCATATTTTAAGTTCAGCCACCTCTACCCTATGTTACTTTAGCCGTGGCTTCATTCCAAAATGACTGCAGTCATAAGGCCTAAACCCAGGTACATGGAGATCACATTGTTTTTGATTAGGGACTTTTTTTTCTAAACGGGGTCCCTCTAGCCCTCCTGGTTGTAGAGCCAGGAAGAGGAAAGAATGGTCAGGAACGAGCCGAGCGCTCTCGTGCTGGCTTGATAGGCCACGGGACGTTTGGATGTTGGCCATTTGTGGCGACGGCTAAATATAAAATCCATCCAGCAGATTCTAGCTTACTCTGTGCTTTTTCCTTTTACCATTCCTCACCCTTGATCAAATTCGCCACTATATTATTTTCCTATTGCAGTCCCTTTGATTTTTCATTTAGGAAAGTGCCCCTTTCCGCTGTTAGCTAAACCACTTCGCCATAGCAGTTTCCCTTCTTCCAGCAGACCTTGGTGTTTCTGGAGTAAGCATCCTTGTGTCCTCGGTCCTGTTTAACTGCCTGTCCAGGGATCACTTCCCTCCTAAGGTCCGTCTGGTGACCCTCTTGTCTCAGAGCCAATCAAGGCCTTTGGGGCCACTCGCCAGACAGTCCTACATGACAGAGGGCCACGTCCAAAAGGACAGTAGCAAGCATTAGATCATATCAACTGCCATTTCAGAGTTCTGAGATCATAGATCCCTCAGCAGTTTCCACTGATAACCTGAACATGCCATAGAACCTTTGTTTTCTGTTTCAGTGCAGAGTAGAACACTAAGCTCTCCAGCATTGAGTAAGTGCTCCTCATTAACACAGAGGACCTGGTTCCATTGACTCTTAGCAAGAGTATCATTCTCTCCACCTTCGGAAGACACAGAGACAGACAGACTTACCACCTCTGGCCCGGGTGAAACAGAATGTTATACCCTTGGGTGCAAGAAGAGGTCATATCTCCAAGAACTGAGGAGATTTAAATTAAAGAAAATCAAGTTTCAGGTAAAACTCTTACCTACAACCTACAAATCAGGTTTTATGAAGTAGATTCTAAGTTAAAAAAAAAGTTATAAATTAATGCACTACCACTTATATTTAAATCTTTTAACCTGAGAATGACTCCACCCCATCAATCCCCTAAAACATTGAGAATATACCAGGTCAATGCCCTTTTGGAAAATGTGTTTATTGTTCAACCAGTAATCTAAGACTATCACCAGCCTCTCTCATTCAGTTGACATCTGTACTTCAGTAGTTACAGAATGTTTTTGATGTCTTTAAGGAAAGTTGTAGAATACCCACATTCTTCTCGCATTCTCTTTTAGAATGGAAGTCAATAAACATCATCCATGAAAGGCCAGATGGTAAATACTTTAGGCTTTTCAGACTATACAGTCTCTGTCCTAACGACTCAGCTTGCTGCTCTAGTGCAAAAGCAGCCATAGACAATGTATAAACAAATGAGTGTTGCTCTATTCCAATAAAACTTTATTTGCAAAAATAGGCAGCCAGCTAGATTCGGCATGTGGGCCATCGTTGTTCAGCCTGTGATTTGTAAGAAGAGAGGTCTGTGCAATTTTATGTGTGGGTAATAAATACATCAGACTGTCTGAGGACCCCCTATCCTCTTTCCCATTGGGAACTGTTTTTACTTTCCTAGTGTCCCCAAGTACTGGTGGGAATGAAATGAAAAGGGCCTGAGGCAGAGAGCCAGCCCCGTCCTTTCCCCTACGGAAATCCCCACTGACTACAGGGAGGGTAGCAGCTGGTCTGGAAGGCCCCCGCCAGTCCCAGTTCATTTAGGGAAATCGGAACCCTGCTCCAGTCACTTCTGAAACATAACAGCGTATGAAACAAATGTTTGCCATCCAACCTCATCTAGGAGATGTTTGTGCCCGAAATTAAATTTTCACGTAAGCACCAGATTGAGTTTGGGTTTCCAGAAAATTACTAACAATAGATGTAATGGTTGGAGGGATAGAATGAAGAGGAAGGAAAGGTGAGATGTTAGTGAAAATGAAACTAGGCTGGGAGACAGGTGGTCCTGATACAACTGTTTGCTGATGGAAAGTGTGTCTACATTGATAACTTGTGTTCTTTATATATATATGATATATGCATATCATATATATATATGTATATGAAAAATCCAGGCTTTATTGGGTTGGTTTCTCTAGGAAAATAGCTAATGGGCTGATGGTATCACTGTACTTGAACATGGTAGTGAATTACTCACACTTGTCAGATGCCTGAGCCACAGATTTATTTGAGAATGTGCCATCATGAGAAGCTTTCATTCACCAAGGTCACTGAGAGGCCAGCTGACCGAGGCACACTGAACTTCAGATGGCTCTCGCTGCTTGTGTCAGTAGCAAAGCAATGAAGTAAGGAGCCGTCTTGCCAAAAAAAGAAAAGTTCAGAGAAAACCAGTTTGTTCTGATTGAGAGAAGCAGATAACTAAGCAGTAACTAAAGACTCCTCTTCTTTTAATATTGGTTTTCAATTTGTAAACTTAAATGTAAACGTATATTGCTTTATTTCTAAACATTTCTATAATTTGTTTTTTAAAAAGGACACATATTAATGTGCATTATAAGTATAGAATTTCTCATGTTCCCTTTTAAAGACTGCAGACTTTTTACACACACACACACACACACACACACAGAATTCCTGTATATATTTTATGTGTTAATAAATGAATGGGATTTTGGCCCAGGGTTTAAGAAAGTAATTTAATTTTTAGCCCTATGTATTGTGCCCTTGGACCTTAATTATTAATATAAGTTATTCTTGGGCTACGTTTCCTAAAGTCCAGTTCTGTCATTATATGTAAAAATACCATGTTTCCAATAACCTTACCTTGTAGGTAGAGTGAGTAGCATAATAATAACCTTTAAAACCTCCATCAGCCTATAAAATTCATACTCAACATTTATAACATAATAGTATCTCACCCAATGGCAAATAACAGTCTTAAAAGTAAATTTCATTCTAGTGAAAATAGAAAAAGAGGGACCAGATTTACCCTTCCATTTGAAACAACTAAAAAACTAGGCGAAGTAGTTGAGAAAAATATCACACAAGACTTCAGACATCAGGCAGCAAAAGATCTTGATTCCTGAGAAATGGGAAACAAACAAGATGAGTCCCAACTAGTGGCCTCCACTGTTGCCCAGAGAAGAGGTTCCATGGTGCTGTGTAGCAAGAGGAAACCCAGAAGACTTCAGCTATCACGGAGTTGAAGTCATGGAGATGGGGGTCCAGGGACACCAAAGTATCTAGAGTTTGCAGGGCAGATACCAGGGAAAAAGAACTACACAGAGAGAAAGCTCTGAAGGCCCACTGAGTGTCCTCCTTGAGTTTTCAAGTGAACATACCTGTGTGTAGAGAAGGCCAAGAAAGGATCACCCAAAAAATTTAGAGGGACCAGTGCGTGGTTCCCACGGAGAGCCAGAAAGAAGCGCCTGCTTCCTGTGCTTTAACCTCATAATCAGGGGACCTTGGATAGAATACTAAGCAGGATCTTGCCTCAGTAGGGGAAAGATTATTCCTAGACTAGATACAGTTCCAGTCCCACCCAACAACACTGTAAAACAAAATCCCAGAAGATCAAATTGTTTCTAAGTAACTAAATGTGTCCCAGAACTAAGTATAAAAATACAAAAATATCCAGGATCCAACAAGATCAAATATCTGACAGCCAGTCCAAAATTACCAGTACACAAACAAGTAGGAAAGTAGGAAAATACAACCTCTGATGAGGGAAGTCAATCAAATTAACCTATAAATGACACAGATGATGGCATTAGTAGACAGGGACGTTAGAACAGTTATTATGATGGTAGTCCATCTATATGTTCAAGAAACCAGAGGAAAGATAGAACATGTTGAATGGAGCCAGGAAACAGAAAAATGACAAATTAGACTTCTAGAGATAAAAACTGTAGTGTTTGAGATGAAAAAATACTCTAATTAATAACAGATTAGATATTGCAGAAGAAAAGATTAGTCAACTTGAAGACAGAACAGTAGAAACTACCTAAAACAGGCTAAAAAAAAAAATGAAAAGAGTATCAGTGAACTTTGGGACAATTTCAGGTGAAGAAAAATACATATGATTAGAGTCCCACAGGAGAGAAAGGAGAGGAGTGAAAATATTTTAAGAAATAATGGCCAATCGGGCGCCTGGGTGGCTCAGTGGCTTAAGCCTCTGCCTTCGGCTCAGGTCATGATCTCAGGGTCCTGGGATCGAGCCCCACATCGGGCTCTCTGCTGAGCAGGGAGCCTGCTTCCTCCTCTCTCTCTCTGCCTGCCTCTCTGCCTACTTGTGATCTCTCTCTCTGTCAAATAAATAAATAAAATCTTAAAAAAAAAAAAGAAAGAAAGAAAGAAAGAAAAGAAATAATGGCCAAAATTGTCCTAATTTGACACAGACTACAAACCCACAGATCTGAGTTGTTGAGCAAACCCCAAATAACAAGAAACATGAAGAAAATTACATCAAGGCACATCTTATTCAAATTCCTTAAATGGGTGAAGGGAGTCAAAAGGTACAAATTTCTAGTTATAAAATGCTAATGTCAAGGGATGTAATGTACAGTGTGGTCACTATAACTAATACTCTCTTGCATATTTGAACATTGAGAATAGATCTTAAAAGCTCTCATCACAAGAAAAAGTATTTTGTAACTACTCATGGTGACAAATGTTAACTAGACTGTGGTGATCATTTCTCAATACATACAAATATCAAACCATGATGTTGTATACCTGAAACTAATACAAAGTTATAGGGCAACTATACCTCAATAAAAAATATTTTTCATATAAAAAAGTACTTAGGGCCAATGATAAAGAGAAAATCATAAAAATAAGCAAAGGAAACAGAGGAAAGGAACAGAGGAAAAAAGATAAATTGACAACTGGTTTCTTGTCAGGAAAAATGCAGACCGCAAGACAGTGGGGTGACTAAATCTTCAAAGTACTGAAGGAAAATTCTCAACCTAGGTTTCCTTATCCAGTTAAAGTGTCTTTCAAATACTATGGTGAAATAAGGACCTTTATTAGACAAGCAAAAGCTGAAAGAATTGATCACCAGCCAACCTGAAGTATAAGAGATATTAAAAGAAGTCCTTGAGGCAGAATGAAAATTAGACCAGACAGGAACCTGGATTTACTCAAAGGGCTGAAGAGCACCAGAAATAGTAACCACATGGGTAAACATAAAGACCTCTGTTTTTAGTATTTAAGTCTCTTTGAAAGATAAATGACTATATAAAACAAAATAATAGAAATGTGGGGTTTATAAAATATATTGAAGCAAAATATATGACCACAATAGCATGAGGTCTCTGTATGAAGTGGAATAATATCACTCAATGGTACATTGTGAAAAACTAAATATGTGTAGCACAAACACTAAGGAAACCACTAAAATAATATAGCAAAGAGTTGGAGTTAATAAACCAACTAAGATATAAAATGAAATCATTAAAAATAATCCAAAGAAGGCAGAGAAAGAGGAGATAAGGAACAAAGAGCAGATGGACAAAGAGAAAAAGAATAACAAGAATGTAGATTTAAACCCAACTATACCAGTAATCACATTAAATATAAATGGTCTAAATGACAGAGTTGTCAGATTGACTACAAACTAAAGTCTCGAATATGTAACAAGAAACCCACATTAAATGTAAAGACATAAGTAGTTTAGAAAGAAAAGAGCCGGGGCGCCTGGGTGGCTCAGTGGGTTAAGCCTCTGCCTTCGGCTCAGGTCATGATCTCAGGGTCCTGGGATCGATCCCCACATCGGGCTCCCTGCTCGGCGGGGAGCCTGCTTCCCCTTCTCCCTCTGTCTGCCTCTCTGCCTACTTGTGATCTCTCTCTGTCAAATAAATAAATAAAATCTTTAAAAACAAAAAAGAAGGAAAAGAGCTGGGGAAATGCTAATAGCAATCAAAAGAAAACTAGAGTTGGTATCAAAACAGAGCTAGAGCAAAGAACATTACCAAGGATATTAAGAGTGGTTTCATAACTGTAAAAGGGCCATTTCATTAGCAGGACATAATAAGCCTATGTGTTTGTGTACCTAATAACAAAGCTTCAATACACATGGAGCAAAACTGGAAGGGAAAAGTGACCAAGCCACAAATAAAGTCAGAGATTTTAAAACCCCTCAGAACAAGTAAACAGAAAATTACTAAGGATATAGAGGACATGGGCAATACTACAGTCCAACTTGGCCTAGCCAACGTTAGTAGGATGCTCTGCCTAGCAACCGAATACCACTCTTTCAAACATACACAGAATATTTGCCAAGATAGATCATATTCTGGGCCACAAGTTAAGTGTCAATGAGTTTTAAAGGATTCATATTATACTAAATAGGTTCTCCAACTACCATGGAATTAAATTAGAAATCAACACTGAAAAAAAAATCGACCCTGAAAGACATCTGGAAAAACCACAAATATTTGGAAACTAAATAAGCCACAGAGGGGAGAAAACATTTGCAAACCATCTATCTGATAAGGACTTGTATCCGGGATATAGGAAGAACTCTCAAAACCCTATAATGAGAGATCACACAACTCCTTTAAAGAAGTCTCCTATAAAAGACTTGAATGGATACTTCACCCAGGAAAATATATGGGTAATAAGCACATGAAAATTAGGGAAATACACGTGAAAGCCCGAGGGAGATACCAGCACATGGGTCTTAGGGTATCTAGAATTAGACTAATGATACAGGAGAAGGAAGAGAAACCGAATGGGAAGAAATCAGAGAGGGAGACAAACCATGAGACATTCCTAACTATAGGAAACAGGCGGAGGGTTGCTGGAGGGGCTTGAGGAGGGGTAACTGGGTGATGGGCATTAAGGAGGGCACATGATGAGATAAGCACTAAGTGTTATATGCAAATGATGAGTAACTGAACTTTACATCAGAAGATAATTGTGTACATATACACATACTATGTGTTATATATACATACTATGTGTTATACGTTTGTACTATTTGTACGTACTATATGTTGGCTAACTGAATTAAAAAAAAAAAAAAACGCCAAATATTGGTGAGGACGTGGAACAACTGGAACTCTCCTAAGCTGCTAGAAGGAATGCATGACAACGCTGCCCCTTCAAAAAATAAATCGGGAGTTTTTATTAAAGTTAAACATACCTACCTTATGACCAAAAAATAAATAATTCCCTTCCTAATTATTTACTCAAAAGAAATGAAACATATAAAGACCCATATAAAGGTCTGTATATAAATGCTTATAGCGGCTTGTTTTGCAATAGCATACAGTAAACTTTACCCTTGAACGTGTGCAGCTTATTGTATGCCAAGTCACTAAATAATGCAGTTTTTAAAATAAAGTTGCAGTGGGGTGCCTGGGTGACTCAGTCAGTTAAGCATCCAACCCTTGACTCCGGTTCAGATCATGATCTCAGGGTCATGGGATCGAGCCCTTCATTGGGCTCCGTGCCGAGTGTGGAGCCTATTTAAGCCTCTCTCTCTCCCTCTGCCCCTCATCACCCCCCACCACCGCGCACACACGCACACACACACTCTCTCTCTGATAAAAAAACAATAACAATCAAATAGAAGTTGCAGCAAGTAGAAAAACAAGAGAAAAGGTGTTTAAAAGAGGAAGACGCATGTATTTATTTTCTGTTTTCTATGCCATGGAACAAATTCCCACAACTTAGCAACTGAAAACGGCACACCTCTGTCATGTCTCAGTTGTCATGGATCAGGAGTCCAGGTGCAGATAAGCGAAGTTTTGTCTCACAGGCACAGTAATGGCCTCAGCTAGGACTGTGGTCTCATCTGAGGTCGGCGACCCTCTTCACGCTCGCAGCCTTGTTGGCAGACTGGAGCTCCTTGCGGTTGGAGGACTGAGGGCCCAGCTTTTCGCTGGCCATCAGCTGGAGGCCACACGTGGTTTTTGTGGCCTTCTCGGCCCATTCGTAACATGGTACTTACTGAAAGCCACCAGGGGGGACAGGCGAAGTGCCAGCCCATCGCCTCTGTCATATTCTCTCGGTTCAGGGCGAGCGTCAGGTCTCACCATGAAGAAGCAGTTACTAGAAGTCACCTGAGGGTGTATCGGCCACAATGTGGGTTCAGCACATGGGAGCAGACAATAGAAAGGACGGGAAGGGAGTCCCTAGGATCGTGGCAAAGAGAGCTCCCACCAGACGGTGGTGGTTTCGCTGGGCTGCAGGAAAGGCCGCAGGGGGCACGGGCAGGCTGCAGGGCAGGCTCATGTCATGCTTGGCCGCTGGAAGGGGGGCCTGGACTTCCGTCCCGGGGTCCTGGTGCGTGAACGACGGGCACACGGCAAACTGAGCTCATGACCACACGAGACAGTTTCCACCTGGAGGAGAGGCGGGAACGGCACCGGGGCAGCACTGTGCTCAGAATATGTGTGATGGCCTCACTCCGAGTCATATTTATAATCCAGCACATCCCGACCCGACCGGAGTAACGATGGCTGTACCTTTGAGAGATGGGGAGAGGAGGGAGGGGAGCGTGAGCGGTGGGACGTAACAGAACGAAATCCTCATCTTCTCTAGTAGAAAGCCAACGGATAATAACTGAGGTTGCAAAATCCCGAGCAGGGAACAGGAAAAAGCAAACCTGGGAGTGGGGAGAGGCTTCCTCTGTGGAAAGGCCACTGGAGGGGCCGGCGGCAGCAGGGACCCGGGACCATCCTCTCACACGGGATGCCTGGGGGATTTGTGTGACCTTTTGATTTTTTTGATAAAAATTAAATTTAAACGAAGAGCATCTGTCATCTTGCTCTCTTAGCACGTTGCCTTGTTTTGAGTGTGGTTTATGTGTGTGAGAAACAGAAGGGGGGAGGCCACAAACCGTGAAAGATGCAGATAGCGGTCCACCGTGTTCTATTTTCTTCCATGGCGTTAACCCCCGGGAAGCAGGGCTGGGCAGCTGCCGTGCCCCCCGAGTGGTAGCGGCCCGGGGGACACGGGGAGGGGAGGGGAAGGGAGAGGAGACACCTGCGCGGGGCGGCCGGGTGTGCCCCGCCCGGGCCCCGGCTGCGCCCACGCAGACCTGTAATTATCGTCTGGTCTTGGCCATGAGAAGAATGGGTTCTGTTTAGAGAAGCTTTGGCGCGTAGCGGAGGGAGGGCTCTTTCGGTCCAGGCATCGGAGAAAGTGACAGAAGAAGATGTTCTGCTGACCTGCAGGAAAGGGTGTCGAGGGGGGGACTTACCCCTGAAGGATGGTGTGCGGGCCACCACCCCTGGGTACCACGGACGGGGGGCTTGAGCAACAGGAGGAATTCCCTCGCAGCTCTGAGGCCAGAAGTCCAAGGCCGAAGTGTCAGGAGGGTTGGTCTCTCCTGAGGCCCCCCTTCTTGGCTTCCGGGGAGCCTCGTCCTCCAGAGTCTCCCCTCTGTGTGCGTGCGTCCCTGGTGGCTCTTCCTCTTACAGGGACCCTGGTCCTCTTGAATCGGGGTCCGGCTCTTAGGACCTCATTCACTGGCCTTCACCACTTGGGGGGGCAGGGCACAATTCAGTCCATCGCATGCCTTACGGAGACCCCGTCCAAGCTCCTGGGCCTCCCATCAGCATCTGATCAGAACCACATTACAAAAAAAAAAAAAAAAAATGCAGAACAAAGGCAAACTCTAGTATTTAGAATAGTTAAATCAGGGGACAAGGTAGAGCCTTGGAGGAGGCAGCTCCCCCTCTTCCCCTCCTCCTGGCAGGCTCCCCGGACCCCCGCTCTGCCTCTGTCCCCAGAGCAGTGTGAAGGGGCCGTGAAAGAAATGGACAGTTTCCTTCCATCCTGTTGTGTTTTCCTGCTGCAAGAGCTTATCTTTCCCTGGGAGGAGCTCTGCAGGGGGCGGAGGGGCCGGGCGGGGTGAAGACAAGAGGGAGAGACCAAACGATGGGGCAGCTCCACAGCTCCGTCTCTGTAACAAGGGGCTTGGGGGAGAAAGACCAGATCAGCTCAGTAAAAGCAGTTTCCACTCCCCACGCCTGCCTTCCTCCTTCCTGTTCTCCCCTTCCCCTGCCTCTTCTCTCCCCTTTAAGTGGGTTACAGAATAGTGATTTGATTGCCATTAGGACCTGGGGATGAAGCCCATGCCCAGAACATCAGGCTTAATTTTCAGATGACAAGCTTCTCAGAAACCAGAATTGGATGACTTGATACCGAGTTTGCAAGCGGTGAAGCATCATTTGGTTGGTTTGTTTCGCCAACGCTGCTGGGTGTTGTCACGGCTTGCCACCTGTGGGCCAGCGGGCTGATGACCCCCGCAGACACAGGGGCCTTCGTTTCCAACCCACTCAGCTCAGGTTCGAGTCATGCCTGCTTTCCGGTCATCATCGCGCTTCTAGAGGCTTCTCCTTGAAAAGATTTGTCCTCAGTAAGAGCATTCACTATTTGCTGGAGTACTTTAGGGCCACACTGTTGTGGGCTTAGGTTTAGATTTGATTATCATAAGTAGGAAGACCAGAAAGCCTGGCTTTTAAAATTGTTTCGAGAGCCAGAAAAGTTAGGGAGAAATCTCGCCAACCCACTGAACATTTTTTTCTTACAAAAGAAATCTATGATTCATCCTAGATCACAATTGTGTTTAAATTTCCTTTTCCCGCGTCTACCATGAATAACTTACAACACACTCGCTTTAGGAGACCGTTATGGTTGTCCACTCTGTACTGAAATGACAGTAGCAGTCGATTGTGTATGAAGCACTAAACCAGAGTCCTTTCTTTATCTGGTTTGAGTTTTGAAATAGACCCTATCATGTAGATATTTTGATACTCAGACTCTTTCCAAATAAAGAACCAAGGCTCAGTGAAGTAACTCACTCCAGAACCCACAAGTCTACAGGCGTGGAGCCCTTCCCACCACACTCAGGCTTGAGTTGGTTACCGCTTCTCCCAGGACTTCCACTGAGAGCCTTTGCACTAATGATTCCCATCCTCCTGGGCCCCAGGGGAAGCCACACAACTGCCTAGAGGCCGTTGCTGCACCTGTGTACGTGTGGTTTTCACAGATCTTTTTGGTATTGAATAAAAACAAAACCTGTAAGTGACAGAGAAACCAACCAGTTGATCCACAGTTAGCATTGCTTTAGATTTGTCTATTTTAGATCTTGCCGTCCGCTAAAATTAGTTACCAGAACAAATTCCAAACATAGTTTATGAACATAGTTTATGAAATAGTTTCCCTGGAATTTTTCAGTAGAAACTGACGTGGCTCTTCGTTTATTTCAGTGGGTAGTGGTATTTACACTTTTCAGAGGGGAGTAAATAATCCACGTCTCACAGATGATCTTTCAACAGCAGCAAGCCTGTTATTTTTAAGAAAAAAAACTCTTGGAGTTATTGTATGTGTATCATTTTGGAGTTTTTTTTTTTTAACAGCCATAGGTATGATTTCCTCACGGCTAACCACTCTGACTAGATTTTTAAGATGTAATTTGGAAAGATACTACCCCCAGCATAAGCCGTGTAACATGTCCTTAAAGAAATGTTATAGTTTAAAAGGAATCCAGGCTAACGTTGTAGAGTAGCTGAGTTTACTTTCATGTACACTTGTTTACCTGAATGCCGTAGCTGAGAAAGCAGTAGCTTGGTAGGACGGGTCAACTTCCATCACGACAGTGGCTCCCAGCTGTTCCTCATGCGGTTCCAGCACCTGCCGCCACAGAGCGGCAAGGAACTCAGTGCTGGGATAGAAGGGGGCACAGTGCTCCGCGGTTACAGGGTAGGGCTGGGTCTCGGGGGTCACTCTGCATTTCAATTCCAGTGCTAACCCTAACCCTTGCAATCAGAATAAATAGAGGAAAAAATGCTGGAGTCGGGAGAGACTTCTCAGAGTCTTTCAACTCAAAACTCTTGGTCCGTTGTAATGTGAATCTTTTAGCTGATGCTTGAGGCACTGCAAAAAAGTTACAGAATTTCTTCATTTCCTTTATGTATGTCTGGTCAGTCAGACCCTGTGTCACATTTATCTTTGTTTCTCTCTCTAAGGACTCCTGCCATCCCTCCTTTTCCAAAAGGCTGGCCCGTGGACTTCACACACAGAATGTGTTAGTGACAGCTCTTGCCTCACACACTCCAGTGAACATTCCCTTATTTAGGGGGAATTTTACCCGTGACCTCTTTTCAATGTCTATCTCCCTGAAAATCACATTTCAGAATTGTCCATGTGGCGTTATCCGATTTCTGTACAAAATGATAGAAAGTATACATTACAGAGACACATGTCTTGAATAGGAAGAGAAACTTATGCAGGATTTGACACAAGAAATTATTTACAGGACTTCTGTCTGGGACGCATATGAGGACAGGGGGACTTTGCCTTTTGCTTTTACTGTTTTTTACTTTTATGTTTAAAATAATTTTTAAGTAGATTTTTAAAAATGGAAAGAAAAATTAGTTAGGGAC
The DNA here is from genome assembly GCA_002007465.1 of Ailurus styani. Taxonomy (NCBI): domain Eukaryota; kingdom Metazoa; phylum Chordata; class Mammalia; order Carnivora; family Ailuridae; genus Ailurus; species Ailurus styani. The sequence goes on along the minus strand of LNAC01000287.1, from coordinate 1,796,442 downwards.
TAGCTTCCTACCCCTAATAGGAAGTGATAATTGTCCCTCACAAAAGATGAGAAAAATAAGTGTGCTTGCTCTTTCTTTAATTCAAGGCCATTGACATTAATCAGAAAAATCTCAGCTACGTAACACTGGCATGGTATGTGAGCACAATATGGTAATGTTTATAATAATCGAACATGACTTACATCTTAGAAAGTCATAAGTTAAGAATTTATCATATGAATTCTTTTTATATAAAAATCATAGAATAAAAAAAACTCGTTTAACTAAAATGTAAGGTGACTTGGTCCAAATAGCCCAGTGGTCTGCTTTATTGGTCTGTTCCTCTGGAACTGGGGACAAGATCCCGGTCACCCTTTTGTCCCCATAGTGAGCTCTCAGCAAAGGTTGCTGAGTTGAATGAAACATCACCTGTCCCTTCACACAGGATCAGGACCTCATCGGCCACCAGCAGGACACACCCCCATGCCCTCAGAGTATCGCTAGCCACTAACCAGAGATCACCTTTGGAATGTGACCAAGCTGCACAGGTGAATATTACTTAACTACCCAGGAAAAATTCCCAGAACATCCATCTCTGCTAACTCAGGCAAATGGAAATTGCAATGGTAGGAGCAATTTCTGTTTTTATTAGAATGATTTTTCATACCCCTCTCTTTCAGTCACTGGACATCTATACTTGGCCATTTTTCCTTATGCATCATCTTAGAGTAGCTTATTTCACGTTCAAAGAAGAAGGGAAGAAACAAAGAAAAAGCCCCATCCTCAAGAAAGTTTCTTTTTGCTCATTTCCTAATGCACTCGTTATCCTAATTTCCTAATTATCCTCCATTTTTACTCACCTATTGTAAAAAGTATTTATTAAGGCCTAATATTGCCAGGCACTGTATTTAAGCTTGATCTTAGCCAAAAGGCTGAGAAGCAGTGGACTATATAGCTCAGAAAATACTTTGACTTAACAAGGAATTTACATTTTTAAGATATTATTTCATAAGAATATTTTTATTTAAGTTACATCATAATGTAATTAACCATTGTAGTTAACAATTGCATTCAATTCTTAAATTTTTGAACCAACATGATATATACCAACCATGCTCTATCAGTCTCTTGGAGGGAGGGAAGAAGTGTGTAGAAGGGATTCTGCCTCAGATCATGAACTGCAAGAATAAAATAAGTAGTTGTGAGTAAAAATGCTTGTTTCTAAACCAAAATGAAACTGGATGACTTGTTCAGTATGAAAAGTAGTAGATTTAAGGAGAAATCAAAAAATTGCACAAACACGACGAAAATTGCACAAACTACAGCGATATTTTGGTTAAGTAGAAATTACGATTCTATCACTTTAAGAAACAGAATTTGTAGTCATTTTTCTACTCATGCTGAGAATATTCTTTTTACTTACAATGACTACTTTGAAGTACATGAATATTTTCTCTTTAGGTTTAACATATGTTTATATCATAGAACTCATCGTTTCTACAAAATAAGCTTAACCCAAAATCAGTAAAGATTTGGAAACTTCGTTGTAGTTAAAATTGGGGTCATAAAGGGCAAAAGCCCATGTTTTTCAGCCTTTGTAAAAGAATCCATTAATGCAGCGTGACAAGTAAGTACAATTTAGTGGCTCCCCCGTTATTTTAAGCCGGGGGCCTTCTTAGAGGATGCACGAATAAAGTCAACACAGATCACCTCTGACCCCAGGCGTGGGGCCAGAGGTCAACTCCGAAGGGCTGTCCACATTCTTTCTTTCCCATAGTGCAGTTCTGACTCTTGTCTGCGGCCACAATCCCTTGATAACAGAATTTTTTATTGGGAGAGAATTTCATGTGAGTGTAGTAGGTCTTGTTAACATCATTCCATATTGTGTCTGCTCAGCAGAAGTTTTATTTTAAAAGTAGATTTACTGGGGATAGCTCTCTGTCCACAAGGCAAGGAGTTCCTTGGCTCTTCAGATCTTTCTGTGTGCCTTTCTGTCTGCTGTTGCTGGTCCTGATTCTTAAAAGTGACGATTGCATAATTGGAAAGGAACATGGGAATCTTCTGATTGAACTCCCCCCCCCCATTTGAGAGAAATGGATTGAAAATAGAGGAAACACATTTCACACCTCCCGGCATTTAATATCTTGGCTCCTTTTCATTCCCAGTTTGCTCTGAAAGCATCGGAATGACCAAAAGATGCATGCTCAGCTTCACTGCAGCCAGCAGACCAGCTCCAGGAACAACAGCCACACTCCACCTTTGTCAGCCTCTGTCGTGCATCAGCTAAAAAAATTAATGAGAAGCGTTGAATTTTCACGTCAAGAAAAATAGCATAAACAAGCAGGCAGTGGAGTCGTGTTCTCTCCAGTGGAAGCTGCCACTGTGGCTTGGGTCGGGTGGGCCGAGGTGCACAGGGTTCTTTCTGGGCCCTCTCACCCTGTATGGATGCAGGCCTGCCTCCCACTGAAGTCTGCTCTGGGGCCAATAATGTGGCCACCTCCAAAGCAGCAAAGTCTGGGTAACAGTCTTAGGACTAAATGTGCCTTCGAGCTCCAGAGTTGATTCACAGGATGGGGCAGCATCTCTGTGGCTGAAAGTGATCAGTCATTTCTTCAGCTGTAAACTGCTGGTTCCTTTTCCCAGATCCACGCTCCCACACACACTGTGAAGCCATCACCAAGGGCCCAAGTTAGGCAGGAAGACGGCTGTGGAGTTCCTGCTGTGAGTTGGACAGGGACAACTGGCAAAAATAGCAACCGTTGCCACCAATGGCCTTAGTGCTTGGTGTCCCAGCAGAGCGAGCATGGGTCTCTTCCTGGGGTCCCTTGGATATGTGCAGCCACTGTGCTGACTGGAGAACAATGTCACTGCTCTGCCAGGAACAAAAACTTAATCAAGGATACGTAGTTGTACATGCAGGTGGAGTTGAAAATACAGGAAGTCGTCCCCCTACGCCCCGCAAGCAGGTTGTGTGCCGAAAATTTGTAATTGTTCCGAACGCTGAGCACGTTTTCTCCAAGACGTGTTACGAATGGTCCTGTATTCCAGGCGGGGCTCAGAAGCCTTTTTAGCCCCTAACATACCTAAAGTGCGGTCCTGTGCAGGTAGCAAGACAGGAGCTCGCCGCCAAGCATCACGTGTCAGTACATTGAGCCGCCGGGGGAGCGCGCCCCGTGGCCCCCTCACCACATTCTCGGGGATCAGGGGGCTAAGTGAGGCCAACGGGTGCCTGGATGTCCCCCGCCTGCTGCTCGGGAGGGTGGGAGGGAGAAGTGCAGCCGGCAGGGGTGCAACAGACTTTCCGGGCCCCTCCCGCCTCACCGCTTCTACCAGAGGGAGCCCCGTGCCCAGGGCAAAAGGAGGCCTCCTCCGCCAGGTTGTCCAGGCGGCCCTTCTCCAATGGTCAAGTGCACACGTATCACTGGGGAGGTGCTGAGACTGCAGATTGTGACTCAGCCGGCCTGGGACGGGTTCTGAGATTTGAGGTTTCAGAGAGGCTCCCAGGGATGTCCATGCTCCTGGTCCACAGACCCGTGTATGAGCAGCAAGAGGCTGTGAGCATGGCTGACAGAGGTCAGGGGTGGGGGACAGAAGGCAGAGGGCAAGAGGCCAAGTGCGGAAGCAAGTGAGAGAGCTGAGCTCTGTTGCCAGGCGGGAAGAAGTGGGTGGACTGCGGAGCTGTAAGTGCTGCCTGTTACACAGCCTCCGCTCACTAGAATGTTCTCCGGCCAGGACAGGCAGGAGTTTTGCAAGACGGCACTTTGTCCTCAAAGAGCAAAGCTGAGCACAGTCCCAGGTGTGTTTCCTCCAAACGATGCATGCACCATTGCTTTACGAGCATCCTTTCTGTGAAAAGTGCAATATTAAAGCATACGGGGAAATACTGAAATGATCAGTAAGGAGTAGATCATCCAGGAGCCTCACAATCTAGGCCCTAGTCCGTGTTTTAATATGCGAGTCACCGGGGGAATCAGCCGTTGTCCCCAGGATGCCAAGGGTTTCCGGTGCAATCAGGCAGAGACACACTTTGATGAACTCTGATCTGGACCCAGTGCAGCCAAGCAGCAAGGGGCGAGGCCTGGTGTTAATCCTGTGTCCCCCACTGACTTGCTGGATGTCCTCGAGCCCAAGCCTTTGTGCCCGAATGCCCTCTGTCCTATCCGGAAAGTGGGGCTGAAGTTAGCACCTACTTCTCAGGGTGGCAGGGGACTTAATGAAGTTAGCCATGTAAAACCCATAAACCCACAGAGCACCCCAGCGGTCGTGGCGGTGGTTCCGTGAGTCATCTGAGGTTATAGGCCTGGAGTCCAGTTGCCCATTTTGCTGCTTATTACGCATGACCTTGGGCAAGTGGCCTAACCTCCGTAAACCTCGGCGTCCTTCCTCGTAGCGTGGAAACAAGAAAAGTGCCTACCTCACAGTGTTGTTGGGAGCGTCAGAAAAGGGAAACTTGGCCTGGCGTCTGGTGCGTAGTAAACTTCAGTTACTGTTCTTACAGTGGGCAGAGCAGCTGTTTCCCAACTGCCCCCCGCAAGTCGTAGGTTTTCCAAAAACGCATCTTGGGGGTGAAGAGGAGGCTCTTGTTCACTTCACCCTCCCCCAGTAGCCCCTTCAGTCGGAGGGGCTCAACTTTTTTAAAGATGTGATTTGGAAAGAAAGGGTTTGAAAATCAGTCTCGGACCTGCGATGAGCTGTGGGGCCACAGCGGGTAGGAAGTGGTCTCTGTTTCCAGGATGTGAACATCTGCCTTTTCTATTCCATTTCCTAAACAAAGATGAAAATAGCAGGTGGTGAATTTAAAGAGCTGCAGGTATACAGGACCTAAAGTTACAGGCCGCTGAATTGAATCGCGCAGGGAATTCTGGTCATGGCATGAACCATGTTTGGAGTGATCACTTTCTACCACCTGCTAATAGAGCGTGTTCTGTTTTCTCCCCCAGATGAGCACGATGCCTGGACTGCCGACCCGGCCCTGCTTCTACGATATAGATCTTGATACAGAAACAGAGCAAGTTAAAGGCTTGTTCTAAATGAACCCAGCTTCCACAGGACCCGATTCAGGTAGGCTGCTGTGCTTTCTACTGGTTTTTTCTTCCACCCCCCCACCCCGCCCCGAATATTTTTAGTTTAGTTTTGCTTTGGTTTTCTAATATGTACTACAAAACGTGGTCTGATAAGTAGTGTCCTGACTTGGTTACTATGACTTGCTACCTGATAAGAGCCTGTGGCTTGGGCCACTCCTAGTTGTGAATATGCAGTTAGATGGGCTCCTGTCCATTGAAAGTCACGTGTCCCCTCTAAGTATAGATTTGTTTAAGGCATCTCTTGCCACAAAAAAGGAACCTTGTAAGGGCACCTGGGTGGCTCAGTCGGTTAAGCGTCTGCCTTCAGCTCAGGTCATGATCCCAGGGTCCTGGGATCGAGCCGACATCGGGCTCTCTGCTCAGCGGGGAGCCTGCTTCTCCCTCTCCCTCTGCTCATACTCTGTCTCTTGCTTTCTCTCTCTCTCAAATAAATATATAGAAGCTTAAAAAATAAAGAACCCAGTCAATTCATAAAAAGAACGTTTCCAGGATCAAAGCTAGTGAAGTGAGCCTCCTTATTCACGTGGATGCATTCTGAGGCTCACAGCCCCCAGCGTGCCCCCCAGCGGGCGCCTGCGACCACGGACAGTACCGCCCACCGGGAATGACGTGCTCTCGCCGTGGCGGGCGATGCATGTGCTCAGGTTTCATTTACAAATTCGGCACAGGAAGAGCTTAACCACGCTCCTAATAAAAGAGAATAATCATAACGAAATGCTGGAATCCAAGTTGTATGAACGTGCTCTTTCTCTCTCCGTGTCTCAAAATACCTTATTGTCCTGCACTCGCCCTTCCTCGTGTGACGATGAGAGACGATGAGGCGACTCTGCATGACGAGGTGATGTGAGGGCAAGGACGTAGGCGTCACAACAGAGCTCTAGGCTGCTGTCGACCTTCTGACAGTGGATCGGGAGGCTCGTCTGCTGGCGAATAACCAAAACCGCGGGAGGCGAACCCGCAGACGCAGGGGCACTGCGGTGTCTGCAGTCCTTTTAAAAGCCGATCTCTAGCTTCCCACCACCCCTTTGCTCGGCACAGGGTCAGACTCTGTGACGGATGAATTGGGGTGCCTTCCTTCCCTGTAGGGCTGCTGTCCCAGCGGCGCACGACGGGACGGCTCAGAACACCAGGAATGTGTCCCCCGCGGTGCTGGAGGCTAGAAATCCGGCGTCGGGGTGTCAGCCGAGTCATGCCCCCTCTGAGACTCTGGGAGAATCCTTCCCGGCCTCTTCCCCACTCCTGGGAGCTGCCAGTGACCCTTGACGTTCCTCAGCTCAAGCCACATCGCTTCAGTCTGTGCCTCCGCGGCCGAGGCCTGCTCCCCGTGTGTCTGCCTGTCTTCCCGTGGCGTTCTCTTCTTGTAAGGACACCTGTCACCTGCAGTCAGGGCCCACCTCACTGACCTCATCGTAACTCAGTGACATCTACGGAGACCTTAGCTGTCTTCTGTCCTGAGGGTCAGAACTTCGGCCTATCCAGTTGGGGACAGTTTAACCCGTAACACTCAGCAGAGGCACGACAGGTGCCCTTACATCACTGCAAAGACACAGAGACAGGACAGGTCCTCTAACACAGCGGGCCCAGCGAGTCATAGGAAGAACAGAGCAGCAGAAAGGAGACGCCTTGACCTCTCAGGGTCCACACAGCTTACGGGGGCTGGGGTCAACTTGGAGCCCCGTAGGCAGCCCGTAGAAGTGGGGGTCCCTGGTCTTACTCCCGTCGCCCCCTCAGTCCTGCCGCCACACCTGCCGGCTCCTGTCCTCGCTTCCCCTCTTGAAGAGAAATGACCAGCCTCCTGGTCGTGCCGCCTGGAAGACTCCCCGTCAGCAGCTGTAAAGGCTTGAAGCTGCTTTTCTTCATCCCATATATCACACGTGTCCTCACCGTATTCTCAAAACACATCCCGTTTCCCAAACGCCCCCAGTGCAGTCTCCCTGCTCACCCCTGGCCCGCACCCCTCCCTGCTGCCGGCACCCCTCCCTGCTGCCAGCACCCCTCCCTGCTGCCGGATGAGCCGACTTGACCCTTTTCTCCAGTTGCCTGAGAGACGGCCCTCAGCCAGGCAGACAGGATTCTCACTTTCCTTGGTTTCACAACCAGGAGTCAACATAGGGAGGTGGCTTTCTTTCTTTGTAAGTCTTAGTTACTAACACATGCCGGACGCCTAGGCTGTGATGAGAGAGGTTAGGGACCAGACCTGTGTGAAATTACATTAATCCAAGGTGTGGGATTGTTTGGCTTTGGTGGCGTGTGGTGTTTGGTGGTGTTTGTACATGTTTGTCACTGGGGAGCGGGGGTGTATTTAGTTTTAACCACAGCCACGGTTCATCTCTGTGTCAGTTCGGGAAAAGAAAACTCCACAAAACGAGCTCAGGGAGACCGATGTAACAAAGAAGCCTGTAAACAGAAACCTTGGTGATGGTGTCATTCTGGTCTTCGGGTGGCACTGAGTGTTCCGCGTCGAGACCCCGTTATGCTCTGCTGCTGTCCAGAACAAGTGTGTGTCATCCTTCGTCTCTCATGGATAGTACTTTTCCACCCTTGGGGTCCATTTTCATTTGTCCTCCAAGAAGGTGATAAAAACCCAATTATACCTTAATTATGGCAGTTAAGACTCGGGTAACGCCCAGGGACACGTCCTTCGCGTTGCTGTCACATACACTTACATCCTTGGGCTTGTGTTCCCTCTGGATTTTTTTGCTAAAAGGCCAAGCAAGGGTTGGAGGTCAGGATATGGGCCTGTGGGGATTGCCTCAGTGTGCCGGCCCGGCCCGGCGCTAAGCCCCTCGCCTGGGTGGTCACAGCGCCCCCTGGAGGCAGTGGTCCCCCTGCGGTCGCTGGGACCTGGTAGCTGAGGAGGGGCCCCGACCCACAGGACCTGGAGCTCTTTCCCCTGCTCAGCCCTGCCTCTCCTTCCACAGCTGGCGCGGGTCTCTTTGCCGTCCCTGTCCCACGTCATGCTGGCATCAGCCCAGCGAGGTGAGCAGTTTTATTTCGGCACCGCGAAAACCCCGGCCCAGCAGCGTGCTCAAGGTGCACAGCTAATAAACCCAAATGCCCAGACTCCTCCAGGATCTGCTTCCTCTCCTCACCCTATCCTTTACGCCCAAACCAAAGGATGCCCTCTGCGTCTCAGTCACAGAGGAAGGGAACTTTGGCCTGTTCTAGAAGATGGTAACCAGTTATTTGAGCAGACCTGTAATTTTAGGATCACCGGGTGATTTTTTTATGTATATAACAAAAGACAATTATTTGGGTCTGACTTTGTCCAAGCTCTTTTTTAATAGGGCTGTCTCTCACTGAACTCTCTCACTGAATGTCATTTTCCCTTCCCACTCACTCATCCAAGGCTCCTTTCGTGAACCGCCCAATCCCGTTTCTAGGCTTGCTGGGCATTGGTTCAAAACTCATCACTTGACCCCTGCTTGCACAACTAAAAACGGATCTGATGTCACAGGAGAAAACCACTGTACACACCAAACATTCCTTCTCAGGGGACTCCTCGATATATTTTTTGTTGGTTTTTTGCTTTTTTTTTTTTTTTAAAGATTTTATTTATTTATTTGACAGAAAGAGACACAGCGAGAGAAGGAACACAAGCAGAGGTAGTGGGAGAGGGAGAAGCAGGCTTCCCGCTGAGCAGGGAGCCCTATGCAGGGCTCGATCCCAGGACCCTGGGATCATGACCTGAGCCAAAGGCAGACACTNTTGGTTGTTTCTTTTTTTTTTTTTTTAAGATTGTATTTATATGCGAGAGCAAGAGAGTACAAGCAGGGGGAGAGACAGAGGCAGAGAGAGAAGCAGACCCCCCACTGAGCAAGGAGCCCAGTGCGGGACTCGATCCCATGACCCGAGGATCATGACTTGAGGGATTAACGACTGAGCCACCCAGGCGCCCCTGGGACTCCTCAATGTAACGACCCCACAAACAGCCTCTCTGTATCCTGTGCCCTCGCGCACACGGCAGGCAGGGACCACCTCTACGGACATCAAAGCTCTGTGGCTATTAAAAGTACAAAATATAAAAATGTGAACGTTTGGAGGAAATGTCCAGTTGGTTGCTTTGCTCCCGTGGCGGTCGGACTCCAGATTGTTCCATGCACTTGGCTGGGAGCAGCACGCTCGTTATTCTTCGTGGCCCGTGCTGCTGACGTCTGCCCTGTGGCAGAGTGCAGTCTACTGACAACTCTTGCTCTCCTTCCGCGTCCTCTCCTTTCCTGGTCTCCTCACCCTCTAGGAAATCGCCTGAGACTCCGTATGAACAGGAGATGCCAGATGCCCCAGAGTTCAAGCTCTTGCTCCTTTCCGGGGCTCCCCTGTGGTGCCTTTGCTTTGTCCCAGGAAGGACTCTATTCCTTCTTCCCGATGGCACCAAACAGAACTGTTTAAAATAAGTTGTTTGTCCCAATGAAACGGACCCTGCCACGTTACTCTTCAGTCTTTTGTTTGAAGACGACTGGACTTAGGGTTTTGCTTTTTTCCCCTCCCCTTTTGGTATCTCATTCTGAACCTTTACCCTATTTCTGAGGCTCAGCGGGCTTCAGGCGGACACTCTCAAGTCTGGCAGATTTCCTGAAGAATTCACATACTCCCTTCATCCCCGTGTGCGGTTGGCTCAAGTCCAGCAGCAGACTGGCTCTTGTCCTCCTATAGATGTTACCTACCAAGGAAGTTTTTTGCTGAATTGCACATGCAACAAAGAATATCATACCAGGGCGCCTGGGTGGCTCAGTGGGTTAAAGCCTCTGCTTTCGGCTCAGGTCATGATCTCAGCGTCCTGGGATCGAGGCCCGCATCGGGCTCTCTGCTCNATGTGCGGTTGGCTCGAGTCCAGCAGCAGACTGGCTCTTGTCCTCCTATAGATGTTACTTACCAAGGAAGTTTTTTGCTGAATTGCGCATGCAACAAAGAATATCATACCAGCTCGCTTCTTCCCTAAAGAACTGCCTTCAGAGCAGAAATGTTCAATGGTATTTAATAATCATAAATTCATCTCGAGTGTGGTTGCTGCCGTAGCCCTTCTGTGAGCAGGGTTTGTCATCCCCAGTTTATAAACCACAAGGTTTCGGGGCTCCCGAGGGGAACACCTGGGCTCTGTGCTTTGGGTCTTTTTTTTTTTTTTTTTTAATTTTAGTTAGTGAACATACAATGCAATATAGGTTTCTAGAGTAGAATTCAGTGATTTGTCACTTACAGTCAGGGCTCAGCGAAACTATCATTTCAAGGAATCGCTCAAAAACTGTTGATCAGGGGTGCCTGGGTGGCTCAGTGGGTTAAAGCCTCTGCCTTCGGCTCAGGTCATGATCTCAGGGTCCTGGGATCGAGGCCCGCATCGGGCTCTCTGCTCAGCAGGGAGCCTGCTTCCTCCCCTCTCTCTGCCTGCCTCTCTGCCTACTTGTAATCTTGCGCTCAATGTCAAATAAATAAATAAAATCTTTAAAAAAAATAGGCGGGAAGTTCTTGACTCCCTTTTAAAGAAACTTTTTTGGGGACACCTGGGTGGCTCAGTCAGTTAGACATCCGACTGGATTTCAGCTCAGGTCATGATCTCAGGGTCCTGAGATCGAGCCCCGAGTTGGGCTTCACCCTGGGTGTGGAGCCTGATTAAGATTCTCTGTCCCTCCCCCCGACTCGCACACTGTCTCTCTCACTCACTCGCTCACTCCCTCCCCCATCACCCCAAAAAAGAAGAAGAAAAGAAACTTATTTGGGCATTCTTTGGTTTCTTATCAGTCCCATACCAAGATAGGATGTTTCATATATTCTGTCTTCATAAAATTCTGAAATTGGTTTTTTTTTTCTGAATAACTGATAACAATAAACAGCTGATTCCTTTTTAAATTCTCACCATAGCTATTGCATTGCAATTCGTAAAATCTATGTGCAGACTTTCTGTATTTCTGCCAACACTCTGCCTTTTCTTAAAACATGGAACCACATACTCTAAGCCCCTTTAAACACTAAACCACTGGATACTAAGGTCACGTGGCTAAGCAGCCGGTCTTCCACCACGCACAAGTTTGGAAGGTCTTTCCAGACTTGCCCTCCTTGGGTTATTTCCAGTCCACGAAGCCCACCCTCCCCCTCCCTTCCTCCAAGGAGTCACCGAGCCCCAGGTCAAGGAGCACCAGAGCCACCGAATGAGACCAGCCACCTCTCTAAGTTGGGTCAGGGTGAGGGTGGGGTCCGCACCAGGCAAACCTCCTTTCCTCACTGCAAAAATATTTCCTTTTTGTTAATGATGATTATTGCCAGGCTTCTGTTTTCTGTGTACTTCCCTGACTTGAATCAGATGCTAGGGAAGTATTCTGAGTTCCTGGCCTCCTGTCTTCATCACGGTATTTGGTTCTGACGCTAAGCGAGCATCCTTTCCAGCTCCAGACCCCTCCCTCGTCCGTGGGAGGCCGACTCGCTGTGTTCCAGCCAAGTGGAACTCCTGGCCCCGCACATAAGTTCTTCCATGCATAAACTCAGATTAAAGGCCCAATACCTGCCTTTACAATTCCTTCTGCAGTAGTGACCACATATTTTCTGGAACTTAGGTGTTTGCTTTGTTCTTTCTAAAACGTAGTTGGATCACTTGTCTTTCAAAAAGATGGCAGATTCCAGCCACATCTTAAGTCTTAAGGTTCTTTGAGAGGAAACAAGAAAGCTTTTAATATCAGTAAGAAGGTCCAGATCTCCTCCCTTCCATTCATGCCCTAAATGTATTTTTCAGGCCTTGCTTTCTGTGCCCACCATAAAAGAGAAACTGAAATCCGAGGTGACAGGATTCCTAATCTAAAATCCTGAGCCTTCTCACTCAGCAGGATCCTAGAGACTGTAGAGCCCAGATGGAGACTTTTGGGATTTCTGCCCGATCTTCTCAGGGCTCAGATCGCTGCCTGCAGTGTCTGTGCAAGACTCGGTCACGCAGCCTCGGCTTCTCCGCGGCTCTTAAGTAAAAAGATTCCAGACAGGGATCCCGGCCTCATCTTGTGAAGAGAATCACCTATCGGCTGTCGAATTCTCTTTCCGTCTCCAGTTTTTTAGAGCCCTCGTAACAGTTTAACAGCACAGGGTAAAAAGCTGTTCTTAAACCCCCGGAAACATGTTTTTGTCTTCCAGGCTCACGAAACAGACTTACTCTTTGCCTTTTTGCTGCCGTTGGAGAAGAAAGTGAATTTGAAATATGCCTCTTACGCAACGCGGGAGAAATGGGGAAATAGGCCAAAGATTTATTCTTTGTTCAAGACCGAATTCTGTGTGCGACCGACCGAGTACGCTGTCTGGTAGAAGGACCTCCACTGAGTTTGAAAGAAACTAATTTATTTTCCGTTTCTGCAGAGTTTACATTATTTCCCACTGCTTACACTTCAGAAAGTTTATTTTATGGGGCCGGAGGGATTAAAAGAGTGTGAACTAAAAGGTAGCATTTTTCACTCTGGAGTTTTCTATTTTGTCTTTGAACTGCAAATAAACATGTATCTAGAAAACCCACCGGCAGGTTTTCCATGCCAGATAAAACTCTGCTCTCTCGAGGTAACTGTTCAGGCTGGGGTTGTGACCTGACACCGATCTTCTGGAAAATTGTGAATACAGCCGGGGCTTTGGACACCGAACAAGAAAGAAATCACACACACACACACACACACACGCTCACACACTCACTCACACACAGAAATATTTGGCCTGTTGTGAAATCTTCTGACCGCCGGAGAGCGGTAATATCCTGAAAAACAAAGTATATTTTATATCCAGAACTGTTTTCAGTGCACTCAGTGAAGTTTGCATCACTTACCTAAAAACTAATGGGTTGATGCGTTTCTTCCCCCAATGAATGAATCTCAGTGGCCATTAAGCTCCCCAAGGCCCACAGGGCAAAGGAAGGAGACTCTTAAAGGTCAGGTGTTTGGCAAGTGTTTGTCCGTTTGTCCGACCCTTCCTTAGTAGAAAGAATGTTCTATGGCCTGGACCCCCTTCCCGGGAGTTGCTGGCCCTTTTTTGTTTCCACTTCTTCCTACAATAACATAAAATTATATAAAAGTTAAGACAAAACCAAGGATTCAGGAGCAAACAAGAAGTGATTGTCCTCTAAGCAGTATAAGGAAAGTAGTCACCATAAATATCTTAGATGTCCCGCAGGCATATCCTGCAGGAGACCTTGACATCAGATCTTTCCTGCGCCCTCTTGCTGTACACCCTTCAGTGACCCTGCTTAGTAGCTGCTCTGCCCATAATGTCTCTTTATGCACGATTGAAAGTGTTCCAAAACATAGCTTAATAACTAGAAAGCCTCAGGGCGCCTGGGTGACTCAGTCAGTTAAGCGTATGCCTTCAGCTCAGGTCATGATCTCAGGATCTTGAGATCGAGTCCCGCATTAGGCTCCCTGCTCAGCAGGGAAGTCTGCTTCTCCCTCTCCCTCTCCTTACGCTGTCTCTCTCTCTCTCGAAAATAAATAAAATCTTAAAAATTAAAAAATAAATTTAAAAAATAGCATGAGAGCCTCCCCACACCAGCACTGTGTCTCAGGAACGATTTTGCTTAATGGTTCTGAAGGGTGTGTGTGGCGCTCCGCCCCACCGTCCGTCATCAGGGAGCACCCCTCTCCAAACACGCAATCAACTCGTGTCTCCGTGTCCTCCATACTCAGCACGCTGAAGGTCTTAAGGGTCCATAGGAACCTTGTTCTCCATGTGATGCCCTCGGGACGCGGTCTTGCTGGGGAGTTCATTTTTAAGCAGTTGCCTTCTGTTATTTGACTCTTCCTAATTTTCCTCTGCTCTTCAGTTTCATTTTCTATTTTCGAAAGTGTTTTTAGAAAATATATTTTTAGGGCGCCTGGGTGGCTCAGTGGGTTAAAGCCGCTGCCTTCGGCTCAGGTCATGATCCCAGGGTCATGGGATCGAGGCCCACATCAGGCTCTCTGCTCAGCAGGGAGCCTGCTTCCTCCTCTCTCCTCTCTGCCTGCCTCTCTGCCTACTTGTAATCTCTCTCTCTCTGTGTCAAATGAATAAATAAAAAAAAAAAAAAAAGAAAAAAAAAAAGAAAATATATTTTTAGAAATCTATATTCCAAGGGCTTTAGACTACAGACTTCTTCCCTTACCTCCTTCCACCAGGCAGTTGGCCAGTTCACCAAAAAGAAAAAAAATAATAGCATCCCGAACACAAATGTGGGAGAGCTTTTCAAACCCCCATGATGAACGGCCAGTAACCCAGGTGTTGCTGGGGACCCCAAACTGTTTTCCCATTGAGTGGCCTCATTCACCTCCCCCAGATGCCCTACTGTGTGCTCCGATGGATTTGTTTTCGACCATTTACTAACCTGCTACCATACAATCCTGCCGAGTGACAAGAAAGGTCTTGAGCAGGTTCATTAACGGGCTCATCAACCCAATGACTTGCGGTCTTCATAGACCAGAGAAGGAGTTACAGGGAACAGCTCATTATCTACCATGTCTTCTGAGGCCAAGGCCAAAGGAAAAGAAATACCACCTTTGACATGGTGGTTTTAAGTGAGAAGTCTTCCCAAGAAGTGTGGATCCTAATCTCTCTCTGCCTCTATAATTGGAATGTGAGAAACCACGGACAGCCCTGAAATGGCAGGTGACCCCGGTGACCCACCCGCCACACAGACGAGTGGGCTCGCTCCCTCCCTGCTCGCGGTCATGTAGCAGCCACTCTTGCAAAGGTTAAGACCCAGACCAGAAGAAGCCTTTGAGAGCTCCCAGGGGAATACACCATGGGGACTAATTGATAACAAGGGAGCGATGAATACAGACTCAGGGAAGTAGCAGCCAGGCACTTAGCCAACCCATTCGTCGCTATTCTTTTTATTCTTCCATTTCTGGGGTTATTTTGTTTGTTTTAACTAGAACGTGCTGATTCCATTAAAACAGTATATGGTATTCTTCACACTAGATATTTTTTTTAAAGATTTATTTATTTATTTGACAGAGATCACAAGTAGGCAGAGAGAGACGAGGAAGCAGGCTCCCCGCCGAGTAGGGAGCCCGATTCGGGCCTCGATCCCAGGACCCTGAGATCACGACCTGAGCCGAAGGCAGAGGCTTTAACCCACTGAGCCACCCAGGCACCCCACACTAGATATTTAAAAAGAATCCTCAGGTCTGACATTACCCAGGTGTGTTTGTTTGTTTATAAATTACACATTCCCATAAATGAGAGGGTATATGAAACTTACCTTATTTATTCCAGAAAAATCTGCATACACATATTCATCCATTGCTTTTCTATAAATGTGTATGTACATGGGGGTACAAGTTAACCGATAATAAGTGCATTTCTGTAGCATTTGTTAAGAGCCTATAATACATATCCACTGAAGAAGTTAACTACTGTGGTAGACCAGTTGGTTCCTAAACCGTGTGGTTCCTTAAACTCTAATAGGCAGACTGATCCGCCCCTCCCCAAAAAGCTCTTCTATGGCTACACTTCAGAGAAGGGAGAACAGACTAGAATTCAGGAGTCCATGATCTTGAATGGGGGGGGGGGTACTCCATCTTTGTTTTTACTAACCTCTAACTGTAATGTAGCAATTCCTTCAGTTATGAATGTCGGCAACAAACCACAGCAGTAAAACAGTACCTGTGTCTGCCACCGATAGACAGCACTGGTATTTTAATATGACATTCCAGTGTCTGCAGAGATTCAGAGTAGCATCGATGCTCGTCACGACCTCAACACGATAGCTATTAGACCAGCAGCTACCTCGTTACCGCACGTGTAAAGAGTGAGCCTCATATATCACTACCATCAAATTTGATCACCTTTAAATATTTTAACAGTCACATTCCACTCTCACATTGGCTTGCTTTAAACTCATTCGTGGCATTTAAAAACATTCCATGGAGTGGTGTAAGGATTTCACCACACTGGGAACAGGATCCAGGGCACAAAAAAGGCTCTGATGGAATTCTAGCAGCTAAATCCTGCTTCTGTGGCAGCACTGCGCTGCTCTCGGATGTTAGCATGTCTGTGTTTGTGCCCAAGGTCATTCCCGAGGGTCCCTGCTCCATCCAGGGCTCCTGCTCTGAATCTTAAGATTTTGGTTCCAGAGTAGCACAGACAAGTAATGTAAAGAAGCCTAACTCAGACGATGTAAAAGAAACTCTGGAAACTGTGGAGCACCATGTCCATGTAGGAAAAGGAAATCAATGTACGTAGCCCTTCCCCGACTGAAGGGCTCATGTTGGAGCATTCCCCTCCTGGGTCCCCAACCCCCCGAATAGTGGACGAGAGGGTAGTAGTTGATCAGTAAGTATTTTCTGAGCGAATTCACCTATGCTTGAGCCTGTGTCAGGCCACCTGGCGTCGGAAGTGGAGGCAGAGGCAGTCCTATTGGGGACCCTGTCCTTTAACCTGTGGGGTCCCCACTAACTCCATGTAGTGGGTGTCAAAACTGAATCAAATTGAGTCCTAGGAAACCCAGCCAGGTGGTGTAAAAGAGTTGGTGGCAGACCACACACCAATGGACAAATTCAAAACGAAAGTCTCAGTTCATGTCATAAGAAAATACTGAGATATATAAACGTCAAAAGTTCCAGGGGAAAAAAAGTTTCAGAAATCATGGGGCAGATTTCATGGCCTTGATGGATCATCCTGAGATCCCAGATCACACGTAGAACCATTGTTAAAGGATGCTTTCATTTTCAGATTTAGCTGTTGGTCAATTAAGTTTGGTCTGCCTTCAAGCCGATATCCAACAAGAGATGGCAACATTTCTGCTCAAGCCCATAAATTTCCTGAGAGCAACCCAGTGTCCAGAACCCTGGGCAGATACCATTGGTGACTAGAGATGGGACAGAGCTGAATAGCCAGTGTCCCCGCTACTGGGCAGCTGTTCGTGCACTATGAATGACAAATGCATCGTGTTCTGTGCACGCGTTAAGATAACCACAGATCCAGGAGACCATCCAAAGAACCGTTCTTAATGACCACCACTGGGACTTCCTGCAGACCACAGCAAGATGCTCATTCTAGGACCGAAGGTGGATGTCACGAACCAAAAAGAATGGAGAAAATAACTTGACAAAGTGGGACCGTGCCATTGAGCCTTTGGCATGAGAAAAAAAAAGAATGAAATTCTCCCTGTGATCTCAGCCTTACCATTGTGGGAAGTCATCCCAGGTCATCAAAAGCCCGTTCCTCTCTGCTACGTAAGCTCTGGGGTAGGCACCCTCCCCAGGTCCAAAGTATGGTCTCTTGATCTAACATTGCTAGTCCCAGGCTATGGGTGTGTCATTTCAGCTATAATTTTTCATGGAGCACCCCTGTGTCTGGCCACATCCGGTGCATTCCGGTAAGCCAAGTGCGTATGAGCTAAAAGAAATAAAGCCTCTCTGGGCAATTAATAGACTCCCAAGCTTTTAGGCCAGTTTTATGGATGTTTTGTTTTGTTTTGTTTTTTAACTGATCCCAGGACTATCCACAATAGAATCACCTGAGATACTTGTTAAAAATGCAGCTCCCCGTCTCCATTTAGACCTAATAAATTGGACTCTCTGGAATCCTGGGAATCTGTATTTTGACAAGTTCACTAAATTTTTCTCCTGCATACTGAAGTTTAAAAAAATTAACCCCAAATCCACTTTTCTTTTTTTTTTTTTTTTTTTTTTTTAAAGTTTTTTTTTTTTTTTTTCCCAAGGGGGGAAGAGGAAAAAAAATTTTAAAAAAAGGAATAAGTGACATAATCTCAGTAAGTATTGAGAACAGGGCAGGCAAATAACAGCTTAATTGATGTTATTATTATTATTATTATTATTTGGGATACCTCAAAGAGTAGGCTGGATTTTCATAAAGAAAGAAAAGAATTTGTAACTTAGAAGAAAAAATATTTGAAGTTATGATGAAGCCAACTTTAAATATGTGAATGATGACATAACCTGGTTTTCCAGGCAGTATTGCTATGGAAGATGTTTGAACGGGGGCTGTGATGTTTCCAGTAGANACTTTTCTATCACCGTTGTGCCTAACGCAATGTTTAACAGGCAGAAGGCGCTAAAGAAATACTCACCGAAACAATGAGTACACGTTTATAGCCATTAATCTTCCGGCCTTCTGTGGCCCTGCCTGTATGTTAGACATCATCACTACACCATCTCAATTCCTGATACCTCTTCAGAGCCCATGAGATGTTTTTTCACACACTTCCTCCCTGCCTTTTTCAACTCTGGCCTCTCTCAGCTCCTAAAGCTCCCAACCACAGATGCTTAAGAAGGCTCAATGGATGGTGAAGAACCTAGGTTTATATTTTTGTCTCCTGAAATGCATTGCAAATAAAACCTTCCAGAAACTTGGTCAAACCATATTTCATCGCAGGATAGAAGGAGACTACAGGCAGCTTTGTTCTGAAGAGAGCCCACGGCCCCTCCGTTTTGGCAGGCCAGAGCCCAGAGGGAGGGCTTGGAGTTTGGGGTTGGAGTGTTTATGTAACGAATCAGCTCACTTTAAGTATCTCTCATGGTGGGTCAGGGCCGCAAACCTTTGCCGGGCACGCCAGCCTGAATGTCAAGTGTTTACTCAGCCCTGTGTGGGCACCTCTATTTTTATGTGTAAGGACCCTGCTAGTCTAAAGCCAGTTAATATTTTCAATCACACATCATGTTGCTGACGTATCTTACAATAAGGATTGCAAGGACAGTTTTTCAAAAACAATCAGACCCCTTAAATTCGTGTGCACACCGATGAGCCGATATATTTAATGAATGTTCATTTGGCAAAGTCATGCAATTAAGGAATTTTTCTTCCCCAGATAATTCTTTGAGCCCTGATCATTTTCCTCCAAGTCAGCCTCTTGATTACCTCCCCTCTTGACAGAGACAGTGTGTACCAGACAGATAGCTGAACAGACACCCTGAAGAGACTGGAAAGGCTCTCCTGGGTCCAGAGCAAGCCAACTATATGAGAAGTGATGCTTTCCAACTTCATCACGGGGTTGAGAGCCAAAGAATATTTCAGGGGCCAGAGGACAAAAATGCTGAATAACCCCCCTACTCCTCCTAAGGCATTTTATACTTTGCTTCATTACCAAGTTCGACATGTGAATTCCCAGAGTATCAGACGCCCCCCAAATTCAAAGTGTCAGTACAGAAATGCATTCCAGAAACCAATGCAAATTATTTTTAAATATTCATGCCGCTTCGCTCACCGTTAGAACGGAGAATTGACCGACTGTAAATATGCAGAAACAGAAGCAACCGACCCAAAAACATCAGCCCCAAACCACAGATGAACAGAAAACACCCACGGAGGTGCTGAATAATTAGGGTGGAGGGAAGCCAAGGAAGGTGGGAGGCCCTGGTCCTGAAGTGACGAGCAAGCTGGGACTGGAAACTGGAACCAGCCACAGAGACAGGAGGTGACTGAAGAGGAGGGATGGGGTTTGGCAGGAGAAGGCAGGAAAGACAGAGCCGGGGTGGGTGCTGGTTTCTGACAGATCTGAACTCGGTGAAGCCAACGTGACAGATGGAGCGTTGGCCGGCGTGCAGTAGAAGAAAGTATGCAAGGCAAGAGATGGTGAGGGCCTTCTAGAACCACGAGAACGGGCATACGGAAACACCATTCCACCTGCAACCTTCCACCCCAGACGCCCCGCTCCTCCGCCCAGGGAGCTAGGGGGGCAAACGTTCCTGCAGCCAGCAGCAGGCTGGAAGCGAGAATATGCTAATTGTAAGTGGTTTGGGATTCCCGTTTTAAAAGATTTAGAGGGTTCCAAGCAGCCGGTTAGAACACACAGGTCTGAAGTGGAAAAGACGGATGTCCCCCCAAATCAGCTCCGTTCACCACCACGGGGGATTCCCATTTAAATGCACAGAAGTCATCGACAATAAGAAACTCAGTCCAACTCCGTCCAAACCTAATGAATTTGGCGCGCACCCTGAGAATTCGAGCCCAAAACTAGCTGGCAATGTTGGTAGTTTCTAAGGAAAAAAACAAGCATGAAGAGTTTAGTTCTAGCAGATTATGAAGTGGGAGCAGAATGTGAGCGCACATCCCTCATCTGTGCAGACCCCCGACGGCAGCTGGCAGCTCCTTGACCGAGCCGGTCAACAGCCCAGGGAGCAAAGTAGAGAAGCCCTCGCTCCCCACCCCCCTGCCAGGGAGGGAGAGGAACCGTCTTCGAGAAGGCTCACAGCAGCCCAAACAAGAGGAATGGAATCAGCGAGTAAAGGCAGGGGTCTGTTTATGAACTGCCAGAGAGACTGTCTCCAACATGTGCAAGAAGAGAGAGACTTGAACCCAGAGCTTGTGCCCCGTCTTACAAGGCCAACAACCTCTCCAGACCAGGACTTTAATGTCAGTGTGACCCAAGTGGGCCCACGTCCTGGGAGGCAAACACTTCTCCCCACCGTGTCAACCAGGCCCCTGCACAGAGGATGCTACGAGTCATCGTTTGTACAAACCTACCAGTTCCACACAGACTCCGTGTAGACATTGCAAGCCCCCACCTGACACCAATCTGGCCCTGAGTTATCCGATCAAAACAGGGAAATGAACATTATCATTGGTAATATTTCCACCTAGATAATTTTAGGATAATGTTATTGAAAATTCTGTGGTCTTGGGGTACCTGGGTGGCTCTGCCAGTTGAGCGTTTGCCTTCAGCTCAGGTCACGATCCCGGGGTCCTGAGATCAAGCCCCATGTCAGGCTTCCTGCTTCATGGGGAGACTGCTTCTCCCTCTGCCCCTCCCCCCACTCATGTTCACTCTCTCTCTCTCTCTCTCTCAAATAAATAAATAAAATCTTTTTTAAATAAATAAATAAAAATTTTTAGAAATAAAATTCTGTAGTCTTATGGAATCACCTCTGAATAACCATATCTGAGACATAAATATCATCTTTTATGGAGTATTTGATTCAACTTAAGAAACATTTTTCAGGGGCGCCTAGATGGCTCAGTCAGTCGAGCAATCTGACTCCTGATTTCAGCTCAGGTCATGATCTCAGGGTCCTAGGATGGAGCCCCACGTACAGCTCCCCACTCTGCGAGGAGTCTGCTTGTCTCTCTCTCCCTCTGCCCCTCCCCTGACTTGAGCACTCCTGCACTCTTTTTCTCTCTCTCTCTCAAATAAATAAGTAAATCTTTAAAAAAAAAAAAAAGTGACTCAAGTTAATGTCACCTGCATCTCAGGATAAGCTAAACTAGCTTTTGCTTCCATGGCTTAACTGGTTTTGTCAAGGGATTTTCAAGTCTGGTTTCCATGTTATATTTTGTTTTAACACCGTTTAGTAGCCAATAGTAATAGCTACTCAATAATTTCTTTGTTGGATGAATGAGGTAACCAATTCGTTATCAACATGATGTTACAATCACCCAAGACGGCGACAGGACATGGGACAAAGAGCAAACTTCTGAGTCAGGGGCCACTGGAAAAAATGTAGGCTTGCCCTGGTGGAAAATGGCATGAAGGATGGATACACTCACCTCACATAGGCTGAAGCACGTCCAGGGGTCAACGGTAATACAAAGCAAATAATTTATAAAGCTAAAAGAATTAGACATTTTCCTTAAAGATGTTCTCCATCTGCTTAAATACTGTATCCTGATTGAGACAGACAGAATCAGGCAATATGCTAGAGTCTGAGTGGTGGAAAGGGATCTGGAGGGAGGAGCTGGGACCCAGAAAGCCCTGGAAATTGCCCGCCGGCTCTAGAATCCCCACCAGAGCTTGCCATGAGTGCAGACTGAGCCTGGCTGGCTCAGTCAGTAGAGCATGGGATTCTTGATCTCAGGGTTGTGAGTTCAAGCCCCATGTGGGGCGTGGAGCCTACTTAATAATAGTTTAAAATTTTAAAAACGGGGCGCCTGGGTGGCTCAGTGGGTTAAAGCCTCTGCTTTCGGCTCAGGTCATGATCTCAGGGTCCTGGGATCGAGGCCCACGTTGGGCTCTCTGCTCAGCAGGGAGCCTGCTTCCTCCTCTCCCTGCCTCTCTGCCTACTTGTAATCTCTCTCTGTGTCAAATAAATAAATAAAATCTTTAAAAAAAATTAAAAATGCATCATCAAGAATACCATTGTCATTCTAAAGCACAATGGGATTATTTGGTTGGGTTGTTAATCGTAGCAATGAAACTGACTCCATGCAATTGTAGTTTATCCCCCTTTTTAAACCTGTTTATTTCCATAACAGAAAAGAATTCCTCAAAAAGTTAAATATAGAATTACCCTATGACCCAGTGAGTCTACTCCTAAGTAGGTGTGTGCCCAAAGAATCGAAAACGGACTCAAACAGAATCTTGTTCACCCATGTTCATAGCGGCATTGTTCACAACAGCCAAAAGGGGGAAACGACCCAAGCATCCATCGACGGGTGATGGATAAACAAAATGTGGTCTATCCACACGACGGATGTGGTCGGGGCGTGTCCTCGGACGTGGATGGACTGTGCTGAGGGAAATAAGCCAGACATAATAGAACGAATATTGTATGACCCCGCTGACATGGAAATATCTAGAATAGGCAAATTACTAGACACTAAAAGTGAATTGGAAGTTAACAGGCTAGGATACAGAGCTTCTATCTGGGTCATTTAAAAAAAAATTAGGTAGTGGTGATGCTTACACAATGTTGTGAATGTAATACCATTGAGTTGTACACTTGAAAATGATTAAAATAGCAAACTTTGTGTTTTGTGTATTTTAGCATAAAAATGTTTGAAAAAAATCAGGCTTTTTACTGGTATGAAAGTTTTTGGTTTCTAGAGCAATTAAAATTCTTACCAGCTTGTGGGCGCCTGGGTGGCTCAGTGGGTTAAAGCCTCTGCTTTCGGCTCAGGTCATGATCTCAGCGTCCTGGGATCGAGGCCCGCATCGGGCTCTCTGCTCAGCAGGGAGCCTGCTTCCTCCTCTCCTTGTCTCTCTGCCTGCCTCTCTGCCTACTTGTGATCTCTCTCTCTGTGTGTCAAATAAATAAATAAAATCTTTAAAAAAAAAAAAATTCTTACCAGCTTGTATTTAAAGTCATCGTAATGACATTATTTCCAACACACAACTCCAATTCTGAATGTCCTTGGAACCCAGCTGACATGAGAGTTTCCACATCGTACGATAATGACAACAAGTACTGTACAGAGTAGTGGTGGAAAGCAAGTGTGTTGTGAGTGGATCATGCTTATCCGGGGCTGGCATGGGCGAGTGCTCATAATTAAGCTCTTACTCTTATTCGTGTTATCGGGACAGAATTCAGGAGTTTTTAGTGAGTCACTGAAATGTAAAGGGGACATGATGAAGACGCACTCACAACTCCAGAGAGAGGAACGGTGGAGAAGGGCTCCCAGGCTGATGACGGGGCTTGGTCCTGGGAGTCAAGAAGGGCATGAAGCTTTCCTGAACATTCCCCAGTGGCCGGGCTGAGCCTGCGGGTGGCTCCTTGGGGTAGCAGGACGAGCCCAGGCTGAGACGTTCTGGGGATCCCTCGGCCTGACCCAGAGGGAGCCCCAGGTCCTCGGCAGCTGGGCGTCACAGCCGTGGGCAGTGGACCTAGCGTGTCCTGTCCCATAGTTCTGGTGACCCTTCTCACTGGCACGTGGTCGGCTGTGCTCCTGGGGTGCATCATCCACTTAGACCCTTTAGCTCTCCGATTCCCTTAACTCTCCAGGCTCCCAACAACCATGTCACTCCAGACCCCAGACACGCAGAGCGGTGTTGGATGTGGCCGCCGGCTTGGTCTGGATTCACAGCGGCCTGACAGCAAGTGCTGGGCCTGGAAACAAGAGAGGGCTCCAGCCCTCATCAGTGGACCTGGTTCCAGGCTGTTCTTTGTCTGTGCCTATGACACAGGATCAGCGCTCTCCTGTAACTAAGAGCATGGTTCTTTCTTCCCTTGACACTACGGTGGCAGCAGCACCAAAACTCTATGAGGGACCACAGGGACTGAAGGATCCTGGACAGATGGGAGGCCAGTGGCTGGAAGCCCAAGGCCGCACTGTAAAAACGAGTCCTGGGGGGTTGGGGGGCTCCTCTCCAACTGGCCCAGGGCCGAGCAAGCACACACCCAGGGATGGAGAGCAGCCAACAGACAGCACCCGCAGACCCAAAATGAACAGTGCTCCTGGGGAAAAGCCATGGAAAATAATGTGGTGCTCCACTCATAGCTGAAGATAAGGTGGAGAACTTGAGAGTTTCCATCATAACTGTAAATGAGGAATCCCCGGAAATTTACTTTACCAATTCAAAATCTTTTTGTTGTTCTTGGTTTTTCTTAATCAAAAGTACGCTTATCGGGGAACCTGGGGGGGCTCAGTTGGTTAAGCCTTCAACTCGATCTCATCTCAGGTCTTGATCTCAGGGTTCTGAGTGCAAGCCCCACACTGGGCTCCACGCCCAGCGTGAAGCCTACTTAAAAAAAAAAAAGTACACCAATCATTGGTTAGTGGGGACGAGTGTCAGTGTGGGCAGACGGAAGACACTGCAGGTGGATGGTGCCACTTGTTGCCCAGCGGCGTGAATGCGCACAGAGCCGTGTGCTTAACAACAGCTAGAATAAGGCAAATTTCGCGTTCCGTATATTTTGCCACTTTAACAGTTTCTTCAAGTACATTCATTATTGGGTACCTACAAAACTCTTCACCCATTGGATACAAATTTTGTCTCCTTGCTGTTTTTTGGGTTTAAGGTTTTATTTATTTGACAGAGAGGGAGCACAAGCAGGGGGAGCGGCAGGCAGAGGGAGAAGCAGGCTCCCCACCGAGCAAGGAGCCCGATGCAGGACTCGATCCCAGGACCCCGGGATCAAGACCTGAGCCAAATGAAGGCAGATGCTTAATCGACTGAGCCACCCAGGTGCCCCTTGGCTCCTCCTTCTTACCCATTTTATCTCTGGGGTTTAGGTAAGCTCCAGTTCAGATTACCAAATTCTCCTCTAATTAGAGGACCTTGAACAAGTCATCTCACCTGTCTGGTCTTTAGTGGCCTGGGTTATAAAATGAGAAGTTTGGAAAGAATTGTCTGTTATGATCTCTGACAGTCAAGAAATGAAAAACAACTACCATTTGTTGAGAGCGTGCCACGTACCAGGCTCTCCGCTACGCATTTTAGCAGCATGACCTCATTCAAGCCTGACTAGATTTCCTGAGGCGAGTCTGATTGTCCTCAGCAAACTGAGGCTGAGAAGGCTTGGTGACTTGTCCCCAGACAAGTGAGCGAGCAGGGGGAGCAGGATTGGGTCGTAGTTCTGTGGGACCCCGAGCCCGGGGAAGCTGCTCAGTCCTGCAGCGGGAAGAACGTCAGAGCCAAACCACCGAGGAGCTTTCTCCCTGGAAAAACTATTAGCCTGGAAAATAAGACCTACGTCCAGCCAGGAGCCGTTTTTTAGGTGCTTTTTTCCTCTGCTCAGTGAGGAGGCATCGGGGATGGACGGCTGGAGGGCGCGGGCAGGAAGCTGGACAGACGAGCCGGTCAGTGTGCTGGCTCTTGCAAAGTCTGGTCTTCACATTAGTTCACCCTAAGCTAATTGAAATCCCCCCAAATTAGATACATTCCTATTTGGGTGTAATTAAAATATGTATGAGAAAACAGGCATTATCTTTAGGTTATGTTTGCTCCTAGTCGTCCTAGTCTCACCACCTCAAGAGTTGATCTCCTGGGCGCCTGGGGGGCTCAGTCGGTTAAGTGTCTGCCTTCGGATCAGGTCATGATCCCAGGGTCCTGGGATCGAGTCCCGCTGGGGCTCCCCGCTCAGCAGGGAGGGAGTCTGCTTCTCCCTCTCCCTCTACCCCTTCCTCCTGCTTGTGTTTGAGCTCTCTCTCTCTCTCAAATAAATTTTTAAAATCTTTTTAAAAAGAGAGAGAGAGAGAGAGAGAGAGAGAGAGAGAGAGAGAGAAAGTTGATCTGCCGAGTATTCCGGCTCAGGAGCAGACATTAGCTAACTCTCAGCTATGCAGTGAAAATTCTCTGACCTTCACATCTTCTCTGTTCTAACCATGATGTCTTCTGTCACCTCATCCGCAGCCATAACTAGAGCTGTTGGCAAGAAGCTCAGTGTGCATGTCCACACATTGCCCAGTGACCCTCAGCCAGAGAAGCAGGAAGAAAAGCAAGAAAAGCCAGCAAGAGTACACTGATCCTTGGCTGCCATGGATCTAGAAAACCAGGCAATATTTAATTTACTGACTAAAATCATGGAAAATCAACCCAGGAATTAGATAACAAAAATTAAAAATAAAAAACGTCGGAACATCCATGTAACGACACTGTGGAGAAGTCGACAATAGGAAGTCCGGTGTCTAATGGAGCAAGTCGGCATTCAGATCAACAGACAAAGCTTTGGAACTTGAAGGCAAGTTGAGTAAGCATCCTTGTGGACAGAGAGACAGATCTGGAAACAGTACAAAGATCCTTAAACAAGGAGCAACTAATGCTACTACAAATAGCCTGGAAAAAATCCCGTAGGACACAACAGAAGAAGAGCTCAGGTGCAAATAACAGAAATCGAAACCCAAGTATGCTTTTCTCCTCAATACCACAGTAGCTGTGGTCACCGGGGCTCCATCAAGAGTAATTCGTGGCTGCAACCAGGACTCCAATGACTAACGTTTCTATCCCGTTAGATTTATTCACACTTAAGATACTACATAGAGGGTCACCTGGGTGGCTCAGTCCAGTGTCTGCCTTCAGCTCAGGTCATGATCCCAGGATCCTGGGATCCAGCCCCGAATCAGGCTCCCTACTCAGCAGGTGTCTGCTTCTCCTTCTCCCTCTGCCTGCTGCTCCACCTGCTTGTGCTCTCTCTTTCTTAAATCTTAAAAAAAAAAAAAAGCTGGTACGTATCTACAGACATATGCATGCACACACACATCCCTCATTTCTTAGTCAGTGTTCAAATATTCTCTTTGTTTTTCCTATAAAGTTCGTTATTTTAAAAAAGCCTTTGATGTTACCTTTGTATACAGACTTCTGCAAGCAAAATGTGTTCCCTGGTGTGGGTATAAAGCAGGTCGGCAGCACTATATTCGTTAGCTCTGGCCGCATAACAAATTACCCCAAACCTTAGTGACTTAAAGCAACAATGATCATTTATTATCTCTCCTGGGTCCCCAGGGTCACAGAGTCAGAAATGTGGGTCACGGTTTTCTCTCTGCTCCATAAGGCCTGGGCCTCAGCCAAAAGGCTTGCAGGGCGGGAGCTGGAATCCTCTGGGGGCTTACTCGCTTACATTGTGACAGCCGATGCTTGCTATCAGCTGAAGGTCTGACAGGGACTGTTGGTGGGAGGCCCCACACATGGCCTATCCATGTGGTCTGGGCTTCCTCACAATATGGTAGCTGGGATCCAGGGACAAGACCCCAAGAGACAGAGCAGGACAGATGCTGTGTCTTTGCTATAACCTAGCCCGGAAGTCACATGGCTTTATTTCCACCATCCATCCACTTCCTGGCCCTTCTAGAATTCTGCCTTCAAGCTGATTTCCGTAAGCATGTGCTCCATGGTACAAAGACTTCGTGAAGGAGAGAGTCTTAGGTGAATCCTAACAAATACGGCAGTGTCTGACCTGGTGGCAGGTAGGATTAGAGAAACTTGTTGGGGCCAGATTCCAGAGTGTTAAATGACATATTGAAAGTGTGGTGTTTATTTGGGGGACACTGAGGAGCCATAAATGTATTTTCAGCAAGGATTGTCCTCATGGCCCTGGAGAGGATGGGTTACAGAAAGGAGAGGGAACAGGCAGGTGGGCCAATTGGGAGCTAATTAAGGTGTTGCAGGTGAAATATGTCAGGAGTCTGGACAATATTTATCTGTGTCTCTGAGCCACCAGCCTATACCATCTGTCCATTGTGTTCCTAATTATAAATCCCACCAAGGACCTGCAATAGTTCTAGCATCCAATGTTAATAGATTACAGGTCTTAAAGATATATATTTGATATATAGTTTTATATTCGTAATCACACACACAGAGCATAGAGCAAATTGCCTTAAAATCACATTTACTTAACATATGGCTATGAAATCTTACAAAACATTGCTATTTGCTTGTAAACCCCCAAACTTTCTCCTACAGCCTCTTGGATCTGGCATGATATATTACTGGAATATATTGCTTTGAATATATTACTTGAATATATTACTTTGGTCCATCTGTCCTTTTCTGACTTTGCTTAACCCTGAGCATAAGCCAAAATCATTGAACAAATTACATCCCAGTTCTCTAGAAAACATGAGTGACGGGTGAACTGTGATTTAGGAGTTCTAGGTATTTCGTGGGGTAGGAGTGGGGATGGGGGCATGTCACAGACCTCTCTAAGAAATATGATGAAAGGGGCGCCTGGGTGGCTCAGTGGGTTAAAGCCTGTGCCTTCGGCTCAGTTCATGATCTCAGGGTCCTGCGATCAAGCCCCGAATTAGGCTCTCTGCTCGGCAGGGAGCCTGCTTCCCCCTCTCCCTCTGCCTGCCTCTCTGCCTACTTGTGATCTCTCTCTGTCAAATAAATAAACAAAATCTTAAAAAAAAGAAAAAGAAAAAGAAAAAACCAAAAAAAAATATATGATGAAAATTCAGAGCCAGTTTAGGCGCTCCCACTCAAGCTTGCTGTCCCATGAGATGGGAAATGGCTTTAGGGTACTGGCCTGAGTCAATAGGGTCATATGAATCAGCTGTTAATTGTCACCTGGATTAGGTCAGAGAGGTCATGGGTATTCCTGGCCCCTGAAAGGAGGGCTCTGTTTGACTTGAGGCAGTGGCTCATGTCTTTGAACTGCAGTTTCTCAAGATGAGAATGGTAACATTGAAACTTACCCCTCCCCGCCCCGGAAGCAGCGTCCTGATATGCTGTCCATGGGCTTGGAAATCTGTATTCCCTTGTGCGCATGATCAAGGCAAGTGTAACCTGTCCTTTCAACTGACCCTGTGGAGGTTGCTTTTACAGCTCTGACTGGTAGTTTAGTTTACTCTTAGATTGCTTTATTTAAACTCTTATGTAGTTATATAAACAAACCTCAGTGCAATTTATAGACTTGCGATTCTTTCTATCATCGCTGGCTTGTTTTTCTTTTTGAGACAAACTCTTGAGTCTAGACTTTGTCAGGTTGATACATGAGTTTGGGGACTGTTTATACGGAAACGATATACACATTCCCGAAATGTGCCTCCTTACCGATCAGAAATAAAGATGATGAACCTGAAACTCATAAAGAGACGCCCAAGAAATCGTTTGAAGTGCAAACTCTGATCTGTTCCTAAGAAGAGAAACAAAGAGGTCCTCGCAACTGGCTTTGTTGTTTTAAGAAGAGCTGGGTGTTAGGGAGAGAGCAACTTTAGATCAATATGGAAGAGAACTTTCTCACGATACAAAGCGTGCACAGGGAAGGGGGCTGGGGAATTTCTACATAGTGACTTCCCTCCGGAGAAGGGCTGAAACTGATTGACTGTCTTCAAGAAATTGTTGGAAAGCCATCAATCAACTAACAGGAAAGAAGACAGATCTCCGGGAGGTAACTTTTGATTCAGATATGCCCTCTTAGATTTCTCCAATGAGCTGATGAAGACGAAGACAGGATCGTGTTAATGAGTCAACCCTAAAGAACAGATCTTTGCAAGAAGTGAACTTCGGGTAACGTGTGGGGTGAGCAGTGTGGTGTGTGTCTGTGTGGTAGTACATAGGGTGTTTTAGGCCAAAGAACACATTTCGAAGCTTTCAAAACATGGGCAAATGGCACTCAGTAAGTCAGTGTTCAGTGACTTCTCTTTTCTAGGGCTGAGAGAGCAAATCGAGAAGTGGCAGTTTACTTTGCCAACCTGTCATGGACTGGACTGCTGGGAGGGGGCATTCCAATCAGGGCCAGGCCTACGGAAGAGGGAGGAAGAAGAGTTCACTGGCCTTCAGAAACAACTGACCTTCCCAGCACACCAACAATCGGACTCGCGCTGACGTGCATGAGCAGCCAACCACTCCCTGAAGCTCGAGGGTACATACTTGTGACAAACAGCCTGGACATCATCACCTGGTCCTTCTAGAACCTCCAATAGCTCAGCACACAAAGAACGATAGAGAAGCTGTGTCTTTAAATAAAAAGGGCAACGTGTACCTATCTTGGTACATACAAATGAGTCCTTTCTCTGGGTGCTCCCAAAGGGCAAAGATACTGAGATGGAGCTGTGCTCCCATTGCTTTCTTCTACAGACAGCCACCTCACTCCCTGGTATGTGGTGGACACAGATTTTCATTTGCCAGCCCAGTATCCAACCCCCTAGTTCTAGGGGAAACAAACAAACAAACAAACAAACACCTCCTCTGGAAAAATCTTGGGTGATTCTGGTGGAGCAAAGCTCATCACCAGCTCCAGATATGAGCTGGTGAGCCGTGTGTTCCAGTCACTAGGATCAGAAACGTGACCTAACTTAGGTTCCTAGGACTCGGGGGGAGGCAGCTTGTAGAGGAACAAAGTCTAAGTGTTTCCACTGAGACCTTGCTGAGTTGGTAGGAAGTAAACCTGGAGCTGCCAGGTACCTTCTAGAGATTGATCTGTGCAGAAGGACACAGCAGAAAAGAGAGTGACAGAAGGAGTGAGGGATGCATCCCGAAGACATCTGTTGCAGCCACTGGATTCAACTGACAAAACCATTCCTTACGCTTTTTAGTGACTGAGCCAACAGAAACGCTCTTGGACATGACACCCATTTGAGTTAAATTTCTATCACTTGCTATCTCAAGCGACTGCATAAATCAGAACAAAACTAACCTATCATGACACACGGTGAAGCGCCCAAGCCTGTGCCCCAGAGTGGCACCTGCTCGGGCTGTCCGGCTGAGCTCCCTTCAACGGGCCCAGTGAGACTTGCTGATTCATGTCTGAGATCTTTATTGTCTGGGCTTTGGAGATACAGTTATAGTTTTTAAAATACAATTCGCTCTCCAATAGGGAAGGCTCATGAATCATTGGGAGTTTGGTCTGTGGAGTGATTTTGGAAATATAAGTGGTCCAGCAGGTGACTCCCTGTGCATCCTTGAGGATTAACATTTTATAGAGAACCCTGAGACGTAGCTCTTTAAAAAAAAAAATATTGCTCATTTTAACTTGCTTTTTTGTGTTTGCTGAAGTAAGGCACGTTTGCGGGGTCTCAAGTGAGTTAGGTTTGGGTCTGGGCTCTCCGTTTCTTCATCCAGAACTAGCTCACATAGAGGGGACTTCGGGGTTCTCAATTTACAACAAAGTGTGGAAAACTTAAAAGCTATCTCATGCTACGGTCTAAGGGAACGGGTTGGCCATACCGAACATTTGGAAATTTGTTTCCTCCGAGGGATTATGGAGTTTCCAAATTCACTTTACTAAGTATACATGTTTAATTCGCCTCCAATTAGATAAAGCAGCTGGAGAGAATGTGGAGCGTGTATTAATTCATTAATTCGGGCGCCGGAGTGGGAGGTTATGCACACCCATCACTCAGATGAATGCATTTAAATTGCTCTAATCTACAAATTGGGGCAAATTTTCTGTGGTTTGAAAGCTTTTCCAAGCTTTAAGTGTTTCCTCTCTAATGTGTTTTCTGCGACACTCAGAAAGCTGGTGCCGACGCCGTCCCACTTTTTCCAAGCAGGCTTTTGAAGCGGGGAGTGACGGGATCGGGTTTGCATTTTAGAAAAGTCATTTCGGTGCTGCCCACGGGATGGACTGGAGGAGAGCAGGTGGGGCAAGAAGGCAAGTTTTATGATAGTCGGCTCAGGCAGTGACCAGGAGGTGACCCAGGATAATGGGAGAGGGCCTCTGAGAGGCATTTGTTCAGTAGGGCACCGGTCAGAGGTGCAAGATTGCCCCCCCCCGATCATTCCCACTCGAAAAAGATACATCCTTCGGGAACCTGCGAACATGGCCTTATTTGGAAAAAGGGGTCTTTGCCGTGTAACAAAGTTAAGGCTCTTGACACCAGATTGTCTTGGATTAGCCAGGTGTATTTGTGCATTTGGCATCCATTCATCCCAGGGCCAAATACATGAAGTGGATTTTTTTATCTGCTGTATTCTCGAAGCTCTGGCATTTGGGGGCCTCACAGAGAAGGGGAGAGACCCCCCACCCCCGGGGCAAGGTAATTCCTAATGCCAGTAACAACTTGCCCAGGACTATATACCCTTTACATGCAAAGCAGTCCTGCGTCTGCAGCCCCAACCCCCTCCTTATCCAACTCACACACCAAGCCAATCTTTCTCCTGCCCTAAATCATCCTGGGCCAGGTGCCAGGCATCTAGGGACCATCCTATAGCCCACAGACTTCCAGAATCATTCAAATAAGCGAATCCTAAAACATTTACTCTGCCTGCCTTGACTTTCCTGCAGGAATTCTACTAAAGGCTGGACCTAGGATTTCCTCCCCCGCTTTTTCCTCCTGCTTTTGCCTCCTAACCAGGCCTGGTACTCCCCACGTGCCTGAGTGGCATGGTGGCCCCCTTCTCTTGGGAAATGTGAGCAATAAATTCCTCTTTCAATGGCATTGGCCCAACTACGTGATCACTCAGGCTCCACGAATAATAATCCCAGTACAAAGAAGACAAGGGGCCCCGAATCCAGGGCTGGGTGTCCTTAGAAGAGGCAGAAGGGAGTAGACACAGAGACACACACAAAGAAGAAGCCACACGAACACGGAGGCAGAGACGAGAGTGATGCTGCCTCGGCCAAAGAGCACCTACCTGGAGCCACCACAGCAGGACCGTTGGAGGGAGCATGGCCCTACCTACTACCTTCTAGAATGAAGACAGAATAAATTTCTGTTGTTTTAAGCCACCAAATTTGTGGTGATGTGTTGCAGGAGGCTCAAGAAACCGCTCTTGCAGCCTACCGAGAGATACTTCCAGAAATCATACCTTGTTTTTTCTTGTCTTAAAAGAGGGAATTACCACAAGTTTTCAAGCCTAAAAATCATCACCTTAAAGCAGATCTGCCTTATTCTACAAAGAATTACTAACTGCAAAGAAAAGTCTCTCCCGCTGACATAAAGACGGTAGTAAAACGCTTTCGTTGCCAAAGGGGAGGAGCTTCTAAAATGTCTCTTTAAGGATGTGATTTATATATGCAATGGAATATTACTCAGCCATCAGAAAGCATGAATACCTACCATTTACATCCATGTGGATGGAACTCGAGGGCATTGTGCTAAGTGAAATAAATCAGGCAGAGAAAGAAAGTTATCCTATGGTTTCACCCCTATGTGGAATATAAGAAATAGTGCAGAGGATTATAAGGGAAGGAGGGAAGACTGAACGGGAAGAAATCAGAGAGGGAGACAAATCATGAGAAACTCTCAACTCTGGGAAACAAACAGGGTCGCTGGAGAGGCAGTGGGTGGAGGGATGGGGGTAACCGGGTGATGGGCATTAAGGAGGGCACGTGATGTGATGAACACTGGGTGTCATATGCAACTGATGAGTCATTGAACACTGCATCTGAAACTAATGATGTCCTATATGTTGGCTAATTGAAATCAAATAAATAAATAAAATAAAGTGTCTCTTTAGGAGTAGGAAGGGGTGGGGGTGCACTTATTGGGAAAGATAGGGAGGTGGTTGGTAACATGAGAGTCCAGCTGAGGTTTGGAATTTAAAAATAACAATAATAATAATAAAGCTAAAATATTTGCCAAAATATGTTAAACCCCTTTTGGCCTTATCTCATTCAGTCCTTCCAATCATCTTACGAGCACTATTATTCTTCCCATTTTATAGATGAGGAGCATGAAGTGATACCAGGATACCACACTCATTAAGTTTCCCAGCTGTGCATGTCAGCCAGGTGTAGAAGCAAAAACATGGAAGGTGGTAGGACTGATTCACAGCCGTGCATCTCTTGGTCAAGATGCTGGGGAGAGACAAGGACATAAAATTCCTACGCATTTATTAATTTACTCAACAGGATGCTAGTGCCTGAAAAATTAGGTCAAGGGACAACTGAGAGATCTAGAATGGTACCATCCACAGAACTTTCTGCTGTTCTGCCATTAGCCACGTGAGCCTATTGTGCATTTGAAATGTGGTTAGTATGACCGAGGAACTGAATTTTTAAATTCTATTTAAATGTAAATAACCCTCCGTAGCTAGTGGTGACCTCACTGGACAGCATATGTGTATGGAATGCGGGCGAAGGAGCTAGAAGGGAGCTGAGAGATGAGAAATGGGTGGAGGGAGGGGCTGGTCAGCCCCAAGAGCAGGTTTGATGGGCGTGTGGGAGGGAGCACTGAAAGTGGGGTCGGAATTCGATGTTGGTCTTCACGATTTCAGAGGTGGTAGTAGCTTCGTGTGATTGCCAAGGTCCACACCGTATTTGGGGAGCAGATTACAGAGTGGAAGAGAAACAAAGGTGAAGAACACCTTGGTGTAGAGGAAGTCAAAGAAGTGATAGGTTCCGGTGCACCTTGGGCTGTCCGCACAGGGGCATCGTCCAGGATGGCGGGGGAAATGAGCATGGAGAGGAAATCTGAGAACGACTGTAAAACTGCCTATGGCGTCGTGATCTCTGTGGCCGGAAGGAGGGAGACAGAGCCGGAAGCTCAGCAGTGGGGAGAAGGGGATATTGGCATAAGGCAGCAAGAGTGAACACCTGGAGTGAACAGGGGGGTACGGGAGGACATTATGGATAGATCCGTGTCCCCCCACATTCCTACACTGAGGTACTGTCCCCAGTTCCTCAGACTGTGACCTTCTACGGAGACAGGACCTTTACAGAGGTAATCACGTATAAATGAGGTCTTGAGAGTGGGCTCTAATCCAATATCGCTGCTGTGCTCCTAAGAGGGGAAGTCTGGGGACAGACACGCATAGAGAGAAAACAATGTGAAGGGACCCAGAGAGGAGACAGCCATGTCCAAGCCAAGGAGCAGGACCCGGAACACATGCTCCCTGACAGCCCTCAGAAGGAACCAAAACCACCCACATCTTGATCCCCACTTCCTAGCCTCCCTAACCGTGAGACCATAAATTCCTGTTCTTTAAGCTGGCCCTTTTGTGATGATTTATTAAGGTAGCCCCAACCAACCAATACAGGGGCCACACAGGGCAGGCTTCTTTCTCTCGATCCCTGGAATTCTTTCAGAAACCGTTGGGCTCCTCGCCTAGTTAAAAGAATGAGCTGGAGGCCATAATTGATCTGCTTCTCACACTTCGACCTTTCCCTCTTTTTCCCTCCTGGCAAATAAAGTCTTGTGTGCAGCCAGGCAGCGGTAGGATAATTAAGGGGGTGGGGAGGAGACACCTCAAAGCGGCAGACCGCTTACCGCCCCCCATGCCTCCTAAGCCACGCCCACCCTGGGGGCCAGAGGACTAAAGGCCTGCCGTCTTCTCTGCAGAGGGTTGGTGGGGGGAAAGGGGGGAGGATCTGTCCATTTGGCTAATGAGCATCCTGAGTACGGATGTGCAGGAAAACGCCTCTGCTGTTTTTATTCCCATAACCTGGGCTGCCACGCTCTTTCCCCTCCACTTTTCCCCACCCCCACACTCCCTTCCGATCAACCACACTTCGTGTGGGTCTTCGGGCAAAGGGAAGGTAGAAGGCCCAGATCCCTGGCAAAGGTTTGCCCTCTCCCCAGTCCTGACCCCTCTCCCAGTCTTCGGATCTCTGCTTTACCCGAGGGACCCCGGCAGCTCAAAGAGCACTTTCAGATCTCGGAGGAAGACATCCTGACCGTGCCTGCTGCTAGGACACCATGCCATCCCCTCTGGGTGAAAACGGGAATATTTAAAATCTGTATCAGTATATCACCAGGAAACAAACCTCAGCCTGACATCACAGCTTAGCATCTACTTTTTTATTTCATCAATTTTTTTATAGTTAACACGGTTATCAAGTTACTGGAAAATTGATAAAGGGAATGAAACTACACTTGGAAAATGGGGAGTTACAATATAAATTGTAAATCACCTTTCTTCGCTGACGTTACTCTTTATTGTCTGTATCTCTCACGTCTCAGCTGTCATGGAACGCAGCTGGGGGTTCAATTCTGTGCTCTCTCCAGCACCCTGGAAGCCATGGACGCCACGACTGGACGGAGGAAGGGGCCTATTTTGCAGAAGAGTCAGAGAGGCTTTGTGAGCTTACCTGCTTTGATAAAACCTTTTGTGGGATGAGGGAGGGGATAGCTAGATAGGTAGAAATGCTCTGGCCTGGGCACCTGGGTGGCTCAGTGGGTTAAAGTCTCTGCCTTCGGCTCAGGTCATGATGTCAGGGTCCTGGGATCGAGTCCCACATCGGGCTCTCTGCTCGGCAGGGAGCCTGCTTCCTCCTCTCTGCCTGCCTCTCTGCCTACTTGTAATCTCTCTCTCTCTCTCTGTCATATAAATAAATAAAATCTTTTAAAAAAATTTTAAAAAATGCTCTGGCCCAAGGATTTCACGTATACATCTAAATACATACATATTCCTATTCCCCCCACTCCTCTCTCGCTCTCTGTCAAATAAACTAAACAAAAATAAAATAATAAAATGCTTTAAATATTAAATGTTTAATATTTACATATTCCAATGTTAGTCTTTTTTAATATTTTATTTATTTATTGGAGACAGAGACATAGAGCATGAGTGGGGGGAGGAGCAGAAGGAGAGGGACCCCCAGACTCCCCACTAAGCACGGAGCCCGATGTGGAGCCCCATCCCAGGTCCCTGAGATCATGACCCGAGCCAAAGTCAGATGCTTAACTGACTGCGTCACGTAGGCACCCCTCCAAGGTTAGTCTTTAGCTTAGAGGGGAAAAAACCTTCATTTGGCTTTCCCATATCAAACTAGAATTTTACTTTCTTGTTTCAAGTGTATCTTTTTGTCATTTTCAAAGAGAAATATGGCCTTTTCTTCCTCATTGAAATTTCTTTCACAACAGACTGGGTTCAATATATGAAGAAGGACTGCGTTTCACCAGAAGCTGCTTGTTGAAAGCAGAGGGAGTCAAAGCCCAACAGGAGCAAGGACATTTCTAAGCAGCCAATCACTAGCCCCGTGAACTTGAACAAGAATCTTGGGCTGAGCTTCTCTCTCAAGGATGCATCATATTAAATCATGTACAAACGGGCTTTAGGAAATGTTAAAAGCATTTATAAGTGTAGGTTATTATCTTTCTCATTTACCTTTTTTTTTAAGTAGGCTCCACCCCCAGCATGGAGCCCAACCCAGGGCTTGAGCTCACGACCCTGAAATCAAGACCTGAGCTGAGAACAAGACTCGGACACTTAACCGACTCATTTACTAGTCTTTACACCTAAGTATGCCAGTACTCAGAATGATTTTCAAAAGACATTAAAACCTTAAAAAAATATTTTTCCCATCCATGTATCCATTCTTTAACAAACACTGACTGAGAGCCAGACACTGGAGTTCACAGGTCAGGAAACAGAGGGGGCCCTGCCCTTAGAAGTTTAGGGTCACAGGAATTATTGCAATGATGGCCCAAAGAGAAGGGGAGGCAGTATTGGTGCTGAACACCTGATTCTTTTTTTTTTTTAAGATTTTATTTATTTATTTGACACACAGAGAGAGATTACAAGTAGGCAGAGAGGCAGGCAGAGAGACAAGGAGAGGAGGAAGCAGGCTCCCCGCTGAGCAGAGAGCCCAATGCGGGCCTCGATCCCAGGATGCTGAGATCATGACCTGAGCCGAAAGCAGAGGCTCCAACCCACTGAGCCACCCAGGCGCCCCGAACACCTGGTTCTTGATTGTGGGCTTCGCTTTAGGGACTTTGAACCTTCTGCAATTAAATAAGGTCAAGACAGACACATCAAAAGGCATCAGGTGCCCAGTGAGCAGCTTGTGATACATTTAACATGCCCAATTGGAAGGATACAGAAGAACTTGTAGCCAGAAGTCACTGTGCTGAGTTAAATAGTTTCCCCCCAAAATTTCATGTCTACCTGGAACCTATGTGTGTGACCTTATTTGGAAATAGGATCTTTGCAGATGTAATTGAGTTAAGATGAGGTCAGGCTGGACTAGGCTGGTCTCTAACCCAATATGACTGGCGTTCTTACAAGAAAAGGAAAATCTGGACACAGACCCCCAGGGAGAACATCATGTGATGATGAAGGCAAAGACTGGATTGGAGTGACACACCTACGAGCCAAGGAATGCTGAGGATTGCCAGCATCCGCCAGAGCTGGGAAGAGACAAAGAAGGATCCTGCCCTAGAACCTTCAGAGTGACCCCAGCACCATTGATACGTTGATTTCTGGAGGCAAAACGTCTGAAATCAAGGTGTGGCAGTCCATGCTCTCCCTGAACTCTTTAGGGAAGGATCCCTCCTTGCCTCCTCCCTCCTCTGATGGTGTCAGCAATCCCTAGTGGTCCTTGGCTTGAAGTCACACAACCCCAGTCTCTGCCTCCACTGTCACACGGGGTTCTCCCAGTGTCTGTCTCTGTGTCTTTTCTCTCCTTTTTATAAGAACACCACCCTACTCCAGTATGATCTCACCTTAACTAATTATAGTAACAACAGCCCTATTTCCAAATAAGGTCACACTCTGAGGTTCTGGGGAAGGGATAAATTTGGTGGCAAAACTATTCAACCCAGGACAGATGGCAACTGTCACACAGAAGGAGACATCCCCAAGGGTGTGTAGAGTGAGAACAAGTCTGAACACAGATCCCTGGGGAAGTCCTTCACATAAGGGGAGGGTGAAGGATGTGGAGCCCACACAGACACCTGAGGAGGGGTGGGAGGAGAAACAGGAGGCAGTGGTTTTCAGGAAACCAGAGATATGGAGGAACAGGAAAGAACTGACTTCAGTGAGAGCAATTTCTGTGGAGTGACAGGGGCAGAAGACAAATGATAGTGGGTTGAGGAGCAAACAGAAGACATGGAAGGCATGCCTGGGTGGCTCAGTGGATTAAGCCTCTGCCTTCAGCTCAGATCATGATCTCAGGGTCCTGGGATCGAGGCCCGTATCGGGCTCTCTGCTCAGCAGGGAGCCTGTTTCCCCCTCTCCCTCTGCCTTCCTCTCTGCCTACTTGTGATCTCCCTCTCTCTGTCATATAAATAAATAAAATCTTTTAAAAAAAAAAGAAGAAGAAGAAGACATGGAAGACCAAGAAGCAAGGAATAAAAGTGTAGCTCCTGAGGGGGAAAAGTGTAGACTCCACTTGGTAGTCTGAGCAGAAACATCAAGTAGGGAAGGAGAGGAGAAAGACAGAGGAAAAGGTTTCTTTCATAGAATGGAATTCTGCAGGAAACAGGGTAAGATTCCAAACAGGTGGAAGAATGAAGCTCATACAGAGAAGACAACACCTCCTCTCTTGAAGTGGGGGTGGGAGGGGTGAATGTGGAGACAAGTCACTGCATTGTGGGTAGGGTGGATGGTGGGCGACAGGAAACTCTGAAAGCCCCTGATTTTTGGCCTCTGTTTGCCCTGTGACGTGAGAGGCAAGGTCAGTCATCTATAGAGTTGAAGTGGGAATCTACAGGGTTGAAGTGGGAATGAGATTTGTCAGAGAGGGAAAGACCTGGAAGAAAGGACAGCAGGGTGAGGGCAGAATATCATTTCACCACTGATAGCAGGGTCTTCTGGTTCCAATTTGTGTGTGTGTTGATAGCCTAGGATCTGTGCTGATGGTTTTCTTTTTTGTGAAATTGTTCTTAGACCCATGATGCTAAAAGCGCTTGCAAGTGAGGATTTCAGGGAGTCCAGCAGAGTGTGTTTCCCATGTCTCTGGCTGAGAGGTCAAGTCAAGGGAAACATGGCGTCTCCTCTTCCTGCATCCCCTTCCCATAGGGCAATCAGGACTCTTAATGCCTCCGGTATCTCAGACATCATGTGACTCACACAGGAAATGCTAAAGGCAAGAAAAAGTGCACTTGGTCAGGCCCTTTAGGGGGCAGATGGAACTTCTATCCCTGAGCTACCAGTTTAACTTGTGAGGTTTTTTCTTATAAAATTCACTTTATTCTAAACTTATATGCAAAAATATTTTTTGCAATTTGTAACATGCACTGAGTTTTTATAGCTATGTTACCCGCATCTTTTTTGAACTCCAACACACATCTGTAAATTCCTGGTGTTGTCCTCATTGGAAAGCTGAAAAAAAATGAAGCTTCAGGAATTCTATTAAATTGCCCAAAGTCGGGCGCCTGGGTGGCTCAGTGGGTTAAAGCCTCTGCTTTCGGCTCAGGTCATGATCTCAGCGTCCTGGGATCGAGGCCCGCATCGGGCTCTCTGCTCAGCAGGGAGCCTGCTTCCTCCTCTCCCTGTCTCTCTGCCTGCCTCTCTGCCTACTTGTAATTTCTCTCTCTGTGTCAAATAAATAAATAAAATCTTTAAAAAAAAAAAAATTGCCCAAAGTCAAATGAGGGTTGATGGGGAAAGTGGCTTAAGGGCCTAGGTCTTCCAACCCAACACACTTTCTTTAGACAGCCAGGGTCATTCAACACCAGCAAAATAAAGTGGAGTCTCAAGTTTCATCCTTTATCTTTAGTCCTTTTTGCAGCCTCCTCCCTCTTTCCCCCCCCTCCCCTCCTCCTCCCTTCCCCCTTCTCCTCTTCCACCCTTTCTCCCTCTCGTCCTCTCCCCTCCC
>LNAC01000287.1:1709872-1755855 GCA_002007465.1 Ailurus styani | reverse complement strand
CCTCGCCTTCTCCCCCCCTCCCCCTCCCCATCCCTCTTCCTTTCCTTCTTTGCTTCATGGAACTGATATTTGATGAATGACTGTCACCTGCCTGGCATGTGCCGAGCTAGGGGTACAGGGGTGAACATGGGAGCCACTCCTTATCTGGCTGCATGCATCTCAGGAGGCCGGCAGACAGGCAGGCAGCAGCAGAGTTCAGTGCACTCAGGCCCCATGAGCGCAGGGGACCAAGAGGGCACCAGACAGTGCCGCCGACCAGGACCTGGACGGGCAGGAAAGTCTCCCACGGGAAGGCACATCTGGACAGAAGGGTAAACAGTGAGCGCCAGCCAGGGAAGAGTTGTAGGCAGCCGTAGATACACACACACACACACACACACACACACACACACACACACACTCAGGGTCCCACACCCTCCAGGTCAGAATCTCCATGCTACTCTCGCCAGCCTCTTCCTCAGGCAGCTCTGCCCCCAGATGCAGCCCCCCTGCCATCTCGCAGCGCAGGACTCAGCCCAGGAGCTCGGCAGCCCAGGTGTGCAGCACTTGAGCGGTTGTTTTCAGTTCTCACGTCTCTCTGCCCCTTCGGGGAGCAACAAGAGGGCTGGGAGAGCCTCCTCCTTGTCCAGAGCTGGACCCGCAGTGCCCAGGAGAGGGCCTGGCAGAGGCGGCGCTTCAATGACCCAAAGAGGAAATGGGCTGGACTGACGCACATTCCCTTGAAGACTGCCTATTCTGGGGCTCCTGGGTGGCTCAGTGGGTTAAGCCTCTGCCTTTGGCTCAGGTCATGATCCCTGGGATCGAGGCCCGCATCGGGCCCGCATCGGGCTCTCTGCTCAGCAGGGAGCCTGCTTCCTCCTCTCTCTCTGCCTGCCTCTCTGCCTACTTGTGATCTCTCTCTCTATGTGTGTCAAATAAATAAATAAAATCTTTAAAAAATATCTCTTATTAAAAAAAAAAAAAAAGACTGCCCGTTCTGCTCCTGGGGAGGGGAGTCGGGAGCGGCCCCAGGGGAGCAGAGCTCCGGTACAGAAGCCTTTTTACAAGCGAGGAGTACATTCTGCAGACACTCAGGGTCGCACACCTGCTTGGATCACCAGCCCGCACTTGGCAGTTGGTGAACATGCTTCACCAACTGGAAAGCACTGCCCCCCGCCCCCCAGGAGAGAGGCCATTTTTTTAAATGCGTTATTGGTTTCAGAGGTACAGGTCTGTGACTCCTCAGTCTTATCGAATACCCAGGGCTCGTTACAACACATACCCTCCCCAGTGCCCCTCACCCAGTTACCCCATTCCTCCACTCCCCAAAGAGAGTCCATTTAAATCAATTCAATCAACAGCAAATGGGGGTATTTGGACAAATTCAACTCAGAGTTTTGTCTATTTTGCTCATCCACTATATGGAGCATCTACTATCAAAATTACTCTTGTTCTTGGTATCAAAATAGTGCACAAATTCTGCTAATCAGTTACTACTGATTGATAGTGAGTGACAGGGAATAGCCAAGGCCCCCAAAAGAAATTTTAAAATGAGCTTCCTTTAATCTTCAAAAAATCTCAAATGCAGAGGGTCCTCTGTGTTCTCTACGTCTCTTCTGCTGCATTTCTATTTATTTTGTCCCAAGTTGATCGCCAAGATTTCTCTGGTTGGGACAGAACTTAAGAGTGGCTGTTGTCCAAACCTAAAGCTGTTTCCAGCTGGCCCTGACCCTCCAGATGTTTCTCTACAACAGCCAAACAGAGAGAGGAGATTGGCCTACATGCCGTGTTGCAGAGGCTCCTGATGAGACTGTAGGTCTCTTTCAAGGGTCGTGACCTCACCATGAGGGTCCCCGGTGAACACAGCAGCCCTTGGACCAAACTGTCTAGTGGTAGCAATACTTACTGAGCAATTACTGTGTACCAGGCACGGTTGTTCATCCCCATATCACCGATGCAGAGACTGAAGCATAGAGAGCGTACGTAACTTGTCCAGAAGGTAGGAGGCTGGGGACATAATGGCGGTCAGGCAGCAGAGGTGCCGTGATTAGCCCCTGGGTCACGTGGCTCTTGTCCAAGTCTTGTCTTTGTTGTTGTTGTGGCCCTTTTGAAAAAATGTTTAACACTTGAAAGGTGTCCAGAGTCACTCGGATGCTGCAGAAACATCCTCCTTGAAGTGCAGATGCTTTGAGAAGAGTGGTTCCCCCTGGAAGTGGAGCTGGGTGAGGACAGGCTCCTCTTTATCTCTGTGCCCAGCCCTCACCAGGCTAGAGCATGCTTCATCAGGATTTGCTGAGTGAACATCGGGGAGTAATTAACAGGATTTCGTACATTGTTTTAGAGATGAACTTTTGTGGAGTGATTGTCTTGGCCTCCCACTAGAGAAGTTAGGCCCTAAATGTGGTCAAGAACAAAACCTAAAGGTGCTTCGAGGTTCCTGGGAGAAGAGATACACCAGTAAACAGATGATTACAAAAAAATACTGCCCCCCCCCCCGGGTAGGCAGATCTCTGGGGGGTGACCTAACCCTGTTGGGGTGGAAGTTGTCAGGGGAGGCTTCCCAAGGAAGTAAAATCTCAGTTGAGGCCAGAAGGAAGGGTGTGAACTGTGTGAAGATGGCAGAGAGAACAGCATGACCTAAAGTTAAGAGAAAAAGAACAAGGCACCAGATGGAATTTTGAGTAGCACAGGGAGCCTGGGATCTTTAATAGGAGCACAGGCTGGGGTCCCAGGAGGAAAGTCTTCAGAGGAGATCAGAGGCAAGGAGGGACCAGCTCACAGAGAGCTCACACGCAGAGAGGGCATACAGCCACCTGGTGACAGCGTGCCTATCTCTCGACATAATTATTCATGGTGTCCCCTATACTCACTAAAGTACCCCAACTTGGATAATCAATTCCAGGGATGTCCTAGTTAGATACTCTAGACTAAGGATGTGGGCTTTATCCACCCAGTTGCCTCAGCATGAAGAGGACCCAGGTGAGAACTATCCAGATGATCAACGAAACAGATTTAGATGTGAGCAGGTGTGAGTGTCTGGGGAGTTCTACATCACAAATTACTTGGGGGTTTTTGTGTGTGTGTGTTTTTTTAATGCAGATTCACCCTAATTTAGACTCTCCTAATCAGTGTGTGGTAAGGGGCAGGAAGCTGCAGGGTTAACAGGCTGTCCAGGTCATTTTCCTGCCAAGCGGGGAGGGGGTTGGGGAGCAGCTTTGCTCCGTGGCTGGGGCTGCACAAGGCCATCGGCTCCTGGGGGATGGGAGAAAACATAACGTAAGAGCCATAAAAAAACTCAGCAGCAGCTTCGAGACCGCAGTGGGGCTGCCCTTTGTACCAAATGTCTCGCACCAAGAGAAAGCAACAAACGAGCCGAGGAAAGAACAACAGGAAGGAGAAAGGCGACCCCAGCCAGGACCCCAGGGGAACGCGGGGGGTCTGGTCGGGCAGGACAGGAAGCGAAAATCCAGGAGTGTTGTCTGGATGCAGGATGTCCCCTCCCATGCCATTCGGTCCAGGGCCTCCTGCATCCTGTGTAGGCTGGGGAGCAACCCCCGCAGCCCCCTGGGGAGGCAAACAGAGTTCAGACTCTGGATTCTCAAGGGTGCCTTCCGAGGGGAGAAGAAAAGAATGAAGGGGAGGGGAAAAAAGAAAGAAAAAGGAATAGTCCAATGTAGTACTGTTGGTCAACATGGGCAGGAAAAGAAGGCCAGGTGAGGGGCCCTGCCATGGGGACGGGGCTCTGTAAAGGGCACCCTGGGAAGGACACCTCCGCCGTGCTGAGCTGACCACTTTGCCTCCCTCCCTCCCACCCG
This sequence comes from Ailurus styani, assembly GCA_002007465.1. Taxonomy (NCBI): domain Eukaryota; kingdom Metazoa; phylum Chordata; class Mammalia; order Carnivora; family Ailuridae; genus Ailurus; species Ailurus styani. Next base: position 1,752,061 of record LNAC01000287.1, on the reverse strand, counting down.
TCAGCAGGAAGATGTTTGCTGGCAGCTTTCTGTTATGTACACTAACCTTGGCCGCAGATTGTGTGCGTTCACTTGGGCTCTCCCTCGCACGTAATGCAATCTCCTCTTATACAAGTGTTGGTTGCCGGAATTCTCGGGACCCTCTCTTGAATTCTGAAAGGTGGAGCCGGAAGAGCCGGGAGGATCCCATCTGCTCCGTGCTCCGGGCTCTTATTGGCCAGACTTTTAATATTGTTTTAGGACACTGCCGCTTGTGTTCAATTTAGGGCTTGTGGGGAGCAGCCAGTCCTTCTCAGCAATATATAAACTGGAGACATTCTTCCCTCTTTCGTATCTGGGTAGTTTCGCTGTTCACTTAATTGAACTGCTTTTTGTCAAAGCGTGTTCCAAGCTTTCCCCCACTGTGTTTCTCAGAGCAGGAGTAATACCAGATGTTCCTGTCCTGGTGATCAAATGGTTGGGAGGGAAAATGTCATCCCACATGTCTCAGAGACTCTCCACGGTGTTGGCATGTACAAGGTTCTGACAAGTCCTGCAGTTGTCTAGTTTAGCATTCCCCTGCTTCCTAGCTTGCTCCTGGCCCGGCATCATTCTGACCTCCCAGGAGTGAAGGCTCCCCTGGTACTGGATTGACCCCTTCCTGTGCCCATTTTCCTAAATCCTCCACAGATAATGAACATTTCCCACTGTGTGGCTGATGACAAGTTTCACAGTTTTTGTTTCCTCCAGATGAAATAAGCGCCTTTCGTTGCCTTTGTTGTTGTTGTTATTGTTGTTGTCACAAATACTTTGCACTATTTTTATAAATTACATCTTAATTACAGACAAGCTAGAGAAGCAAAAGAACCTAAAACACCCACTCTGTCAAGAAAAACCACTGTTGACATTCCATTCTAGATTTTTCTATGTATTCATACATAATATATAGACTTATGTATTTTTTAAGTGAGATCATACCGTAGTGTATTTTTCTACAAGTCAATTGGCAACCTCTTTCCACATCAGTAGCTACATTTCTGTAATGTTATTTTAATGGTTACATGGGATTCTCTAAGTGGCTGCCCCATAATTTATTTAATTGATCCCCTATGGTGAGACATTCAGATTGTTTCCAACTTTTCCCAAACTGCACTCCGATGAACATATTTAAATTTTTCCATGTTTTCTTATTTATTCCAGGACAGACTCCCAGAAGTTGATTTATAATATCTGTTTTAACACGGCACAGACACTGGTGTACGCGGAAGGTGTCCCAGTCCTCGTGATGGTTCTCCTAGGTTCCTGTGGCAGCCGCAACAGATTACCTCACACTTGGTGGCTTAGAGCAGCAGAAGTTTATTACCTCAGGTTTGGAGGCCAGAAGTCTGAAATCATAGGCTCAGCAGCGCCCCCCCTCCCTCTGAAGACTCTAGAACAGAATCCAGTCCCGGTCTTGTCCAGCTTCTGGGGATCAGGCGTTCCTCGGCTGCTGGCTGCGTAACTCGCATCGCTATTTCAGTCTTCACGTGGCTTTCTCCCCGCTCTCAGAGTCTGTGTCTTCTCTTCTTTCTTTCTTTCTTTTTTTTTGGTTTTTGTTTGTTTGTTTTAAAGATTTTATTTTATTTATTTGACAGAGAGAGAGAGATCACAAGTAGGCAGAGAGGCAGGCAGAGAGAGAGGAGGAAGCAGGCTCCCTGCCGAGCAGAGAGCCCGATGCGGGACTCGATCCCAGGACCCTGAGATCATGACCTGAGCCGAAGGCAGAGGCTTTAACCCACTGAGCCACCCAGGCGCCCTCTTCTCTTCTTTCATAAGGACACTTGTTACTGGATTTGGGGTCTACCCAGATAATCTAGGATCATCTCAGCTCAAGATTCTTTTTTTTTTTTAAGATTTTATTTATTTATTTGTCAGAAAGAGAGAGACAGCACAAGCAGGGGGAGCAGAAGGCAGAGGGAGAAGCAGACTCCCCGCTGAGCAAGGAGCCCAATGCAGGACTCGATTCAAGGACCCTGAGTTCGTGACCTGAGCTGAAGGCAGATGCTTAACTGAGCCACCCAGGCGTCCCCCCTCGAGACTCTTAATTACATCCGCCAAGAACCCTTATTCTAAATAAGGTCATGTTACACGTTGCAGGGGTGAAGGCAGGGGTGTATCTTCTGGGGGACCACTATTCAACCCACTGTAAAGTTCTTCCAGGCCGTGAGTGGTTTTCACATCGGTACACACAGGTGTACATACGTCAGCCGTGGGCTGTCTTTTCAAGTGCGATCTTCTGTGGAAGCCCAGGATGCAAAGGGATGACATTGAGCTGTGTGGCTGGGCCCAGAGACATTAGCGCAAGGCCACAGAGGGCTGTAGGGACTCCGGGACTCCAGCCCCTGCTGTCTCTTTAAGGAGGGAGGCCCAAGCTGTACTTGCCATGGCAGGGGGTGGGAGGGGGTTGGAAGGACTTCTGCTTATCCTCCCTTTCCAGATCAGGGCTTGGCCTATGCGGGCCCTGTTTGCTTCCCCACAAGGAGACTCAGGCACCAGACAAGGTCTGCACGTGATCAGCTGGGCTCGCGCGAGAATCACATGGAGGCCCTGATTTACGGTTTTTTAAAAAGCAAATCATTCACGTGTCTCAGCAAAAGTCCTCAAAGGACATTCCTGAGTTTCAGTGGGAGGAAAAATGAGTTGCTTTATGAGCTCTTTCAGCATATTTCTGGACTGTTGAAGGTTTCAATCTGCTGCGATGTTACAACCTTATCTAGAAACCGGGCCTGAGCGTCAAACACAGGCTGTCCCTGAACTCACCAACGACCGCATTCCCAGAGTTCATTTCTAGGTGAGTTATTTGCAGCTCTGAGGGTCTTTTTCCATAAAGTTTGGGCTAGGGCTCCCAAGGCCTATTGATTGCTACTGTAAGCAAGAGAGAGCCCTGCCCTTGACCCCGGGCTTCCCATCTCTGAGTCCTGGGCCCTCCCAGGCCCGAAAGCAGTGCCGGAAGGAGAAGGAGAAGGAGAACTGTGTCCTAGGATTCCCCCGGGCTTCAGCAGCCATGGCATTGCTGGGAGAGACGCCCAGGACGAGAGGGTCAGGGGATAGGGTTGTCACCCGGAGGGGAGGGGGCACGGGCTGCGGAGAGCCACAGGTGTATGGGTCCCCACAGACATAAGGCCTGCAAGGCCTGCCCGCCTGTGTTGCTGCTCTCTGGTGAGTTCAGAGGCTTGGAGTGGATTTTCAAAGTGTATCGCCCTGCCTACGGCTGCTGTCACAAGGACCACAAACTGGGTGGCTTAAAACCACAGGATTTTCTTCTCTTCCAGTTCTGAAGCCTGGAAGATGGAGAGCAAGGCATCGGCAGAGCCATGTTCTGTCTCCCGGCTTCTGGATGTTTCCTGCCATGCTTGGCATTCCTTGGCTCTGGGCGGCTGCCCGCCGATCTCTGTCTCTGTTGTCACAGGGCTGGCTTCCCTCCCCGCGGCTGTGCTTCCCTGTTAGTCTCTGGTCCCTTCTTACAAGGACAACAGTCCTATTGGATGATGCTTCACTCTGACTTACCTTCATGTGCATATAGCTGCAAATACCTTATTTCCAAATAAAACCACATGCCCAAGACCAGGAGTTAGGACTTCAAAACAATTTTGGGAGGGACACAATTCAGCCGATAACAGAAGGCATACCACTCCCTCCCACCCTAAATAGAAATATAATCGACGATAGTTATAATGCACAGCTGTAGAGCATCTGCTTAAATACCGTCAGTGACAGACAGGAAATTCATTCTATTCTCAAGACACCGCAGTCAGGAGCTACCTCCTTCCTCATAGGATCCAAAACCTAGACTTTCTCCTACTGAGTCCAGTTTTCCCTTATGAAGCTACATAGAATAATTCTAACCTTTGACAAAAATCCTTTCCTATATATGAAGCCCTTCCAGTCACCCTCCAAATATTTTCTTAAAGCTAAATTTTCCAGCCCTTCCTAGGACATGGTTTGAAGCCCCTCTTAGGATTCTAGCCACTGAACTTTGCACCCGGTCCCCGGTCTAGACTTATCCTCAGAGGCAACCCTAAGTGAATGCCCACGATACAGGTTCAGCAATCAGTGGGTTCGTTTTCCTCCTTGGAGCTGAGTATTACACATCTGTTGAAACCTAAAGTCGTGTTGAGATTTCTGGTTTGTTCCGGTTGAGTTTGGTTTATGTTTGCTTGTTGTTTTTTCTTTGTTTTTTTAAAGATTTTATTTATTTGACACAGAGAGAGAGAGATCACAAGTAGGCAGAGAGGCAGAGAGAGAGGACGAAGCAGGCTCCCCGCCGAGCAGGGAGCCCGATTCGAGCCTCGATCCCAGGACCCTGAGATCACGACCTGAGCCGAAGGCAGAGGCCTTAACCCACTGAGCCACCCAGGCGCCCTGCTTGTTTGTTTTGTGATGGCCGTCGAGCTTAGGGGCCAAGCTAGACTGTTGAGGAAAATCAAGTTTGCGGTCAACTGAAATCACGGCACTTTTGTAACGATCCTGTTACAGTACCCCTTCCGCTCGATACTGCGCTGTTTCCTTTTGGACCTTCTGTACACTGATTCCTATTACATTTTATCTATTGCCCTCAGTCCTGCCATGAGAATCTCAATCTGTCCTTCTTGCCTTGGTCATCCAACCCAACTCTGGTCATCTGGCCTCTGACAGGAAAAGGTAAGGGGGGGAAGACAGGCAACATTTATAATATTTATAAGACCCTATTAAGCTGGACTGGTTATTTCTAATTTTTTCACTGACGTCAACACACAGAAAAGTGCACAAACGTAAACATAGAGGTCAATGAATTCTCACAAGCAAATGCCTGTGTAACCACCCATGTCAAGAAAGGGAACATTAAGCTGAGAATGTTTTAATAAGCATTTTTTTCTTTAAATCCTCAGACCTAGTTGATAATTATTTTTAAAGCTGGTTCACCAGTGATAAAATAGACTCCGAAAAATGAAGTGATATGCCCACATCAGGTAGCCAGGAAGTACCAAAGCACAGAATGACCCCCCACCCGGACAAAGTGCTCTTCCCACCTGCTGATGCTGGACTTGAAGGATGAGAGACATGGCCAGTACCCAGATGAGGCAGATAGAAGGGCATCCCAAAGGGACACCTGGGTGGCTCAGTGGGTTAAGCCTCTGCCTTCAGCTCAAGTCATGATCCCAGGATCCTGGGATCGAGCCCCACATGGGATTCCCTGCTCAACAGGGAGTCTGCTTCTCCCTCTCCCTCTGCCTGCTGCTCCCCCTTGCTTGTGTTCTCTCTCTCTCTCTCTCTCTCTCTGACAAATAAATAAAATCTTACAAAAAAGGAGAAGAAGAAGGGCGTTCTGAGTGGGACAAACCAGGAGAATGAAGGCCAGCAGGCAAGAGGCGTGAATGGGGGTCAGGCAGTTCGGGGTCCCTAGAGCGCAGGACCCTGGCAGAAGAATGGTGGGAAGCCAGGCCGGGTCTGACTGAGAGGCTCAGAGACTTGCACGGTATTCTGTATCACTGGAAAAGCCACCAAAGATTTGAGAATACTGCTTTAGGATAAAATAATTCATTGTAAAGAACTCTGTCCTACCAGGTTAGCAGGTTTTTCGAACTCCTCCTGCTTAATCAGGGTCTCTGGAAGTCCTGGAAAATTGAGATTCAGCACCTCAGGGGATCAAGTATGTAAGGGTTGAAGGGGGTAGAAGGAAATGATGGGCTAAGGCCTTAGGAGGCTGACCAAAGAGGCTGCTAAGGGCCTGGAGAGGCTGGCTGCAGGGTCCCACCCCTGCCAGCTGAAAATACCACACTCCATCCAAACCTTCAGGTAAATGAGTCAAATGGTTCTAGAAAAATCAAATGTTAATCTTGAGCTAAGTAACTTCAAAGTATTATTAATAGACTGACTCACTAAACAACCAAGATTTATTCTAGCATCTGTGGATAAAACAAAGCAAAAAGGACTAGAAGATTCCCACAGTGATGTGGGGTATCCGACCATTTCTCCTGGGGCTAGTGTGGAGATTAGTCATTTTCTATATACCAACTACAGAACTGCTTTCATGAAGGAAAGGAATTAATGGACCATTCTTTGATTATCCAAAAAATAGAGAGCAGCAGGACGATTGTCTTATTTTTAACAGTTTTACAAACTGTGAGAATAGGTAAAGACCAACCAAATGAGAAGAGGCAAAGGCTATTTACTCAGAGGTTGCTATAGCCACGGTCCCTCGGGTTTGGTGGAGACTCGAGGGCAGACAGAGGTGGGAAAGCGTTAGGAGAGCCCCAATAAAGGCCGTTGGCGTCGGGAAGCTGTGCGCAGCTAACCAGAAATGGTGAGTTCTCTGCAGTTGGTGAGGGTGCATGTCTGGCATTCTCTGGTTGGTCCTAAGTAGGAAACAGGATGAAAACTAGGAAAGCTGTCAGTTATTAATCAAGTGCTGGCCATTTGGGGCTTATCTTTCTGGAAGTTACTGCTTAGCTTCCTGGATTGTTACTAGAGATAGCAGTTTGATTTCCTACAAGTCTGACTTCCAGCCCACTAGTTTCCCAGGCTGTTTATTGTACATCCAGGACTGATTTCCTTGGCAGGTTCCTACAAGTTTTGGAGCAGAGCTCCAGTTTTATAGCTAGTCTGGCCACCATCCATTTGTATATTCAGTCTCTTGAAATGAACTAGGTGAAGAAATAAACTTTGAAAAATGGCAGTGAGCAAGGCCATAAAAGCAGAGGCATGGGGTGGGGAAAAGCCTACAGGATGATGGATGGGAAAGGTCTTCGAGAAGTGAGAACACAGCTTTTAAAAAAAAGAGTCAATAGCACATGTGACCAGAGCACAGGAGGGGAGGGAATTGGTGAGGATAACAGAGAGATGGTCTGGGTCACGAAGGGCCTTGAATACAAGAAGGAAGACTTCATCGTTGACGCAGAAGACAGTGAGGAACGCCCCCCAAAAAATTTGCAAACAGCCTAACAGAGGGTCCAATATGTGATGCTAAAGAGTAAGTCTGGAGATTAATCTAAAGCCCCCATCTAGTCATATTATTATTCCCCTGCTTAAAACTATCCAGAATATTCTCTCCCTCCAGCCCTTCTCTGTCTGATAAACTCATCTTCATCCTAAATTCAGCATCACTTCTTCTGCGAAGCTCTCCAAAACCTTCTAAGGTTGAGTTCATCACTCCCTCTTTGAGAACCTTGGGGTGCTTCCTAGTCTCCTAAACATCTCACGAGTAGGATTCAGTTTCCTGGATTACCTCCCTCCTTAAGGCATTGTCCTGAGAGAACGATTCTCCTTTATTCATCTTTGTATGTCTGCTGATTGGCAAAGTGCCTGGAAAATTGGACATTCAAGTGCATGTGTTGTTGGAGAGGTCAGCTAGGTAGAGGTTGACCCGGCAAATGAAGACGCTGGAGGCAGAGGCGGGACCAGAAGTGCTGGGGGCTGTCGGAATAGAGATATTCAGGGCAGTGGCTCCTAAACCACGTGGGAGGGATGGGGCAGGGGTGCTTTAAATGCAGATCCTTGGAACACTTCTAGATGTACGGACTCAGAATCTCCAGGACTGGGACCTCAAATCTGAATTCAATGACACTTTCCTCAGGTGATTCCGGCACCCTCCCCCCAAGTCTGGAACCCACTGACAGAGCTAACACCATGGATAATATTTGGATAATTGACAGAAGGCAGAGATCAAGGGAAAAAGAGAGTTGTCTAGGTCTGAGAATTGATCGTCAAGAAAGACGGACATGTGGTCCAAAGAGGGAGTTCTGGAGAAGGCAGGAGTTCGGTTGTCTTCACATGTGCTGGGTGTGAGGTGTCTACCTGAATCCAGATGAAGAAGTCACTTTGGCAGCCGGAAATCAGACCTGATGCTCAGCAGTCTGCTCCTTAAGACCTTGAGAATTTAACGTTTGGGTACCAAAATCAAGCCTTCACCATCACTTTCATATCAAGCTTTCATAATCACTCTGTCCTCTGCCGTTCCGCAGAAAGAAGCAAAAATTGGGTTTACTTTCTATAATTGATTTAGGCAAGTAATTAGTAGTGATAATGTAGACCTAGCTAACTACATTCAATGCACTCCCTCTAGTCCCAGAGTGAATCAGTATTTGCATAGTTGCTTATTTATCACAGTTACACAAATGCCTTAAAAGAAATTAAAGGAAAGATACCTTTGCTAAAATATGAACTTTAAGGGCGCCTGGGTGGCTCAGTGGGTTAAAGCCTCTGCTTTCGGCTCAGGTCATGATCTCAGCGTCCTGGGATCGAGGCCCGCATTGGGCTCTCTGCTCAGCGGGGAGCCTGCTTCCTCCTCTCCCTGTCTCTCTGCCTGCCTCTCTGCCTACTTGTAATCTCTCTCTCTGTGTCAAATAAATAAATAAAATCTTTTAAATAAATAAATAAATAAAATATGAACTTTAAAAATGACCACTTTTCAACTCTAGTGAATGTAATAAATTGACTTGAAAGTCTGTACAAATAAATCCTGACTTCATAAATGGCTACTAGACACGCCTCATACCCCCACAAAGGACAAAAACCATGTATGCAAAACACTGACCTAATCAATTTTCAGATTAATCTGAAATTCCTATTTGAATTCGGATTTAGTAAATGTCATGGATCACTGCACTGGGGCACAGATATAAACCTGGTCTACTAAATGACATAAAATAGAGAACAGAGTAATTTCTTCGGCGAATATGAACGAGCTCTGGAACCCATCTGGATAATTTACATAAAAATTGGATTTTCCTTTCTTGAATTGTCTTTTTCTAGTGGACATCTGCAATGTGGTCTGTTCAGTTCCCTGCTCCACTGTCCTCATCTATGTGGCCACACAGTAACTCCCTTATTTTTTTGGGAGTCCATCCCACTGGCCAAAATTTATTGTCCATGGCCTGGCATCTCTATCCCCATGGGCTGTTAGTTCTCTCCTGCAGGGCGTCTGCCCCTAGTGCTAGGAAGCTTACAGGTAAGACTTGGGACATGGCAGTAGCCACATCCCCTACCATTAGGAGAACTCCTTTCAACAGAGAATGAAGCCCAAAGAAGAGAATAACAGTAATCCTGACTCTCTCTACCCCTTGTTCCAGTAGTTTCTGCGGACCAGCAGGAACGCTCACCTCTCACAGTGTGATTGGTTCATTCTTCTTTTGACGCTATCATCCAAGAATTCCTTTCAGCCTAATCTAGAGGAAGATGGGTTTCTAGTCCCTTGAAACCAAGAGTAATAATGCACAATGTCATACAAATATACTGTCCAGTTCACCCTCTGAGATCCTAACTTTCCTTAGAGACAAACTGTTGGAGAAGGAATCAGTGGGATGAGACGATCTTGGGTTTGCACTGGGTCTCTCCAAGATATGCTGAAGTCCTAACACCCATTACCTCAGCATTTGACATTCTTTGGAAAGAGGGTCACTGTAGATATAATTAGTTCAGATACAGTCACACCGAAGTAAGAGAGCCCTTAATCAGATGTAGCTGTTGTTCTCATAAGAAGAGAAGACATAGGGCGCCTGGGTGGCTCAGTGGGTTAAAGCCTCTGCCTTCGGCTCAGGTCATGATCTCAGGGTCCTGGGATCGAGGCCCGCATCGGGCTCCCTGCTCGGCGGGGAGTCTGTTTCCTCCTCTCTCTCTGCCTACTTGTAATCTGATCTCTCTCTGTGTGTCAAATAAATAAATAAAATCTTTTAAAAAAAAAGAAGAAAAGACATATACACACACACACATACTCAAAGAAGGAGGAGGAGGAGGAGGGGAAGGAGAAGAAGAAGGAGACTGAGAAGGAGAAGAAGAGAAGACGACACACAGAGCCAGAGATGCTAGAGGAAGGATTCACCATGTGACGACGGGGGCAGCGAGTGGAGCCAGGCATCTAAAACACCAAGGAATGCCAAGGATTGCTGGTTGTCCCCAGAAGGTAGAGGAAGGATTCTTCCCCCACCGGTTCCACGGGAGCATAGTCAAAACTTTAATTTCCCAATTCTCGCCTCCAGCACTGGGAGACGATACATTTCGGTTAATTCCCCAGTTTGTGGTACGCTGTTTGGCAGTCCCAGGAAGCGAACAGCCTCTAAGATACTTTCTACCTAGAAACTGCAGGGCTTCAGGGCTCTGGTGAGGTTGAGAAGGGGCAAAAAATACCGAGCTGTTTTTCTTCCTGCGTTCAGGAAATGAACACCTAAATCACGGGAGCTGGAGGGATCCATCGGCAAAGGCAGCAAGACCTCTGTGTCCCTCAGGGACAGAGACTTTCCCTGCAAGCTTTATACCCTGTAGGTGTCAACAGAGGTTGAAGACGGACGCTTGGCTAGGGGAGCTCTTCAGACACCACCTGACATAGAGCAGACCCTCAGAGAAGGCTGTTCTCCCAGCTAGGTTATCCAAGGAACAGAACAAAATACATCCAAGTGGTTTGCTATGAACTTTCCTGCCACGAGCTTTCCAGTCAACACTACACCCCAGTTCCACGGTGCTTCCACTCCTTCAGATTTTTGCCAAAGCGCCACAATGTGAAGGTCTCTTCTTTAAGAAACATTTACTCAGAATGTCTTGCTTTACCCAAAACACAAATCCTTCTTGGTTGGTGCTGTGTTGTCTTTACCAAAGGAAAACCTAGTTGGCAGGAGGAAAAAAAAAAATCAACTTTGGCCTCTATGGCTGGCCCCCCATTATAAGAGCACAATTTCTCACACATTTTCTAGTATATGGAGACCGTGTGAGTGTGATCACAAGTAGATTTTCACGCAAACGTAAGGTGAGAATACTGTGCTTTATTGCCCTGTGAGCGAATCTTCAAATCCATGCCTTTTAATTCACTCTAATGTAAGAAGTTAATTGTATTTGTGCAAGATAAATCTGGGTATTTCCGTAAACTTTAAATTATTCACATTAGACAGAAGTGGGCATGTCAGGAATACAGATCTCCAGGAAAAAAACCTGGGGAACAGATTAGGGAAGGTGTTTAAAGCTTTATTTTTAAAAATTGTGTTCAGCTATTTCCAAATTAACCAGGAAACTAGTATGTCCGTTGACTTCCTTGAGCTTCCTTTAGAGATTACATTGGGTTTCTAGGGCGGCATAACAAAGACCCATAGGGTGGGTGACTTACACAAGAGAAATTTATTTCCTCACAGTTCTGGAGGCTCCAAGTTCATGATCAAGGCATTGGCAGGACTGGTTTCTGCTGGGGCTTCTCCCTTCAGCTTACAGATGGCTGTCTTCTCCCTGTGTCTTCATGGTGTCCCTTCTGTGTCTGTCTGGATCCTAATTTCCTCTTCTTAAAAGAACACAAGTCATATCGCACCAGGGCTCACCCTAATGCCCTCATTTTTAACTCACTCACCTCTTCTTTTTTTTATTATTTTTTTAAAGATTTTATTTATTTATTTGACAGAGAGAGAGAGAGATCACAAGCAGGCAGAGAGGCAGGCAGAGAGAGTAGGGAGAAGCAGGCTCCCTGCTGAGCAGAGAGCCCGATGCGGGCCTCGATCCCAGGACCCTGAGATCATAACCTGAGCCGAAGGCAGAGGCTTTAACCCACTGAGCCACCCAGGCGCCCTATATTGTTAAATGTAAAAAATAAATAAAATAGAATCAAATAGGTAAGAAACATTTGAATAGAAAAATGACATTCTATATGAAGGAGCAGTTGAAGAAATCAAAAGATCAATGGATTTTCCTAAATAGGATGTTACATTGTTCTCGGTCAAAAATAAAAAAAAAACAATAACCAAAAATGAAATACCAACAGGCTGAAAAATGCAAATGACAAATATGACACAAAGTTAACAGGCTATTTATAATAAAGTATATATAGATATATTTAGATATATAAAGTATATATATTTAATAAAATATATAAATTATATATTTATATATTATATATTATAATTATATAATATTATATATAATATATAACATATAATATATAGCAAAGTATATATAAATAATAAATATAATAAAGCAACAAACTTTCTCACTTTAGCTAATCAACCCATTTAGACAAACTAGTATGAGATTCCTAAATTCAAAATAGTATTTTTAGATATCTGTCTTAAAAATAAAATAATGTGGGGGTCCTGGATGGCTCAGTCAGTTAAGTGTCTGCCTTCTGCTCAGGTCATGATCCCAGGTCCTGGGGTCCTGGGCTCAGCAGGGAGTCAGTTTCTCCCTCTCCCTTTGCCCCTCCCCCACTCATGCTCTTTCTCCCTCTCTGTCTCTCTCTCAAATAAATAAATAAAAACTTTAAAAAATAAAATAATGCTGAAACTTGAGAAAAGCTTGATACACAAAGACATTTAGGGCAGTATCATTTATAGTAGCCAAGAGCCAGCGTGTAAATGAGTGAATGAGTTCACCACAACAGATTGGCTAAGTCAAATGGAATAGGCCAAGTCGATGGAAGATTATGCATTCATTTCAGTTGTTTTATATAAAAAACATGTAATAAAAAAGTGATTCAAGGTTAGCAGAGGCAAAGTCAATGGTGTGTCTTCCCTGGGGTATCTTCAATTCTTAGCCCAGTGCCTGATCCACGGGTAACAGGGACACAATGTAAACTTGGTGAATGAATGAAAATCGGACATACACAGTATGATTTTTGACCATGTGAAACAAAACCTACTTATAGTAAAAGAACGAAAAGAAATATAAATTAGGGTAGGAGTCCTGCCACTCTTTTCTACTGTTCTGTGGAAGATGAGGCGAGATCGCCAATGTTGCGTGGTAAATACTTAGCAGTGCCCATCCGACTTCAGGTGTAACTGGGTCTCCTGTATTATTATTTGCTAAATCTCGCAACCTTACTAGACAACAGAGCTAATATCTTTACAGTTAAATTTTATTTTATTTTATTTTTATTTTTTTATTTTTTTATTTCACAGAGGGAGAGAGATCACAAGGAGGCAGAGAGGCAGGCAGAGAGAGAGAGGGGGAAGCAGGCTCCCCGCTGAGCAGGGAGCCCGATGCGGGCCTCCATCCCAGGACCCTGAGATCATGACCTGAGCCGAAAGCAGAGGCTTTAACCCACTGAGCCACCCAGGCGCCCTACAGTTAAATTTTAAAGTCTGTGGAACAGAGAAGTTCCCTCTGATGAGCCATCATTGGAAGGATGTGGTTATTTTTTTCTTTTTCTCATATATCATACATGTGTATGTACATATTTTTCCATGTAGAAAAAGTATAAAGGGAGAAAAAAATCACCCCAAATTCCACTACCCCGAGATAACCACCACTTACATTGTATTTAAGATGTTCCGGGGCCTCCTGAGTGGTTCAGTCGGTTGAGCGGCTGCCTTCAGCTCAGATCATGATCTCAGGGTCCTGGGATCCAGCCCCAAATCCAGCTCCCTGCTCAGTGGGGAGCCTGCTTCTCCCTCTGCCTGCCAGTCCCCCTGCTTGTGTTCTCTCTCTCTGACAAGTAAATAAATAAAATCTTTAAAAGACATTCTGTACATACATGTACATACAGACTTACATATGGAATGTTGCATGCACACGGAATCACAGTATATATGCTTTCCTGTAATATCCTGCTTTTTTGAAGGTTGTGTTTTTTTTGACTGCCAACTTCACTGCCTCTCCAGAGGTCTGACTTCCATAAAATCTCATTTACTTCTATTCCCAGGGGGCCACCAGGACGAGGGCTACATATGAAGATGATTAACTAGTAGTTTGTTATTTTTATGGCAAACCACATACAGCCGGCTGGGGAGGGGGGTGCTTGCTGGAGAGGGCGGGGCCAGAACCCATGGTCCAAGCCCTCCAGGAGTCTGGTGAAAGGCACACCATTTTGGAAGAAATACGTTCGTGTTGATTGGTGTTTACTAAGCTTCGTTCATTTCATCTCACTTTACCTATTTTGTTCTGGAAACTTCCTTAATAGTTGTGAAAACATGGCACAATAAAAATGGTATTTGGAAGAGAGCCTCGGCCAGAGTGATCCTAACAGCTGAGTTTAACATTTACTGAGAAACTGCTCGCAGCCAGGCCCACAGTTAGGTGCACAGAGATGATGAAGACAAGGAAAACGTGCCCCAGCCCTGGAGGAAGCAAGTGTAAACTTGCAGAGCATAAAATCGAATAGACACATCCATGAGTCTACCACCCAGAAATACTACCATTAATATTTTAGCGTCTGTCTTTTCAGATCTAATAGTTATAATAGCTAATACTCACGGAGCACTTAGTGTGTGCTGCCTAAAATGACACAGCTACAAAGTGACCAAGGCCAGGGTTCGGACCCGGGGTCTCTCCCTAGATGATGACTGATAGAGAGATGGACAGATCAGATCTCATTGTTTTGAAGCCAGATTTTGAGACAATATATAGCATTTCTTACATGCCAGTCGACAAGTCTAAGTGTGGGACATGGGTTGATAAATCCATAAAGCCTGCACGAACAAGTTATTTTATCCGGACTTTTTTAGGGACCACAGGTGACTTTGGGGACTGAAAGGGTGTCAGGACGCCAGGGAGACCTGGGATCACCCTTGTCATCAGAGCTCCGGTCGGTAAGTTCACGGAATTCTGGCTCGCCTGAAACGCAAGGGAGTTTAAGAGGAGCTTTTCAAGCCCACTTTCTCAGCCTCGAATTTCAGGGCCATGTCTGGATGAGTTTATCTCTGAACACATCTCCGGGAAGGCTCAGGCAGGAGTGATGAATGCCTGCGCACAGGTGAGCAACAGTCCCCGACCTTTTGATGTATCATTTCATCCCCAGACCTGAAAAATGTAAACAATTTGCTCCAAGCCATCAGGTGGTTTCGTGGTAACAGATTCTCCATTGACAAGGAGTGGGAACCTTCTAAACTGCGATCGTCAGCCTGGGGAGAAATGAGCACGCTCTCCGAAGAGAGTCTGTCCCCAAGTGGGGGGCACGGTCCGGACTGCCGGGATCCCAGACCATCAGTGGTGTCCCGTGAACTCCACCCCAGGGAATGTGCCTTAATTTCCTCTCATCCTTTCCTTCCTCTTGGGCAAAATAAATCATCAAGTTTATAATCACTTTAGTATATACATTTTAAATATACCCCATAAAGTCATAGGCGTAATGAATTCAAGATGCCCACATCGGAGTAATTCTGCACACTAGCTGTGTTTTATCATTTGGGTTCATTCTCCTTAGGATTTTTTTTTTAAGATTTTTTTTTTAAGTAATCTCTACACCTAACTCAAACTCACAAGGAGATCAAGATTCACGTGCTTTACCGACTGAGCCAGCCAGGTGCCCCCAGCCTTTTTCGGATTTTTGATAGGAACAGACTTCCAGGGCAAGGAAAGAAGAATTATATGAGGTTTCAAATGGCTGCTCAATCTCAAGCACTGTTGTCCTGGAGCCTGAAAGTGCTAGAAGGTAGTAAAAAGCAGAAATACATTCCTCGTGAAGTGGGGGGATGGCTCGGGGGTGAGATGCCCAGGGAGGAGGGACCCTTGAACTTCCCGCGCTCCTCCCCCTGACCCCCCTGTGCCCTGTGACTTATGACAGGTCACTGAGCCCGTGGCCCTGTGCGATTTCTGCATTTCTGGGGTGGCCTCGCCTTGCAGATGCCAAGAGAAACACATTCCGCCGGGGGGGCGGGGTCGGAGGGGTCGGTCACCTGTGCTCATTGAAGAAAGAGGAGCAGCCTTCCCGAAGAAGGCAGACCTGCCAAGGTGCTCTCAAAACGCAGCGAGCTCTGGTTCCCCGGAGCAGTCCTCACAACTTTCTGTGTTGAGCCCTACCCTCCCGGTCCCCCCGCCCCGGGAAGGGTCTCCACCGGGCATGCACAGTCGGCTCCCTGGGAACCCCACCCAGCTCGTTCACCCCAAAGAGGGGTTTACTGCATTTCAAGCAACAGGACAGTCTCTCCCATCGACGGGAGCCTTTAGGAGTGGGGGCAGCGAAGGGCTACCCTTTCGCCTGACTCACGCTCTGCAGCTTTCTTGTGAACGCAGACCAGTTGTACACAAACGTGACCGGGACACGTGCTTTTCGCCCAGAACGTTCACCAGGAAATGTAAGGATCTCTTGTTCCTTGTCACATTAGACGAAGTTTCAGAGCACAGGATCCCGGGAGGTGCGCTATCCTAGAAGCAGACGGGACAAAAGATTGGGTCCCTAGTTCCTAGGGTGAGCCAAAGGGCAAGATGTCAGCCCAGGACCACCCCGAGAAAATTAAATACAGATCAACTTTTGATGGCTTATGTTCACAGAGGGGAGACAGAGTTTTGATCTTGGAAGACACACACACCACCAACTTTACCCATAATCACTGTTTATCACACTCCTATCCTGGAGTAGCAAGGGCGGCTAGGAAGCCGCAAACACGCAGTGGAACGGGGGCTTCTTTCCTGCCACTCAGCCCGTCTGTGGGCTGGCATCCTCTGTGGGCTGGGGAGCTGGGTGTGATGCCAGAAGAGCGAGCCTTGGGCTTTCCCGGCCATTAAGTAAAGAGGACAAAATGGGTCCTAAGGGGGTCAGCTCCCTCCTCAACTCCAGGTAATGAACACAGCCCACCCTGGCTCTGCCTGGGAATGAAGGGCTGTCCACCCACCTCCGCCACCAAGCTTGTCGCCTAGGGCTCGGGCCCACCTGGGATTCCAGGTGGGGTGACGCTAACTATACTCCTGACCCGATTCTTCGTTCAGCTGTTATTTTTGTAAAATTTTATTATGAAAATTTCCCAACATACCCAGAAGTAGAGAGCATGTTACAACAAACCCCAGATTCAGCAATTACCCAGATTTCCACCTTTCTTCATCTGTATCCTGAATTCTGCTCCTTCTTACAGCAAATCCCAGACATCATGTCTTTCCAGTCCCTCATACTTCAGGAAACATCTCGAAAAACATAGGCATGTCTTACATAACTGAAGTTTCATTGTCACTCTTTAAAAAAAAATGTTATTCCTTAATATTGTCTAAATCACAGTCCATTTCAGAATTCCCCTATTTCTCAAAACTATCATCTTTGGTTGGGTGGCTTGAGTCAACAGGTAAAAAAGAGCCACATTTGGTTGTTAATGGACTTACGCCCCTCTTCACGTAAAGAAGAGCCTCTCACTTTCTTCTTAACACCACTGACCTGCTACAGAAATCAGGGTGGTTGTCCATCAACCTGAATCTTTCAGTCTATCCCAGTGACCTCCCTCCTAACCGCCACCCTCTGATAGCGTGGCAAGATTTCCTTTCCTTTGATGCCCATGGTTCTTGGTTATGCTGCTTCGAAGAATGAAGAGGTAGACCAGATGAAGAGTGGTGGACAGCAGAGCAAAGTTTATTGAGCCGTAGTATAAAGATCCCCAAAGAGAGGGGAGCCAAGAGGGTTGCCGATTTGATGGTTAAATCTAGAGTGAAAAGAAGAGCCATATCTACCCCAATGTTCATAGCAGCAATGTCCACAATCACCAAACTGTGGAAAGAGCCAAGATGACCGTCAACAGACGAATGGATAAAGAAGATGTGATCCATATATACAATGGAATATTACTCGGCCATCAGAAAGGATGAATATCCAACTTTTGTATCAACATGGACGGGTCTGGAGGAGATTATGCTGAGTGAAATAAGTTAAGCAGAGAAAGTCAATTATCATATGGTTTCACTTACTTATGGGACATAAGGAATAACATGGAGGACTCTAGGAGAAGGAAAGGAAAAGTGAATTGGAGTAAATGGAAGGGGAGACGAACCATGAGAGACTGTGGGCTCTGAGAAACAAACTGAGGGTGATGGAGGGGAGGGGAGAGGGGGGATGGGTGAGCCTGGTGGTGGGTATTAAGGAGGGCATGTATTGCATGGAGCACTGGGTGTGGTGCATAAACAATGACTCTTGGATCACTGAAAAAATAAAAGAAAGAAAAATCTAGAGGTTTTTATGGGTGTGTGGGCTGTTTTAATATGACTAACCCTCCCTGCACCTGTCACCCAATCGGGTTTTTGTCGACATGTTCATCCACCAGTCCGGTAGTTGTTCACGTGGGAAAGAGTAGAGGGCTGCTTCCTGGGGGGTGTTTTGTAGCCTCGGAGACCAAGAGTGCATGTGATCGCCATTGTAATAACATACACCAGCCAGCCTCAGGCCACCAGATCCAGCTCTTTGTTTAAATATCCCACTGGCTGTCGAGCTGGGTTAGGACACCCAACACCATTTCCTTCTGTCACATACAAGTAAGTCCTCCCAGTAGGAAGACTTAAAGCTGGGGCATGGAGTAAAGCCTAGAATAACAGGATGAGGTCTTTTTCTTTTTAAGGGTAGTTTCCTCTTAGGAGGGGAGGGGGGAGCCTTGTCCCTGCCTGCCTTTCTTCCAACTATCCTCCATCAGTAGGAAGTTGGGCTTGAACAAGAAGACGTTATTTGCATTGTGTGCAGACACTGCTACTCCAAACCACAAACTTGGCCCAGTCTGGCCCCGACTTAACCTTCTCCAATATATGCACAACAATCCATCCATAGACCTTCCATTGTAACCAAACAGAACTATTTAACATTTGTCAACCAGCCTTTATCTCCCATCTCTTTACCTCTGCTTTTCCCACTGACCTTCATGTTAAGAGCTACTTAACATCGTGTGGAATGTATTGAGTTTATTAAGGTGTGACCCTCAAAGCTCACACTCGGAGAGCCCAGACTTTGACCAGAACCTGAATTTCATACCAGTGCCCTTCCACCAAATCCAGAGCCAACCCCTCGGCCCCTTCCTTGCCCACAGTACCAAGCTCTGCCTGGGTTTATTGACTTCCCCTCCCTGCTATCATTTCTTTTGACTGCTCTGCCATCAATGCCCAGAACGCTTGGTCCATCCATCCCACTCACTGTCCAAGTCCAGGATCCACCCTGTTGTCTCTGCCGCTACTACAGGCTGCTTCGAGGAAAAAGAGAAGCACACAGATCACTGTCACTGGACGTAGAGTTGCCCACCACAGCTGGGTGCCATTGTTACCCACCGATCCTGTTACTTGTCACTAGTCATCAATTTCCATCCTTTGCTCATTAGCTCCTTCTTAGAAATAGACAGAGGACTATAGCTCAGGTATTTTGTAGAAAATCCCTCTATTGGGATTTGTCTGATGTTTTTGTCATGGTTACACTGGGGTTACGAGTTTTGGAGGAAAGAAGAGGTAAAGTGCCATTTTTATCACACCATGTCAAGTGTATGTATTGTCAACAGAACTCATCACTGTTGGTGTTGAGCATGATCACCTAGCTGTGTTGCTGTATGTCGGTTTTCTCCACTCTAAAGTTTCTCCCACCCCTTTCCATATGGTACTCTCTGGAAGGAAATCATTATATGCAGTCCACACTGAAGATGTTGGGCATTGTGCTACATCAGTGTGGACCCACGGGTATATTTATTTTAGGTTATAATCCAATGCTATTGTATTTGTTGCTCAGATTGTTCAAGCTTTGGGGGCTCTTTCCATTGGCTCCCTTTTGTCTCTTTGACTCTAAATTTTTCTGAATAAATGGCTTTCCACAAATGTACTCATGTACATTCTCACCAGTTATACCTGTGATCGTCTTTTCCCCAATCCCTCGCCAACACAGTAGTTAACAGATTTTTTACCTGTGCCAATCAAATAGGCAACCAATGCAATTTCATTTTAGTTATACTTTATATATCTCGTATTATGAATTAGGTAAAACAAAGGTTCATGGTTAAGGACCATGTGCATTTTGTGTGTGTATGTGTCTCATCTCTTAATATCCTTTGCCACCTTTTCACTGAGAAGTTAGTCTTTTATACTGATTCTTAGGAACTCAAATAAAGTATGAAAATCATGTACTCACATATGTTTCCCTTACTTAAGTATTAAACCCTGGAATCAAGAACTGTATTCCATACATGTTTATGGTTTCAGTCAAGGCAGAAAGCCTGGCAAGTGATATATATTCAAGAAATATTATTCCCCCACCAGGGCACCTGGGTGGCTCAGTTGGTTGAGCATCTGACTCTTGGTTTCAGCTCAGATCATCGTCTGAAGGTCGTGAGATTAAGCCCCATGTGGCACTCAGCATTCAGTGCAAAGTCTGCTTGAGATTCTCTTTCCTTCCTCTTCTGCCCAACCCCCACCCCACACACTCTCACTCTCTCTAAAAATAAATAAATCTTAAATATATATATATATATATATTCCTCTACCGAGGAGTTTTCACGTATCTTAGGCTTTTATTCTGAGAGAAACAAAGTTATATGCATTTTTCCACTTAGACATTAAAGGGAAAAGAAACATATCTCAGGATTCTAAGGAGAGCAGAAGACTGAACTCAGTGCTCTTGAGAACAGTTAACATTAGATGTTGGTTCTCCTGGGAGGGATGTAATTGTTTTTTAAGATTTTATTTATTTATTTCAGAGAGAGACAGCGAGAGAGGGACCACAAGCAGGGGGAGTGGGAGAGGGAGAAGCTGGCTTCCCGCCGAGCAGGGAGCCTGATGCGGGGCTCAATCCCAGGACCCTGGGAACATGACCTGAGCCGAAGGCAAACAGTTAACACCTGAGCCACCCAGGCACCCCTGGAAGGGATGTAATTTTTAAAAGCACCTTGAACTTACCAATGGTTTTTCTTTATCCTTACCCACGCTGAAGAAAGTAAAGCTCAAAATACTCTTTTTCTTGGTGAGTAGGTTAGTATTAGATTAGATGCAATCCTCCCTCCCTTCAGAAAAGCATAAAAACTGCTCTAGGCCAAATGATAACCTTTTGTCCTTTCCTCTCCCCCATCTTCCTAGTTCTCCATCTTTCAAGGTCACACTCCCTTAGAAAATTTGATGAGCATCGTAGACCCTCTCTCTACAAATATTTGCATATGGAGAAAATTTTCCCATACAGTTCCATGGAGCTCATGAGAACCTCAGAGCCTGCCCACAGTCATCTGGGCAAAGATTCCTAACCTGGG
The DNA here is from genome assembly GCA_002007465.1 of Ailurus styani. Taxonomy (NCBI): domain Eukaryota; kingdom Metazoa; phylum Chordata; class Mammalia; order Carnivora; family Ailuridae; genus Ailurus; species Ailurus styani. The sequence continues at coordinate 1,731,206 of LNAC01000287.1, read as the reverse complement.
TCCGTGGACATGGATGGTTCATGGAAAGGTGGCTACTTTCCTCCCACATGACCTTGAGAAAGTTACTCATCCTCTCTATGACTTGGTGTCCTCTGCGAAAAATGGAAGCTAAAAATATCATTGCCTCACAGGACTGGTGACCTTGATGAGGATCGGATGAAGTGGTATGCACAGACACTTATCCAATACCTGCATCTGCTCGGTGTTCAGTAACTCCCTGACCATCTGCTGGCAGTGTCTAGGTCCACAGCACCAGAGACTACAGCTCACTAGCAGGTCCTTGGAGAATCCCTCTAGGAAAATCGTCATTGCCCAAGCAGGAGTCTTCATTATGCGGCCACGCTCACTGACTACCACAAATTACCCATCCTATTTTTAGCCTAGTGAGGATTTATTTCACCTTTATTATTTGGCAGGACCCAGAGAGACATCATCGGTCTTTTCCAGGGCCTGGTAGTTCCAGTTCTGGTATTCACTGTTCATTTTCTCCATCACTCCCTCCTGGTTTCACCAAACAAATAAGAATGGTTTAACATTCCCTTGAAAAAGAAACATTTCCAAACCAGTCCTGGGGTGGTTTACCTCACCAGCTTCCTAAACAGGCTGATGAGAATCAGCCACACAAAATGATTTCAAGTTCCGAGACCCCAGCCTGCAGGGAGAGCATCTGAAGATGGGGTTTTGGAGCCATGACTCTGCAGAACATCCTTCTCTGTGAGTTTCATCACGGGGAGCATTTTAGACATAGAGGTGCAGCAGCCCACCGGCCCCACCTACTCTACCTCACCAAGGAAAAGGGCACATGAACTTCAAAACCATTGCATGAATATTCATGTATGTTCTATCTGTTGTGCCCCTCCAGGATCCTGAGACACTCTGTTTGCCCAGGCTGCTGACTCCAACACAGACCTGGGGGCCAGAGAGGTGCCAGGTGACTGGAAAGCATTTGACCATGAGCTACGCATCTCTTAAAGTAGAGAGATACTCCTTCATTCATTCCCTTACAGATTTTTACTAAGCACCTACCAAGCTCCAGACCTGTTTTCATCACCAGGGGGTACAGCAGTAAACAGGACAGATAACATCCTTGGTCTTGTGGAACTTATATTCTGATTGGAGAATATAGAATTAAAAAAAACAATACAGAAAATACGCAAGATCATTGCAGGTAATGATGAATTCTAAGGAAATGAAAGAGGGCGATAAAACAGGAAAGTGGGGGGAGCATGATGTTAGGCTGGAAGGTAATGCAAGTCTTCTCTTAATCCATCTTAACCTTCCTGCTCACAAACACTTTCTTCCTTTATCTTTATCTTTCTCGTCGTTTGAGCAGTGACTTAAATGACGAGAAAGAATCCATCACAGACACCCAAGGAAAGAGCCTTCGGGGTGGTGGAAACAGCTGGTACAAAGGCAGGACTGATCTCAATGTGGCCTGGGGACAGACAGGCCCACCAGGGAGCGCATTGAGAGAAGGGGAAGGTATGCCAAACCTTGTCACAGAGGTGGGGCACGGGCACGGGCCACTTCATCTGCCTGACAGACTCTGTCTAGAGTGAGTTGTTTGACAAGAAGAAGCCATGGGAGGGTTTGAAGCAGATTTCAGATCTGGAGGACTTTGGTTTGGGCACCTGAGTGGATGGGAGCCACATTAACTAAGATGAGAAAGATAAAGGAAGAAAGTGTTTGTGAGTAGGAAGTTTAAGATGGATTAAAAATTCCATTTTTGGGGGCGCCTGGGTGGCTCAGTGGGTTAAAGCCTCTGCCTTCGGCTCAGGTCATGATCTCAGGGTCCTGGGATGGAGTCCCGCATCGGGCTCCCTGCTCAGCATGGAGCCTGCTTCCTCCTCCTCTCTCTGCCTGCCTCTCAGCTTGCTTGTGATCTCTCTCTGTCAAATAAATAAATAAAATCTTTAAAAAAGAATTCCATTTTCGGGTGCCTGGGTGGCCCAGTTGGTTGAGCGTCTGACTCTTGTTTTTGACTTAGATCATGATCTTGGGTCATGGGATCAAGCCCCCCATCAGTCTCCTCACTGAGTGGGGAGTCTGCTTGAGATTCTGTCTCCCTCTGCCCCTCCCCCCACTCCTGCGCACTCTCTCTCAAATAAATAAATAAATAAATCTCTTTTTTTATTCCATTTTAGACCTCTTAAATTTAAGATGCCTGTCAAACAGTCTTGAAGAGTCCAGAGGCTACTGAATTGATGAGTCTGGTGTTCAAGAAAGAAGTCAGAACTAGACATATAAATTTGGAAGTCGTCAGCTAGCGAATGGCATTTATAGCCATGAAACCGGGTGAGATCACTGAGGGCAAAAAGAGAGAGAAGAAAAGGGGCTTCAAACTGTAGAGCCCAGGAGAGAGAGCCGGCAAAGGAAACCAAGAAGGAAGTCAATGTAACAGGAGTAAAACCAGGAGAGAGTGGTGAAAAAACAAAAACAAAAACCAGAACAGATGGTGTTTCAGGAGGAAGTGGTCCACCACTAAATGCTACAGTGAGACCAAGGAAGATGAAGCCCCAGCCCTGGTTTTGGGCAAATGGGAATCACCGGTAATCTTGACACCAGTCATTTCAGTCATGTGGTAGAGAAGAAGGCCAGATGGTAGTGGTTGAGGACAGGGCTGTGGTTAAACAGGATGGGCAATTTCGAAGAACTTTTGCTGTAAGCGAGAGCAAAGAATCGGGCCAGTTGCTAGAGAACAATATGGACTCAGGATTTTTTGTTTGGTTGGTCAGCTGGTTGTTTTTAATGATGGGGCACTCATGGACCTATTGGTGGGAATGACCTAGTTGAAGGGGGGGGACACTGATGATCCCAGAGACAGAAAGGAAGCTACTGGAATGAAGTCCTACAACTACTCTGCAAACCCTTTCAAGGATGTTTAAGAACAGCTTCCTCTGAGGTAAGATTAAATGCAATATATGGAGTGTCCCAGAGTATGATACTACACCTAGAGCCCTGCATGGGGGGAGGCTGGGAGGGTTGGGAAGGTGGGGGGAAAAGAAGCAGGAGAGAAGAAAGAGAAACTAGCATTCACTGGGCAGTATCCCTGTGATGGGCAGGCATAGGAACTATGTGGTGCTTTTGTCCTTTTTTTTTTTTTTAAGGTTTTGAGTATTTATTGCCTTTGTTTTCACTTTGATTATGGTAAAATATACATAACATAAAATTTAGCATTTTAACTAAATGATACAAATGCAGTGGCATTTACTACTTCACACTGTTGTGCAACCATCACCACCATCCATCTCCAGAACTTTTTCATCATCCCAAACAGAAGCTCTGTCCCCATTAAAAGGTAACTCCCATTTCCTCCTCCTCCCAGTGCCTAGCAATCTCTACTTTTTACCACTGTGAACTTCCCTCTTCTAGGTCCCTCAGATAAATCCAATTGTGCAGTATTTATCCTTTTACCTTTGACTTTTTCCATGGAGCGCGTTTTCAAGGTTCACCCACAATAAAGCCTGGATCTGAATTTCATTCTTTTTCATGGCTGAATAACATTCTGTCGTATGTATCTACCATAATTTGTTTACCCATTCATCTGTTGGTGGACATTTGGACCGTGTTCACCTTTTGGCTCCTGTGAAGAGTGCTGCTATGAACATCAGTGTACAAATATCCAAGTCCCTGCTTTCTGTTTTTGTGGGCACATATCTAGAAGTGGTCCCATTTATTTTTTGCTTAATGCTCATAGCCTTCCATAGACAGATATTCTCCAGAACAGGGCTGGCTTCCTTCCTTCTTCCCTCACTAGGGATTTGTATGCTTCTAGCTTCCAAGACAATCCCCAAACTGGATATTGTCCATTGCTTTTGCTCTCGGCCAGACTCAGCGTCCAGATGAGCTTCTAGCCCTCAGCGTCCAGCCATCCAGCTTCTGCTTCTGCAGAAGGGAATCATTCACAGGCCCTAGTGAACAGAGGAGAAGAAGGGGCGTCAGACCATTTCTCTTCCTCTCCCCGTGGTGCCGTGACAGTGAGGCCCTGATGTACTGCCTAGGGCTGGTTGGGTGCAAACGCTTAACGCATTTGCCTGTAGGAGAACTTCATCCCATTCTTCAGATCTCTCCAAGTCAGAACAGAGCTTTCTCTCCTAAATTGTGCTGCTTCTGGAAAGAGCTAAAACCTGAACTTTCCAGGCAAAATAAGTCCTCTGATAACAAGTGACAATACCACGGCCATGGATATTTTGGATGTGCGAAAACCTAACACTGTAAATGCTAGAAGTTATCACGTTAGCATGATAATAGGCGGAGGAAGGAAAGTTATTTGCAGAAACCAAGTAAATCAGTATGCAACCACTTTTTAATAGTGAAAATTTTGAGGATCCTGGGTTAAACGTCTGCCTTCGGCTCAGGTCATGATCCCAGCATCCTTGGATCCAGCCCCACATCAGTGGGGAGTCTCCTTCTCCCTCCCCACTTTGCCCCTCCCCCTCTACCCCCATGCCCCTCCTCCCACGGCCCCCACCCCACACTTGGTGCTCACACGTCCGAGCTCTCTCTCTTTCTCAAGTAAAATAAAATCTTTTAAAATTTTTCCAAAAAAAGTGAAAATTTTAAACTGCTCTGTAGGAAACAAGATAGTCTTTACTTTAAGATATAAAAGTATATTGTGATTCAAAAATAGCTGGTCTCAGCATTGTTTTTGGTTTTTTTTTTTTTTAAGATTTTATTTATTTATTTGACAAAGAGAGAGAGATCACAAGTAGGAAGAGAGGCAAGCAGAGAGAAAGGAGGAAGCAGGTTCCCTGCCAATCAGGGAGCCCGATGCGGGCCTCGATCCCAGGACCTGAGCCGAAGGCAGAGGCTTTAACCCACTGAGCCACCCAGGCACCCACCCAGTCTCAGCATTGTTTCAGCAAAGTTTCCCTGAAAATAGAATTTTGCTTTCTTTTTAAAATTCTGATCTGCATGATTCTACAGAACTTGGTTCTGTTTACACAAATCATCCTGGAATAAAAGGCAAGTTAGTGGCCCAAGGCGGTGGGGAAATTAGGTTCTTTATTAATATTTCTGACTCCCTTCGGGATTGCAAGAAGCTATGGGGACCCCAGGATAAGTCCCAGTGGTAGGGAGGGGGTGAGGGAAGGGCAGGAGTTGGGACCTTCATCAGAGACACAGGCCATCCCTGTACCAGCATATAATCCTCCCGCCGCCCTCAGCTGCCCCCATCTGCCCCCGCCCCAGCCCCCAGCCGCCACGCAGCCACGAGGCACAGTGCTTCTTCTGGGAGGCAGCAAAGCGCATTTTTCTTTCTCATTTTCTGTCTTTCCTTTCTGTTTTTATAAACTTTCAACTGATCTTAAATTTATCTTACTTTCCTAATACAGTTTTAATATATTCTGTTTCTCAATCATTAACACAGGAGGTATTTTTCCTGGAATTTTATGAGGTTTTGCTGTTTTTATTGTTGTTTTGCTTGTTTATTTTTACTCTTGTTTGATTCTGTCTAGAACTTTTTCCGAAATGGGGTCTTTGTTTGTTTTGTTTTTTAGTTTCCCTGATATCTTTCTGGAGTATTTTATTGCAGTTATATTTGTTAACTTACTTTTTTTTCCCATTCCTCTTCAATAAATACTTTCAGTTTAGCTTTCAGATTATATTTTCTTGAACTTATTTAATGAAACTAATACTTCCATGTACAGTTAAATAAAACTTACATCAGTCTTCGGATGATTATTGACTTCCTATGTCCACTTTCAGTAGTCTGTCCTCTGGAAAATCAGTGGGGCAGACTATACTCATACAGTAGTTCATATTATACCCTTGTCTGGATCCTTTTATTTGGAAAGATCCTTTATCTATCCCACTTAAATTCCTATATGGTATACATAAAAAATTACAAAAGCTTTAAGAACTAATATTCAGATAATTTTTAATTCTATAAATGTGTTCTTTCCCATTGAAGTCAGGAATAAGGCAAGAATGATTCCTATCATATTATTACTCAATACTCTTTTGTTAAGACCAGCAAATGAAATCAGGCTAGGGAAACAAAGATGCATAAATATTAGGAAAGAAGGGACAAAAAAAGATGGCAGGTTAAAGATGGTATCTTGGATCACCCAGAATGTCCAAGAGAAACCTTTTTTCTTTTCTTTTCTGTTTCTTTTCTTTCCTTCCCTTTACTTTTCTTTTCTCTTCTTTTTTAAAAGATTTTATTTTTAAGTAATCTCTACACCCAATGTGAGGCTCAAACTCACAACCCTGAAATCAAGAGCCTCACTCTCCGTGGACTGAGCCAGTCAGGCACCCCAAGAAAATGATGTGCTTAAAGCAGAAACTTCAAAAACACAGAAAAACACAGAGAATGTCACAACAAAACTCATCCGTAATCCTTCTCACGGCAGAAAACTATCATTAAAACTAACAATGCTGTTTATATCTTCATTATGCTTTGCACATATGAGTGTATCTGTGTGTGTAATACCTTTATTCAAAACATCTACTATTTATACCGCCATTGAATTTTAGGTAAAATATGAAATGATCCTCAGTAGAAGATTCTTGGTATCACCCTGGCCAGAATTTAGTCTCTGCTCTGAGAAGGATGATGAGGGCAGACCACAGGGATACAAAGCTGACCCACAATTCTACAACCTGGAAGCTGCAAAACACAAAATATTTAAAGCTCATTTGGTAACAAACCTTGACCTGCAATGACATGAGGCTAGTCAGTCTTAATTACTGTTAGTATTCATATCATATGCAAATAGATCACTGCCTGGCAATGGGAACTTCCTTCGGCCCCACTGGGGAGTTTTATACTCTGTGTCACCTTCCTAAAATCCAAAATATTCTGAATTCTGAAACACAAATGGCCCCCAGGGCTCTGGGTAAGGGATTTTGTACCTGCCCTATGCTGGGCGGTGTCCAGGCATGCCAAAAACATAACCACCTGCATGCAACCGTGCATGAGTTCACAAAACTGAAATGGCAATACACATGCATAAGAAAAACTTCCAACCTTTCAAACAAGCCTTTAAACAAAGAGGTAGCCCTGGTCTGCACTGACATGAAGAGAGATACACCCTCCTGCCTATGACTAGTTAATATGTGTGTCCCCAAATAGTACAGGTTCATGTTTGATGGATATAGACTTGACCTAAAATACAAAAGAGATGAAAATACAGAAGAGATGTGCTTGACAAAGGGAGAAGGAAAAATAATTATCTGTAAGTCCTATACAGTAGACTCTTCCCTTTGTAAGCATCAGCGACTTCATATGAATTAAGAATAAAAGAAGTCAATCATCTGCCGTTTAAGAAAAGTCTAGACTTGGGCGAGCCACCTTTTGGGCACTGGGCTCTCTCTCAGTCTGTTTTCTTCTCTATTGTTCTATTCTCGGGCAGGCTCTTTTTTTTTTTTTTTTTTTAAGATTTTATTTATTTATTTGACAGAGAGAGAGAGATCACAAGTAGGCTGAGAGGCAGGCAGAGAGAGAGGAGGAAGCAGGCTCTAGGCTGAGCAGAGAGCCCGATGTGGGCCTCGATCCCAGGACCCTGAGATCATGACCTGAGCTGAAGGCAGGGGCTTTAACCCACTGAGCCACCCAGGCGCCCATCTCTGGCAGGCTCTTTCCACACAGTGGGAGAGATGGCCACTGGCATGTTCCGTTTACGGTCCCTCCAGGCTGCAGTCCCAGGAGGCAAGAGAGAGATCGCCTCTCCTCACGCATCCATCTCAGTCCCGTAAAATGATCTAGCCTGGCCCTGCTGGCGTCTCAGCTCGTACCTGTTGTAAGGAACGGGGACCGTCGGCCAGCATGAGGCACAACTTGGGCTTTGTCACTGATGACCACGCAGGAGTCACATGGGATGGGAGAAGGGGAATCACAAAAGCTAAAGGTACCAGGGCAGATTAATTTAAAAAAACAAAATAAACAAAGGATTATCTGTGTCTAGCCCGACACGAGACTCCTCCTCCTAAGAGAGACCCTTCGCTTTGCCGAGGAGGCTAGGCAGTCAGGAAGGGATGCTGAATTGTGCGGAGGACTTACAGAGGATCAGAGGAGCCTCCAGGCGCCCAGGCACTCCTGGGTCCCGAACGTGGACGTCTCTGAGCATGAAAGAGCTACGATAATCAGTGGAGGGAATTTCAGAGGCATCGTGTAGGAAAGAGCTTTCAAAGGGCCTCATGCTAAATTAGGCGAGTCTTACGATGTTTAAAGAGAAGTGGGCGCCTGGGTGGCTCAGTGGGTTAAAGCCTCTGCTTAGGGCTCAGGTCATGATCTCAGCTTCCTGGGATCGAAGCCCGCATTGGGCTCTCTGCTCAGCAGGGAGCCTGCTTCCTCCTCTCCCTGTCTCTCTGCCTGCCTCTCTGCCTACTTGTAATCTCTCTCTCTGTGTCAAATAAAGAAAATAAAATCTTTAAAAAAAAAAGAGAGAGAGAAGTGCGTTGCTGGAAGGAATGAAGAGTATTACAGGCAAAGGTGCAGCGTTTATCTATGTCAGTGATCTTGCCCCTGGCAAGTCAGAATACCCTTCTCGTGAGTAGTTCCCTTCTTCTTCTGAAGACGAGAAATGTTTGGAGCTCTTCTGAACTGAGGCAAGCTTGTGAGGACAGGCTCATGTTTGACGGACATAGCCCTGCTCTAAAATACAGAAAAGAGATGCTTGACTAAGGGAGGGTGGGGGACAGATCCTTTATGATCTCTGTGTATCAACCTGACTTAATATGAATTAAGCACAAAATTAACCTGTTGGGTCATTTCGACAAATGTTTAGAAGAAGGAGAAAATTTTCTGACCGAGGCTTAATCCTTTTATAATTCTGATATTCGGGGACCAAGAGCATCCTATATGCAAGCTTCCATAGCTTTCTAAATAACTTGCTGAAGGTTGCCTGAGAAATGATGTGTCGATGTTCCAGCAGAGGCGGATGCAAAGGCCACAGGACTGAGTCTGCAACTTTTCTGCAAAATTAAGTTACAGTTGCTGTTTGCAAATCGTGGCAGAAGAAATCTTCCAATAGATGCTACTTACTCAGTCATGCGCCCACACCTTGATAATTCCTATGTTACCTTGATAATTCCTATGATTATATTTTGGACCACCCTTTGTTTTGTCCTTGAAGGACAAAGATTAAGTCTTAAATGCGGAAGTCAGAGAAAGAGACGACACATTTTGCCTGGCCTAGAATATTCATTATGCCTGACCTAGAATATTCCGGATCTGCTGAGTTAGATGCGTCCAAAGCTGGATAACCTCCAGCTATAGACCAACCCCTAATCCGTTATCACTTACTGCAGATTAAAGAAGAGAATAAATGGACGTCATAACATGTTGGGCATTTGCACAAATTGGGAATTCTCACAACACTGAAAGGAAGGTATTATCCCTATTTTAATAAGTAAGCAAAATAAGACTCAAAGAACTTTACTTGCTTTCCCATGACCATTGGCCCAAAAGAAGTAAAGCCAGGGTTCTAGAACTGAACCATGTGATTTCAAAGCCTGAGCAAAACTCCGCCTGGCTTCATTCTGGGTGGTGTCTTTGGGGGAATAATTAAGCTATATAACACCTAGCCTTTGGTTTTCTGTTACAAATCCTCCTCTCCTTACCAAATATAGACTTATGATCATGAAGACAGAATGGAAAAAGCACAATCCAAGGAGCTGAGAAAGCAGAAGAACTGAATACAACTTTTGCCCACCAGCACTTCACAGACTACCTGGGGAAAGAGAACCCAAATATGAAACAATAAACAACAACGTAAGAATGGTTGTTGGGCTGAGCAACCAGAGAGCAGAGAAGACTCAGAGGACAGTGAGAGAGACTCTCAGCAACCCCCTTGTCCATTTCCCCATCCTTAGTAAGACAACTCCCCCTGCCCTCCTACCTGGGACTACAGCCACCTGGAATCTAGACTACATTTCCCAGCATCTCTTGCAGCTCAGCGTGACCAAACTCTATCCAATGGGATGAAAGCAGATATGACAAGTGCAGTTTCAGGGGAGGATTCTTAAAGGAAAAGAACAATACCGCATGTCATCCCTTCCACTTTCCTGCCTGTTGGCACTTTGGCAGCCTTATGGAATCATGAGGTGGAATTGGGAGTGGAAGTCGCTCAGGGCAGAGCTATAAGATGGAGGAAGCCCAGAGATCTGACTGCGTGGCACAGCCTCTGCTCTGGACTGCCAACCTCCATTCTTTCATGAGAAAGAGAAATAAATGTCTATAAATTTAAGTCATTGTTATATTGGGGTTTTGTCATTGCAGGCAAAGTTAATCTTAACTACTAAAAGGACACGGTTGTATTGTCCCTCCTTTCCCCCCAGATCCTACTGTGTCTTTTAGCAAGTCACCTAACCTTTCCCAGTGTGGCTGGAAGAACCCAACAAGACAAACCAGTGAAAGCAGAAGAAAGAGCTTGGAGATTTTGGTTGTCCTGTTGCAACACAGTATGGCAGGCAGGAGAGGAGCACTGGGGGAGGGGCTCTCGGGGAGGCTGGGGGGTGAAGAAAAGAAAAGAGCTATCCAAACAAGACTATTCAACTTACGAACTTAAAATGCAATGCTTTAAGAATTCAGAGAAAAGAAAGTCTGTATGCTGGAGGAAGTGGTTAAGGATTTGATTTAGGACATGAAGTATGAGGTGGGCATTAAGGAACGAATCCAATTTACTTCGAAGTTGTGACTCTTTCATTTGTTTTAAGCTTTTATTTTAATTCCAGTTAGTTAAAATACAGGGCTATATTAGTTTCGGGTGTACAATATAGTGATTCAACCCTTCCCTACATCACCCAGCGCTGATCACAGCAAGTGCCCTCCTTAATCCCCATCACCTATTTCACCCATCCCCTCACCCGCTCCACCCTGGTAACCATTAGTTTGTTCTCTAAAATTTAGAGTCTGTTTCTTGATTTCTCTCTCAATCTTATTTTTTCCCTTTGCTTGCTTGCTTGTTCCTTAAATTCCACACATGAGTGAAATCATATAGTATCTTTCTTTCTCTGACTGATTTCGCTTAGCAGTATGCACTCTAGCTACCCCCAGGTCACTGCAAATGGCAAGATTTTGTTCTTTTTTATGGCCAAGTAATATTCTGTTATATATACCACATCTTTGTTCATTAATCGATGGATACTGGGACTGCTTCTATATCTTGGATATTGTAAATAATGCTGCTATAAACATTTGGGTGTGTGGATCCCTTTGATTTAGTGTTCTTGGATCCTTTGGGTAAATACCCAGTAATGCAATTGCCTGATCATAAGGTAGTTCTGTTTCTGCAAAAACTCAGTCAAGGAACTCACAAAAAGGGCACCTGGGTGGCTCAGTGGGTTAAAGCCCCTGCCTTCAGCTCAGGTCATGATCTCAGGGTCCTGGGATGGAGCCCTGCATCAGGCTCTCTGCTCAGTGGGGAGCCTGCTTCCTCCTCTCTCTCTGCCTGCCTCTCAGCCTACCTGTGATCTCTCTCTCTCTCTGTGTCAAATAAATAAATAAAATCTTTTTTAAAAAATGAACTCACAATAAATTAATATAATATAATATAATATAATATAATATAATATAATATAATATAATATAATATAANGAACTCACAATAAATTAATATAATATAATATAATATAATAACATATGCCTAAAAGGTGGGGAGGAGAGGAGAAAAGAATGGGTTCAAACTTAAATGACCGTCAACTTAACATAGACTGCTATATGCAGAACAGTTTCTAACAGTAACCATATATCAAACCATATATCAAAAACCAGTAATAAATATGCAAAGAATAAAGAGAAAGGAATCCAAACATAACCCTAAAGAAAATCAGCCACACAAAGAAGACAGACAAGAAAGGATCAGAGAAAATCTCCAGAAACAACCACAAAACAAGAAATAACATGGCAATAAATACATATCTATCAATAGTTACTTTGAATGTAAATGCATTAAATGCTCCAATCAAAACACATGGGGTGACAGAATGGATAAAAATAACCAAGACCCATCTATATACTGCCTACAAGGGACCCATTTTATTTTTTTAAAGATTTACTTATGTATTTGAGAGAGAGCATGGGGGGAGGGAGGAGGCGGAGGGGGAGAGGGATAGAGAAGCCCAAGCAGACTGACCTCCCTGAGCGCACAGCCTGATGCAGGGCTGGATCCCCCCACCCTGAGGTCACGACCTGAGCCAAAACCAAGAGTCAGCCGCTTAACCAACTGTACCACCCAGGCACCGCCACGAGACCCATTTTATTTATTTTTATTTTTTAATATTTTATTTATTTGAGAGCGAGAGAGCAGGAGCAGGGGGAGAGGCAGAGGGAGTGGGAGAAGCAGGCTCCTCAGTGAGCTAGAAGCCAAAGTGGGGCTCGATCCCAGGACCCCAGGATCATGACCTGAACCAAAGGCAGATGCTTAACCAACTGAGCCACCCAGGCGCCCTCCCCCTGCAAGAGACCCATTTCAGACCTAAAAACACCTGCAGATTGAAAGTGAGAGGACGGGGAAGCGTCTATCATGCAAGCTGTTGTCAAAAGCAAGCTGAAGGGGCACCTGGGTGGCTCAGTGGGTTAAAGCCTCTGCCTTCGACTCAGGTCATGATCTCAGGGTCCTGGGATGGAGGCTCGCATTGGGCTCTCTGCTCAGCAGGGAGCCTGCTTCCCCCTCTCCCTCTGCCTGCCTCTCTGCCTACTTGTGATCTGATCTCTCTCTCTGTGTCAAATAAATAAATAAAATCTTAAAAAAAAAAAAAGAAAACAAAATGATTACAGCTGAATGGTGTGGGCACACAGTTCTCAGCAAATCTTCTGTATTACCCTAAATGAGTAAAAGCCGCCATCTTGAATGATAAATCCCCTAGCCTTCTGGAATGGCTTTGCAGTGGGTTGGATGCTTCTGTCTCTTCATAATGCATATGTTGAAACCCAGTCCGCAGTGTGATGGTATTTGGAAGTGGAGGCTTTGGAAAGTGATGAAAATATGAAGGCAGAACCCTCACAAATGGGATTTGTGCCCTATAAGGGAGAACCGGAGGGTTTCCTTGCCCTTTTTTCCCCAGGAAGATGCAGCGAGAAGAGAGCCATCTATAAATCAGGAAGTGGGATCTCACCGGACACCCAATCTGTCGGCACCTTGACCTCAGACTTCCCAGATGAGAAGCAAATTTCTCCCAACAGAGAAGCAAATTTCTGCTGTTTTTAAGTCACCCAATCTGTGGGTTCTATTATAACAGCCTGAACGGACTAAGGTTCTAAACCAGTGCATAGCCAAAGCCAAACAAACCAACCAACCAAAGAAACTAGCAGATCAAAGCCACACTTGCACACATGTTCTGTCGCAGTGTTCTCAGAGGAGGCACATGGGAAGCAATGGCTAGGCTGGATTTCTCAAAAACAAAGTAGAGAGACGCCTGGGTGGCTTGGCTGGTTAAGCGTCTGCCTTCAGCTCGGTCATGATCCCCGGGTCCTGGGGTGGAGTCCCACATGGGCTTCCAGCTCGCGGGGAGCCTGCTTCTCCCTCTGCCTGTTGCTCCCCCTGCTTGTGCTTGCTCTCTCTGACAAATAAGTAAATGAAATATTTAAATAAATTAATTAATAAATAAAGTAAAATACAAAGAAAGCAGAAAGAGGGAGAGTTGTTACGAATGCCTTTGTTCTGACAACAGGTGTCAAGTGAAAAACCTTCATCATCTGGGGCAGTGGGATGAAGTGGGGGATAAAAGTCACCCACACTTTGATTCAGAAGCCCTTGGAGCCCTATGCGTGAAATAAGATACCTCCCGAATCTATCCCAAGAGGAGGGAAATGGGAGGAAGAGAGGGCAATGGATTATGTTTCTTTGTCAACAATCAGAAGTCGAGAGACTCTACCCCAGCCTCATCCTATGGTGATGATTCTCTCTGCATTCTATTTATTTCATCACTTATCGCTGTATGGAGTTGTCTTATGCAATTGTTCAATTCCTTTTTTCTTGTCTACCCTACCACCTCCAGAATATAAGCACTAAGAAGGACTTTTTCGTAGTCACTGCTATGTCTTCAGTACCCAGGACATAGTAGGTGCTCAGGAAACAGTGTTGAATGAATAAAGGAGAAAACAAAGGCTGTCAAAGACTTCTTTAATAAAATAAAGGTAACCATGCCCAAATAATCAGTAACTCTGCCGAGAGCTTGGCAATTCAGAATGCTTCATTCCATGAAGATCATGCATAATTAATATATATTTTTTGGTTAGAAAATTTGGGGTGGTATCATGAAAAACCAGCTTTAGTTGTTTCCCTGTTTCTTTTGCGGTATTAATAGCAAAAACAGGGGCGCCTGGGGGGCTCAGTGGGTTGAGCATCTGACTCTTGATTTCGTCTCAGTTCGTGATCTCAGGGTCTTGAGATCAAGCCCCACGTTGGGCTCTGTGGTGGGTATGGAGCTTGCACAGGATTCTCTCTCTCTCCCTCTCCCTGTGCCCAACTACCCCACCCAACCCCTACTACCCACCTCTCAACATACACACACACTCTCTCTCTCTAAAAAAAAAAAAAGAAAGAAAGAGAAAGAAAAAAGGCAAAAAGGTAAATTCTTAGTTGCTTTTGTTAAACTTTTTGTGAACATATGTATTAACCATCTCTTTTATATTCTGTTTTCTGATGCTTTCCCATCTGGAGTCTTGTGACCCTGGAGGACTTCCTTCCCAGGGTGATGAGCCCATAGTCCAACACTGCTTTTTTTTTTTTCCTTCTTCTTCTTCTTCTTTTTTAATTTATTTATTTGTCTTGGAGAGAGAGGGAGAAAGAGAGACAGCAAGCACAACTGGAGGAGTGGCGGGCAGGGGGAGAAGCAGGCTCCCCGCTGAGCAGGGAGCCCGACGCGGAACTCGATCCCAGGACCCTGGAATCATGACCTGAGCTGAAGGCAAGCATTTAACTAACTGAGCCACCCAGGCGGCCCCCAACCCTCCTTGATAGGGCTCTTAAACTCTAAGTCACTATCCGCTGCCCTAATCACCCCCAGAGCCAGGTACTAGACAACTAGGGATGGACCCTATGCCCCAGAGCCCACTGAAATGATTCAAACTAGTCAGTCCTACACCTTTTTACCACGCATCCCCGTTCCTTCCCACAGAAACCACAATAAAGGCCCCTGTCCATGGTTTCTCCCTTCCCTGCTGCTCCAACCAACCCAGGGGCTTCCGCACGTGGGACCCCTGCGTGACATGCCCCTTCCCCTCCTTGGGAGTTGTAACAAACTGTATTTTCAATGGTGATTTCTCCTGATCAGTTGAACTTACTGTACCTCTAATTTTCTATGAATATACAGTATTTCAAAAACAACATACCAGTTATACACTCAGTGGTAAGTAACAGAAAACCCCATCCAAATGACCTTTTTGCCATGAATGACATGTGCTGTGAGTTGAGAGTCAGTTCAGTTGGTTCATTTCAGTCTCCACTGATGTTGTCAAAGGCCCCGATGTCTTCCAGTGTCTCATCTGCCCTTGGCAATGTCAGCTCATGCCTCCATTCCCTGACCCACAGGCTTCCTTATTCCAGCTGAGGGACAGGGACTAGGTCCCTTCTGGAAGCTGTCTCAGGAGAATGCAGCAGCTTCCTTCTGAAGAGATCCAGCAAACGCCTTTGTGAAATTAGGGCATGTCTCCCTCCCTGGCCAACCAAGGGGCTATGTGGATGGGGTTGGGCTGGAGCCATGCGTCCTTCCTTGAATCGGAAGGGCAGGCAGCATACAGGAAGCACGTGAGCTGCACAGGGCAATGCAGGGGGCAGGGGTGGATATCCGAGTGGATCCAGAGCTGTGAGTTAGCAGGAAAGGGGAAGAGCACGCTGAGCGGTACCGTGATGTCCGTGCAATAACATGATAGTGATACAAGTATGAAAAATGAAGAAGTAGCACGAGGCAATAACCTGTGTTTGGAGTAGGTGGTGATTTAAGAAGAGGGGAAACAGGGTGCCTGGCTGGCTCGGTTTGTTAAGCATCTGCCTTTTGCTCAGGTCATGATCCCGGGGTCCTGGGATCGAGCCCCATGTTGTCAAGCTTCCTGCTCAGCGGGGAGCCTGCTTCTCCCTCTCCCTCTGCCTCTCCCCCCACCCCCACCCTGCTCATGCTCGCTCTCTCTCTCTGAAATAAATAAATAAAATCTTAAAAAAAAAAAGGGAGGATAAAACTCACAAAGCAGCTGTAGTATCTATCACATTTGCAAATAAAACCTTCTATCTTCGGTAGCTTTTACTAAATTAGAAGGGGACAATTCACCTCTCATGAGCTATGATCCTGATTTTGAGATGGCTGTTTAAAAAAAAAAAGTCATTACAATTATATTTTTCATTTCTATCTCACATTTGCCTGTCTCATCTTTTAAGGTTGTAAACTTGATGGGAAAAGAGGTCACACAGTTTTATAGCTTAGCGGTATTTAAAATGTCCAGCAGCAGAAAAATCAGGGTACCTTTTAGCCTGAGAATTTTAATGCATGTTTATTGCTTTTTTTCAACAGTTCCTCTCATTCCACACACGCACATAGATGTTAGTCCTCCCTGACTCCCACCCCCAGACACACACGTTCAGTCCAAGGGAAGATGTGCTATCCAGCAAGAGCTCAAGTCTTTACTGCAGTATCGAAGAAGGCTAATGTAATTAGTGTCTAGGGTGGAAGGAATGAAAAAACATGTAATGTAGAAAGACTATTTGTGATCTGCTTCTTGAAAAACTGTCTGCTTGATTTGTATCTTTCTGAGGCTCTCTACAATAGAGGTTCACTCCCCTCTGCCACAGACCCATTTCCAATCACCAGGCTTGGGTGGATTTATGCCTGCTTCCTGATTTAATAGCAACTCCCAGAAGTGCTTTTCAGCTTCATGAGATGGAGGGTGTATTAGACATTCTGCAAGCTAGATCATATTTATCACCAAATTCGAGATAATTGTAAGCAAAGAAGAATAATTATAAAATTCACATATTATGCTACTGATTAGCTCAACCATAATGATTTTTAATATATGAATCACACCTTGATTTTTGCATTTGGTGAAAGTAATGTATGGTATGAAAACTGGCCCAGTGAGCAACATATTATTTGTTCCTTCCGACAAAAGCAGAACAAGAAAATGGATGTGAAAGCACTTTGTGAATCCTAAAGCACTATACAAATGTGAGTTATTGTTATTGATTTCATTAGTTGTTAAGCCTTATTGAAAGGAAGAAAGATAAGAAAAGAACTGCATAGGTTAGCTCATTTTCTTCCTTTACTGGCATTTTGAGTGCATTAGAGTTATCCGTTTGTTTTCTAGGTATTTTACCATGTTCAGGTGGCAAATTCTACCCTAATGAATGTTTTCACTTTTCAAAAAGTGGTCTGCTTTCAATGCAAATTTTGAAATGAGCAAAAGACTTGAACAGGCACTTCACAAAAGCTGTCATACAAATGACCAATAAACATGTGAAAAAATGTTCATGATGAATCAGCAAGAAAATGCAAATCAAATCCACTTTATTTACCATTAACTACATGCCCAACAGATTGGCTAACATTGATGAGAGCTACCAGCATTGAGAACTGGCAAGTATGCAGAGCAACTGGATTCTCCTAGACCATCAATGGGAGTGTAAAGTGGTACCTTTTGGAAAACTATTGAGAGTATCTGCTATGGTTGAATTTATGCACCTCTTATGACCAAACACTCCCAGGCATATACTTTTGGTGGGCGGAATAAAGACCATACCCCTTCCCCAAAGCTATCTACCTCCTAATCTTGGGAACCTGTGACTTTATTATCTTACATGGGGAAAGGTAAATTGCAGATGTGATTAAGGTTACAGACGTTGACATGGGGAGAATTATCCTGAACTATCAGTGGGTCCAGTCTAATCACATCAATCCTTAAAAGCCCAGAACCTCTGCCACTGTGGCCAGAGAGAGAAATGGCAATGAAGAAACACCCAGAGACGTATGGCCAGAGAGGGATTCAAAGGCATCTTTGCCAACTTTGAAGACAGAGACAAGGTCATAAGCCAAGGAATGCAGAGGTCATCAGAAGCTGGGAATGACTCTCAGCTGAATCAGCAAGAAAATGGAACTCAGTCTACAGCAGCAAGAAACTGAACTTGGCTTACTACCGAACAGGTGAGCTAATGCCTGGTGAGACCGTGGCAGACTTCTCACCTACAGACCTGAGAAATAACAAACGTGTGTTGTGTTGAGTGAGAACTTTGTGGGAACTTGTTGCAGCGGTCATAAAAAGTAAATACAATACCCAACAGAAACATGTCTGTGCACCAGAAAATGTGTACAATAATGTTCACAGCAGTATTATTTGTTAAGAGCCCCCAAGTGGAAATATCCCATCTGGCCATTCACAGAATAGGTAAATAAAGTGACCTGGGCATACAATGGGAATGTAGGGAGGTGGGAATAGAGGGTGGTGACAGCCCCCAGATTCTCACAGCAGGAGTGGAGTTCGGAGCACGGTGGGGGACAGACTGTGTGCTTTCGGGTATGTATATAAAGCTCAAAACCAGGCAGAACTCTTTCCACTGATAGAGGTGAGAGCAGTGTCTTTATCGAGGGAAAAGGCACAAGGGGGTTTTGGGGGGGCCAGAAATGGCCTATATTTTTATCTGGGGGGTGTTTTTCTGCATATAGTTTATACGCAGTTGAAAAGTTCTTCATATAAAAGTGATCTATCTGTTTAAATTATGAAATATTTTTTAAAATGTACCTTACAGACCAGGTTGTAATGGTTATCTTTTCCCTCTCATTTACTCTTTGGCTTCCCTGATTTTTCAGCATGGAATGTTCCCCTTAGATCAGAGGAATAGAAAAATCCAGTGAAACGCCACCAAATATGACACATTTGAATGAATTTAAATGGATACACTCTCATACATTCTGCTTTTAAATTGCATTTATTTGTTTGTTTCTTTCTTTAAAGATAATCAGTTTTTTCTCCCCAAAAGCAAGTATTACCTTGTTACCATTCTTTTCTATTTTCTTTCAATGATTTTTCAATCACATTGTATGTGTGTGTGATTTTTCTTTCTTTCTTTCTTTCTTTCTTTCTTTCTTTCTTTCTTTCTTTCTTTCTTCCTTCCNCTTGTTACCATTCTTTTCTATTTTCTTTCAATGATTTTTCAATCACATTGTGTGTGTGTGTGATCTTTCTTTCTTTCTTTCTTTCTTTCTTTCTTCCTTCCTTCCTTCCTTCCTTCCTTCCTTCCTTCCTTCCTTCCTTTCTTCTTTTTTACATGAGTAATAGCAAACTATACATTTGGGTCTGTGCTTGCTTTTCTCACACATGAACAGAGTCATAATATTTAATAACTGAGTAGATATTGAACCATCCATCATTTGACTCAGTTCCCTATTGATGGACATTTAGGTTTTTGCCAGTCTTTTGCTATTGTAAACAACAATGCAATAAATACCTCTAAATGCCCCTTATTTTGCATAATAAGTTACTTTTCAGTAATTTTCTTCAAATCAACTATCAATGGTGGATGTTAACTTTTTTTTTTCATTTTAAAAACGGACTACCTACTGAGAAGAATACTCTTATTAAGGAATTCATTCACCCAAAGATACTTCAGTACCTAACTTCAAGTTAGACAAAGCCTAAACAAACAAAAAAATTAATCATACATCTATAAAGGATATATTTTTTAAATGATGTATTACTTTCCTAGGGCTGCAACAAATTACCACACCCTGGGTGGGTGGCTTCAAACTAGAATTTATCATCAGATAGTTCTAGAAGCTAGAAATCCAGAATCAGAGTGTTGTCATAGCCATGCTCTCTCCAAAGTCTCTAAAGATAAAATCCTTCCTTGCCTCTTCCAATGGCTGCCCACAATTCCTTGGTTTGTAGAGATATCACTAGAATCTCTGCCTCCAGCTTCACCTGGCTGTGTTCATACAAGGACACAAGTCATATCATATTAGAGGCCCACTCTATTCCAGTATAACCTCTTCTTAATCAATTATATTTGCGATGACCCTTTTTTCCAAATAAGGTCACATTCTAAAATACTGGGGGTTAGAATTTCAATATATCTTTTGGGGGTGGGGGAATTAAGACATGACTCAACCCATGTTATGGATTGAATATTTGTGTTCCCCCAAAGTTCATATATTGAAATCACCCCCAATGTGGTGATACAAGAATAGTACATGATTTGGTACTTTACTGAGGAAACAAATAAATATTCTATACAAGCTTTGTAAGCATTCAGCAAATACTTGAGAAGTGCCTATGAGGTGCCAGGCCTTATTCTAGGAATTGAGATAGAACTCTAAAAAAAGCAGGCAAAATTCTCTGCTATTTGGGTCTCAGTGAGGAGACAGACAATAACCAAATAAGTAAAATGTATCTTATGTTTAAACATTAATAAGCACTAAGAAGGAAAAGTAGAGCTTGGAAGGAAAATGTAAAGTGTAGGTAGCTGAGTTAGAACCTGAGAGAGTGTGGTCCTGGAAGGTGCCACTGAAGAGCCTCTTGCATAAAAACCTGAAAGAAGTGAGCCTTGGGAAAGCTGTGGAAAGAGAAAGTACAAAGGCCTGAGTCAGAAGGAGCATATCCGATCTGTTCGAGGAAGAGCATGGGGCCAAAGAAGCTACAGGATGGGCAGAATGGGCCAGGGGCAGCAGCGAGGTCCCAGGGGGGATGGAAGCCTGCCACACTGAGGCCACAGGAAGGACTTGGTTGTCCTCTTGGTTGTGATGTGAGAGCTTAGGGAGTGTTTAAACAGGGGAGTCGCTCCATCTGACACAGGTTTCAATATGGCTGCTTTGCTGAGAACAAGCTGAGGGTGCCCAGGGTAGAACCAGGGAGACCATTTGGGAGTCTACTGCAATCATCCAAGCAAAAGATGATGTGGTTTGCACAGTGAGATACGACGTCACACCAGTCAGAATGGCTAAAATTAACCAGTCAGGAAACGACAGATGTTGGTGAAGATGTGGAGAAAGGGGAACCCTCCTACACTGTTGGTGGGAATGCAAACTAGTGCAGCCACTCTGGAAAACAGTAAGAGGTTCCTCAAAAAGTTGAAAAGAGACCTACCCTATGACCTAGAAATCACACTACTGGGTATTTACCCTAAAGATACAAATGTAGTGATCCGAAGGGGCACGTGCACCCAAATGTTTATAGCAGCAATGTCCACAATAGCCAAACTATGGAAAGAACCTAGATGTCCAGCAACAGATGAATGGATAAAGATGTGGTATGTATATATATAACAGAATACTATGCAGCCATCAAAAGAAACAAAATCTTTCCATTTGCAATGACGTGGATGGAACTAGAGGGTATTATATTAAGCTAAGTAAGTCAATCAGAGAAAGACAATTATCATATGATCTCTCTGATATGAGGAATCTGAGG